>VXBU01014508.1:2922302-2980705 GCA_013400315.1 Bombycilla garrulus
ACCCTTCTACAGGATCTCTGCTTCAACAAAACCATCTGTCACTCCAGGAGGACTACTGGAGCCACCATTCAAACTGGACTGCTACCAACACCCTGACTGACAGGGTGTCAGGTTGTGTTCTAACTGTCAGGTTTTGTTTTTTGTTTAATACTGTGTCTTGTTCTAATTTTCTTATTAGGTTGTAGTTTGTTGGGTTTTGTTTTACTTTATTTTCTTTATACATATTAAAGAACTATTATTCCTATCCTCATATCTTTACCTGAGAGCCCCTTTTTAATTTTAGAAATTATAATAATTTGGAAGGAGGGGGTTTACATTTTCTGTTCCAAGAGAAGCGCCTGCCTTCCTTGGCAGGCACCTGTCTTTCAAAACCAAGACAGCTGGGCAAGCTGACGCCATGCATGGGTTTTTGATCGTCTCCAAACAATCTAACGTTGTTCTCGAGCACAGTGCGGCCCTGCCTGTGTTGCCAGCCATGCTTGAAGCAGTTAAAAAAGCTGAACTAATTTAGTCTGCATGGAGGGCATTCAGGCCTGGACTAATGTGAGCTGTAATGCTCAAGGCTCTGTCGGCGCATCAGTTTACATACAGCTAATTAAGGTACGCCCAAAATGCAACTTCATTGCTTGAGGGTTTTAGCTTTTCTATGTCTCCAGGACAGACATGTATTCCAAATTCTGAAACAATATGAATTAGGGATTTAAGTATCTGGACTGATTTGTAGAGATGATGTGTAATCCTATGTCTCATTGACTTAACTGTGGACATTCACCGAAAACAGAAAATGAAACCAGCCTATTTCGTTTCAATTTTACATCTTTAGGCTTACCTTCCCCAGCAATGATGAAGAGGCACTTCATCTAAGTTTGTGAGTTTTTGAGGCACCCTTATTGAAAGTATCTCAAATCCAGCTATAGAGAGCTCATTATTGATTTATTGATATTATTTATATTATATATAAGTAAATATAAATATATAAAAATATATTTATATCATGGAGATAGGAGATCCTTTGTATACAAAGTAGCTGAATCTCAATGACCAAACTTAGTCCTCAGTTTCACTGCTGGAAATCAGTAGTTACTCTGTTAGAGTTGACAGAGTATTTCTGACTTTATCTCAAGGCAAATGAGAACAGAATTTTTTTTTTTTTTTCTGTCTAAGTGGAAAGTCATATACTTATAAACAGGGTAATTTACAGGAAAAAGGTAGGCTAATGCTGACAAGTAATTTTTATATCACGCCTAGTAATATGCTTCACACTTTTACACTTAAAATGAAACATATTACCCCGGAACAGTGGAACTTTGGCCATGTGGGATATAATAATTTTAAAGGTGACAATGGAACAGTGGAATCCAGGCCAAAGTTGATAAAATGATTATTTCAAAGAAGATTTTAAAATTGCCTTTTAAACTATCCTTGGTTGAAATTACAAGGATCAGGCACTCCATCTCATTTTATCTGATGTAGTAGGGACAGAATAAATTTACATTTGAAGTTCCTACAGAAAACTGCTCCTGTATCTTTTTTCATTTACTTTTGTGTGTGTTGCTCTCTGGTGCAGACAGACCCCAGATTTAAGAAAGTAGCTGGTTCATTTGGAATTATTAATTAAAAATTACAGTTAGGATCTTTGGGTTTATGAGAGTGAGAAGTGGTTCCGTGTGATACGACCTCCTGCCACTATCCTCCAAAACATTTTGCATAAAGTATGCAGTGACAAACTCTTGTTCTGCTTTCTCAAGAGATGTGTTTTACTCAAATGGCTTTCCCATGATGAAGGTTCTAACTGCTATCATGGTTATTATATAAGTATATTTAATTATGTAATAGAGTAGAAAATCTAGTAAGAGTTAGAATAGAAATTGTATCTAATTTATATGTTCTAGATAGGAAAAGAATAGGAATGCTTGGGAGTATTTACTCTGACCAAGGATGTTAAAGGCAAACAGTTGTGGTCAACAGCTCGATGCCCAAGCGGAGAGCAGTGATGACTGGTAGAGCAGTGATAAGTGGTATTCCTCAGGGATCAGTATTGGGACTGCTGCTGTTTAACATCTTAGTTGGTGAAGTGGACAGTGGGATTGAGTGCACCCTCAGCAAGTTTGCTGATGACAACAAGCTGTGTCATTCAGTCAGCAAGCTGAAGGGATGGGGAAGGGATGCTGTGCAGAGGATCCTTCATAATCTTGAGAGGTGGGCCTGTGTGAGCCTCGTGAAATTCAATGAGGCCAAGATCCTGCATGCGGCTTGGGGAAATCCCAGGCACAAATACAAGCTGAGTAGAGAACATATTGAAAGCAGCCTTGTGGAGAAGGATTTGGGGATGCTGGTGGATGAGAAGCTCAACATGTCCTGGCCATGTGCACTCCCAGCCCAGAATGTCAGCCCTGTCCTAGGCTACATCAAAAACAGCATGGCCAGCAGGGTGAGGGAGGGGATTCTCCCCATCTGCTCCGTTCTAGTGAGACCGCAATCGTGTCCTGCATCCAGCTCTGAGGTCCCCAGTATAAGAAGGACATGGACCTGTTGGAGCAAGTCCAGAGGACACCAACAAGTTAATCAGAGGGCTGGAGCACTTCTCCAGTGAAGAAAGGATGAGGGAGTTGGAGTTGTACAGCCTGGAGAAGAGGAGGCTCCAGGAAGAGCTTATAGCACCTTCCAGTGCCTAAATAGGGCTGCAAGAGATTTGGAGAAAGACTTTTTCCATGGCATGGATTGATAAGACAAAGGGGAATGGCTTTAAACTGAAAGAGGGTAGGTTTAGATTAGTTATGGGGAAGAAATTCTTTACTGTGAGCGTGATGAGGCACTGGAACAGTCTGCGCAGGGAAGTTGTGGATGACCCATCCCTGGGAGTGTTCAAGATCAGGTTGGATGGCACTTTGAACAGCCTGGGTGGAGAGTGTCCCTTCCCATGTTGGGTGGGTTGGAAACCAGATGATTTTTAAGATCTTTTCCAACCCAAACCATTCTATGATGCTATGATTATATTTAGCACGGTGATGGGATCAAGCCTTCACAGGGCCCATTTGGCCACAAATAACTATTGATAGTTCTAAGTCCTTTGTTCAGAAAAAAAGTTGAAAGTGGCTGTCATGCTTGGAAAATATTTTATTTTTGCTGCCTTGAAATGGCAAGAATTTAAATGTTTTCCTGATCAGTGGTCAGAAGGCCTACTCCAGAATCCAGACCCCGCAAACCACTGCTGAATATCCTGGTTCATTGTATGTCTATTGAAAAATTGCAGCAATCTTTATTGTTCAGCAGGAATGAGAGCTCTGTATAATCAAATTAGAGCAAAGCAAACACTTCAAGAAAGTTTTAAGTGAAGTTTGAATGTGAAGAAATACATTTATGCAGTTTATTTCTGTTAAGATTAAGTGCAGGTCTCTTGTGTATTTGCTTGGTGTTGCTACCTGATTATTTTGCAACTGGCACAAACTTGAAAGGCAAATTTCAAAGCCACATGCATACATTTTTACAAAATTCAGAAATTTAAATACTTGCATGCTAATATTTGCGTTGCAAATGTTCATCTAATCAAGGGAAATGAATCATTAACCTTTCTAAGATATTCAGGTTGAACTTCAGAATATTTGTGATCAATCTTAGACTTCAAAAGTTTTGAAATAGTATCATTACAATACAAATGTTTCTGAAGCAAACAAAATTTCATAATAAGTATTTAGCTAGCAGGTCAAGGAAGTTCTTCTCAACACATATACCAAATAATAATAACAATGAAACATACATATACAATCTTCCCAATGTGGTGCCACAATCAAGATTTAAAAAAGAAAAATAAGAAATATGAAAGTGTCTTAGCACATATAATTTCCTTACTATTTTGAGTCTGATTTTCCACCCCTCCTGACATCTAATGTTCTTGATTTTTGTGATTCTAAGTTTGAATTTCTTCAGGTCATATAATATCTATCATATCCTTTAGGAGCTTACTCTTCAATGTATTGAACCAGAAAAGAAATATTTTTTTACAGATTTCCTGACGGGATTTTTCTCTGTTCAGTATTATCCAGTGGCAGTGGATTATATTTCCTTTTACAGTCTTAAATAATTTATTTTGTTCTTGTTATTTACAGTCTTTGCCTGGCATGACCTCCTTTTATCCTCCAGTTCTTTTAATATTTTTTTTGTTGAGTCCATCTGTCTCTTAATCATTTGTTGTAGCATTTCTCTGAGTCCTTTCCAATTTACTGGCATCTTTCATGCTCTCAAATGCTTTTGACTTTACACAGTGTTTTTAGGGCAGGCAAACCCTTCATCAATTTAGTGCAGCCTCTTTGGTACTATCCTCTTGTCTTTCAAATACACAGCATCTCCCTTTGCTTTCAGGATATCCGCAAATTCTTGTGCGAAGGCATCTGTGATATAGGGAAAGGAATGAACTGACAAGAAGGTCTTTGACCTCTGGAAGCTCCCTGGTCAACACTGGGCTGAACATCGTGAACAAAGTGTATCAGCCCCAATCTTTGGAATGGCTTCACTTTACACTCTCTTTTTCTCTATTTGCTTACCAGCAAGTCTTTCCAATTATCCCCTTCCCAAAGAAACAAAATGCTGTATTTTTTTGTTCATTAGCACTGTTTTTTTTCTGACTATTTAATTTTTTATTTAACTAGTAATTATGGTAGTGCTGCCCTGGTAATTCTTGCTTTGGTTATCAATTCTGCCAAGCTTGCACCTCCCCGCTGTTGCATATAATGTTCTCTAGTTTTACCTGCAATATCCCTTAAGCCTGTCCCAGGTCAGGCTGGGCCATTGGCACATACATTACTCCCCTTTTGTTACCTATATAATGCCACAGTTCCTCACTTTGTTGTCCTGTTAGGAGCACCATGCTTCAGAACTAGCTACCTGCACGCCTCCCTTTGCACATTTATTATGGATATTTCAACATTTTCTATAAATTAGGATGACAAAACCGGGCATTTTGGTAGAGCTAATTATCTATTACCTATGGCATTTTTGACCTCCCTTACTGTGGTTCCCTCTGGAGTGATTCAGCCCCCTTGCTGGTGCAACAAAATTTTCATAACATTCAGGTCTGGCTTCCCTGTTCTGGCCATCAGAATGATGAAATGTTCTTTTCTCCTTTTTTTTTATTTTATTTTTTTTCCATTAAAATTAGGTGATTTTGGGGTTAAAGATGATAGAAATGATGGTGAGACACTGGTGTCCTTTCCATCTCCAATAGATATTCTGCATTACCATGGGCAAAACACTGTTTCCACTTCTACAATAAAATATTAAAGTTATATAGTCCCCAAAGACTCATAGATCTCTAAGGAGGTGGTGTGACAGATATTCAGAATAGCTACTGTTGGAAATTTCTTTGAGACTTCCTGTCACTCTTGCATCTTTATTGTAGCCAGCATAATGTGGTTGGTGATTCATATAACCTTCATGGACATGCTTGTGGTGGCAACATGCAACAGGACCCATTAACAGAAGTACCAGGATATCTGGAGGGGTCAAAGAAAAGGGTGGAGGGTGTGACAACAGCTGAGACTAAACTGTTCGTGGCTGAAAATCCTGAACACTCACAAGACAGAACATTTGTCTCCTTTGCCAGACAAGACAAATATATGGTAAGCTGGTATTTTATTTTTTAGTTTATATCCTGGTATCTTTTAATGAAAGCATTGAAGGTAAGCTCTAACTCAATAGGTAATACTTCAGTTTTCTCTGTTGCAGTAAGAAACTTTCCTTCACAGCCAGTTACTGTATCAAATCTCACTTTCGTGAGCCACTGTCAGTCTCATTTCAAAAAGAAATGACATTATTTTAAGTTTGCATTGCTTGGATTCCAGTTTATCTCAGAACTCCCATGAATTAGAATTTTTAAAGTTAAAAAGTTTAAAATTAGTAAACTTGATAATTTCTTATTCAAAACAGTGTTTTAACTATGATCTGTGTTGGGGAATGCATATATTAGTATAATAGAAGTATTCTACTTAAATAAAAAAAGAAAATTATCTGTATCTTCTTCCTTTGGATATGCTCTCTCACATCCAGTGCTCCCACTCTCAGTGTATATGCAGAAATATATATTTCTCCTGCTGCTGGCTCTGGCAGGGACTTTTAAAAATGGGTTTTCTTTCTTTTCCCATGGGAGAGAGCACATAGGAAAGGAAAAGATTTTACAAAAGAAGTCTTTGTAAGTGGGTAGTAGATAACCTGATGGCTTAGCCTGTAAGATGTTGTATTTATACTCTCTGTAAAAAGGAAATATTGTGAATTTATTTTGCTCTTCTTAGACCAATAAAGACACCACTGGCTAATAAAGAGAGAAGAAGAAGACACCTATAGGCTGATAATGTTATCTAGAGAGATTTACATCATATTAGAACACTGATGTCCAGAAAGGAAGGACAATCTTTCTTCCTTCCCCAGATAAAAAGGAATTGTCTTCTCCTAATGTCCCTTGCAACTTAAGTGATAAATCCTTTCTCCTTCAACCTAATTTCGCTGGTGTTTAGTATGTATGTCACATCCCTAACATTTGCTCTCTGCTGAAGTAGAGAAATATTCAGAAAATGAAAAATTACTGAAGACAAGAAAGATTCTGAAAGGTGAAAGAATCTGCAAGCTTATCCCATTTACCTGGATCTCCCAAGGGTTCAACATTTGAATGGATGTGTGAAGATTTTCTGGAGGCATTCCAGCATGACTGTGTTTTGCTTAGACAGAGAGCAGGCACTGGTGTATTTGTGCTGATCAAAACCAAAAAATAATGTAAGCGGGAGGTAATACAAGTCTTTGTTTTTGTTTGTCAACCTCAAAGCAGCTTGAAGTTTGGCCTGAATTTTGAATAAATGTTCAGGTTTTGTATTTTATTAATTCAGAGCAGTTAATCTAGTCTTAACAGCACATTCCACATTTCCATATGAAAGAGAAGAATTCCGAGGCATGCCCTCCCTACACTTACTCTGTTTTTTGGCTGCCAGAAGGTCTGGAATAATTAACAGCTCCTTATTTTCTTCTTATTTCTTCTCTTTTCCTGTCCAGATTTAAAGATTGGTGCATCCTCTCTTTTGATTTGTTTTTCTTTAACAGGCAGTGTACTGGATACAGAGTAAAACTGTAGGGCAAGTCTGGGAAGGTGTTTTTTTTTTTTTTAGTGAAAGTATGTGGGCAGATATGTGGGCAGACTGTAAGATATTCAGGAAGACTCCTGGGGTTGGGTCCTGCACTAGGTGCTGGGAGTACCCATTAATTATTGTGGGTACACTGTAGGTATTGGCTTCAGTTTTTTCTGGCAGGTTATTGCTGCTACCCCCATTAAATGGGCCAAAACAATCTCTTTGAAAGGGTGAGGCTCTGAGAAGGGAGCTGACCACAGACCTGGGACCATTCATTGCTTGGTCACCTCTGGGACCCTTCTCTCCCTCTTCCAATTTGGGAAGGCCACTAACACCTGCTTTGAGATCACACAGTGAGGGCAATACAGCTCTTCTGGGAAGGTTGTTTAAGGGAGACCAAGTTTAGGCTCCCCATGCACAAGGATACCCAGCAGCAGGAAGCTGCTGTGAGAGCAGAAAACAAGGAGCCAGGAATGGCCCCTTGAAGAGAACGCATGGGGCAGAGCAAACAAGGTTTTGCCTCTGCCTGGGGATGTCTCTCATTGTGCAAGCATCACGAGGACTACCCTGACATCTGTGCTGTTTTAATCCTGTGCTCTGCATTAATAACCTGACTCTATCCAGGCACCTTCCCAGGAGCCTTTTACAAGTGTGACCAGGAAAAGCCTGTGCGTGTGTGCCAGTGGTATCCTGCCAACGCGGGAGCAGTTGCTGCATAACTGAGATGACAAAACCTGCTTTCAGCTGCCAAACAGCTTGGGCTGGCTGAGTCTCTGCGGGGGCTGGAGTCCCTGCAAGCAGGCTTGGGGATACTCCGTGACTGCTGTAATTCAGGCACCCAGCAAACATTTCCAGTGAAAGGATCTGATTTAACACGGGCATTACCTGCTAGAGTTGGACTGGGAAACGTTAGGGAAGATGAGTTTTGGCTGATGTGCTCAGTACACTTGGTAAAGGGCAAGGCAAGCTAAGGCTAGGCAGACTAATAGCTGTGATGGTGTATCATGTATCCATGATTACTTTTGCTAGTCTGGGAAAGATATATATATATTTATGCCAAGATAACTAATGGCTGAGCTCTCATTTCATTTGCTCTTGGTCTCAAGAAGATTGGACTTATCTTGTTCCTACTGCTGCCTGCAGATTTAGCTGTGAAAAAGCAGATGACAGAAGTCTGGATTTCAATAGTAAGCAGAGCTCCCATATGAAGCACAAATATTTCAGTGTTGTAATTAGAGCACACTAAGGGAGCGTGGTGAGCAAACAATTTTTATAAGTATCATTAATTTGCTTGTTTTAGGAGGAAAAATTACAAAATGTGCTTTTTAATGTTTTAATTGCCTTCTGATATACTGCTGTAGGTACATAGGAAAGGTAGAATGAACAGAGAGTAGAGCTAAAAGGAAGCTGGAAGCCATCTCAAGAGGCATTCTTAGCCTATCCTTTAACTCCAAAGCAGAATCAGCTACACTTAAAGCAATCCTGTCAGGCATTTCTGTTATCTGTTCTTCAAGAAATTCGAAGAAAAGATAGAACTGCTTCCTATGGGAAACCTCACCAGTCCTTAACTAACATTACAATTAGAAAATTTTCCTTAGTTACTAAGGAATTGCCTCCTGTTCAATCCACCAGGTGCCCAGACAGTTGAATCCTTTATTCTATGCAGGATGGTTTTGTATTCCACATTACATTTTTGTGATGTTTTTTATTTGAGATTATTAATTCTTTTTCCCCTCCATTTTTCTTCTTTAGTCTCTGTTTCCTCTGATTGGGTAGTATTGTTTAGATTTCTGGTCTTCTGAATCTCCTTGCTCTTCTCAGACCAAATGTTCCCTGCTCTTCTTGAAATATGATGCCTGAAGCAAGAGCCAGTATCCTGCAGGAGATCTTATGTATGGAAAGATTATTTTCAGTATCATAGATCATTTCCTTGTTCATACACCTAATAGTGATATTTGAGTTTGGGAACTTGTAATTTCCATAATATGCCACCATTGATTAAAATTCCCTTTGTGACCCACTATGCTCCTAAGAACATCTCTTGGCCAATTGTTCTGTCCTGTCTGAAGTGAAACACTCCTGCCTAACTTGCAGGACTTTCTTGTACTTGAGTTTATTGAATGATACCTTTTTAATTCCAGACTGATTTTCCTTTTTTTTTTTTTTTCAAAGATCACTTTTTATTCTGTTAGTGTTTTCTAGAGTGCTACAGCCTCGCCTCCCCTTGCCCCCCCAGCTTTACATCATCTGCACATTTAGCAAGTGCACTCTATTCCATCACTGATTCTATGAAAGGAAGTAGAGACAGCAGGATAATACCAGACTCTCTGAAATCATACTTGAGACGTGTTCTAGTATGACAGAGGACTACTGACTGATTTTGCTAAGACAGATCTGTACTAATGCATAACCACTGCTTAATAGTGCGTGGTGAACCTACCTCTCAAGGAAAATCTGAAATATTACTCATTTTTTCAAAATGAACCTGAAACAAACATATTGTTACAAAGTTAATGATAAGCATTGGACTAAAGCAATTCAAGGTACTGATCTTTTTCCCCCAATGTGGAAGCAAACCTTAACAGTTTTTGGACATCTTTGTGCATCTTGGACTGGAAGCAAATGGAAATATGCAAATAGATCCAAAATAAAACATAATTAAAGAACAGTGATTTAATTCCCTTCATACAAGAGTATACTATGGGCTGCATTTCTTTAGCTAGCCCATGAAAATGCAAGGAGACTGAAAACAGCCCCCACTAGATCAAGCCAAATACAGAATATTGAGGTAAAGAGATGTTGGTATGTGCTGCAGCCAAAGACTGGGATGAGCTCAGGCTCCTCGGTCACCCTCTCAGTCAAATGTAGAGACTGGGACTCAGTTCACTTTGTCCTTTGTCCTCATTTCAACCCCATCTGCTCCTGCCTCTCCAGCCACAGAGTGGAAGAAGAGAAATTTCTCCCTTGGGCATATTTTGATGTTTAAGTGAACTTACAGCCTGAAGTTTGTACTTGCCCTGCTTTTGTGTGAGACTACCCTGCTCCATCTCTCATCATCACAGCAAAATTGAATTGAAAGAGCAAGTACAGCACTCAGTATTTTTAACTTCCTCCTAAAATCAAATGTAACTATGTAAGGAAGATCGTCACTTCATCAATGGAAGCATTGCCATTACACTACTAAAAATTATGGATCGAGTTTGACATTGGGGAATTGAAGCAGAGAATATAAATTGTCCCTTCTTTAGTAGCAAAAAAGATGTGAAGTGATCTTTTTTACATGTATAGATAGGAAAGCTCCAAGTGATGATCTTCAAGACTCTGGAGAAAGTATACAGGACATGTTTCCAGTCAATGCTGCTGAAAACAAAACATGCTCTTGAGCCTTTCAAACATTCTTTGCAGGGACTGACAGCTTCTTAGAAGCAATCTAGGGAGAGGACTGTGTGGCAGAATACAACTCTCGCATCTGCTAGTTTCCATTGTTTTGTTGAAATATAGAAGGGAACAGACTTAGAGGATCACTTAAAGAAGTTAGACAAGTTTGCGAATCAGGATTGCAGCTGAAATGTGGATTTTTAATGCTTGTTTCAGAACTGTGTTTTTTTCCTCTCCCATAATTTAGTAACAGTCCTACAGTTGCCACAACGGGCAGATTGTTTATAATTCATTACCTAAGCTCTTATCTGATTAATTTTATTCTTATTGTTAATCTTTCATTCTCTTCCTCCTTCTCTGAGTTTCAGACAGAGCTAACTCTTCTCAAGGGAGATTAGCAAACTGGTCCATAAAAACTAAAAGTGACCCTGAATGCTAATCCATCTGAACCTGCTGGCAGGTTCAGGGTGTTTAAAGGTTTAGAGATATTTGCATGGTGGGAGCTTGGCTATGCAGAAGTCATTTTTACCAGCACAGCACTGGCAGTCTTAGTGGATGGAATCCAGCTGGGAATAATCTTAGAAGGAAATCAGATAAATCTAAGCTCTAAAGATATTTAGGATGTACCCAGCAAGCCTTCTGCTTCAATAATTGTTGCCATAATGAGAATGGCACTTGCCAGAATCATAACCCTTCCCATGACTAAACCTAATATTCCTAAAGAAGAAAAAACAGGCTAAAGGACCAAACCACAGGTAGATTTCCCATGTAATGGAGAAATGTTTGAGGATCTTAGAAAAGAAACATCTCACAGAGGGTTTGTGTAACATTTCAGATCTGCAGCAGAACACAGAAGGGCAGCTGTGTCTCTGCAGAGGGGCAGGAAGGCTTCACTTAAAGGCATAGCACACAGACTGAATAGATCACACTTCTTTTCAGTACCATTAGTTGCATACCCCCCCAGTAAGTAATGCTAATTTATACAGAGCTGCCTAATGAAATTAGTGTCCATGCAATGATCTTATGCTTTAGAACTGCTGCTTAAGGCTATTTGACCATAATTTCCAAAGGTCAATGCACAAAATCATAGCTGAAAGAAAAAAGGACTGGAGGAATTTGCTCTGTCCAATAAGAACTGTGATGATCTTCCTTTTAAGATGCTCTTAACCTGATTATTAGTGATAGGCTCGAAGTTTTCTATAAGGACAGGTTTTTCTCTGATGCAGGTGAAGAATTTCAGCTTCTTTGCACTTCCAACTGAAATAATGGTTCCTGTTTTTTTCAACTTACTTGGGTTAAAACAAATTGCTCCTTCTTTATAGAAGAAAAGCATTCAGCATCAATGACAATAAAATGTGTCCCTGTATCTCCTGGTAAGGCCGCTCTTGGAGGAAGCTGTGACACTGAGCAACCAGCCCTCAGTAGGAGCCCCTGTGCCGGGGCTGGGAGTGACACTCCCGCCCAAGCAGGGGCTATGAATAGCTGCATAATAGATTATGACCCATGGGAAAATACATGTGTTTTCCAAGGGATCACAGATGAAATTCAGAAAAAGGTTGTTTGGTATCCCCTAGAACCCTTGTGCCCAGAGCATGTGACAGTTGAGATTTATAATTACTAACTGAATGCATGGCAACATCGTAGTGGGAATTTAGCCAAATGCTTTGCTGAAATTTTTCTCATGTGTGGCTAAAAGCTTAGTGCAGCCTCTGTTTTTTTTTTTTGTTCTATTGTCTTAACATGATCTTAGACACTATAAATTTTTTTGTTGATTGGTAAAGCTTGAAGTCCAAGTTGTTATAACCAATATTTTGCCTATCTTTGTGACTTACAGAATGGAATCACGATGCTACTGTGTCCATAGGAAAGCTTCTGATTGTTTTTTATGAGGTAAGTCATAAAAATGGTTTGGAATTTGTGAGCTACAGGTGTGGTCTGTTACTTTATGTTTGACAAACCTCTATAGTTAACAGAAGCCAGGATTCATTTTATGCTGAGCAACACAGCACTGGCTAAATCAGCCAGTGCAGATACTTGTCTGTCCTTGCAGCCTATAGGGGAAGCCAGGCAGACAGCTTCTTCTGCACACTTATTTCTAGGAGGGTAACACTAAGGGAGATGAACTCAAACTTGTAGATAGCTAAAATCTATGCAGACACATAAAGATGAAAAAGATATCAGTGATTTTGATAACAACTGAATTTTGATGATTCCCTTGGGTGTCTAGATGTTAAATGACCCTAAGAAATCTGAATTTATTTTTATAAAGCTCCTCATCCATGAAATATAAATATTCTTCTTTCTCCATAATTTTTTCATATATATATGTAACTGTTTCAAGGAGTTTGTTTTGAACTTGTACAAATCCAAGTACATTTCTGGATGTTACTTTTAGTCAAACAAATAATGATAATGATGGTGATAATGATGATGATAATTTATCACAAAGTCTGTTGTAATTCTGTTCTGTTCTTCAGCAGAAAGTCTTCACACGAACCAAGCAAAGAGCAGTCTGTGGAAAATCTCTTTCAAGCCACTGGTGCTGGCCTCCTCTGCTAAGAAGTGAGATTCCTGGAGATGTACAGTATGGGGAAGCCTTCCAGTGCAATTATGCAAGTTTGGAGATGAACAGAGGGTGGCAATATTTAGATCCTACAAAAGAGAGGAAAACGCACACTTGAAAAAGGATGTTTTTAAAAATTATGACTGAGTCAATTTTAAAAGTCTACTTATTTGGCTTACACACAGACCTTTCACAACAGTTGCAAGACATTTATTCACAGTAGGTTGAGGCCATCCCATCTCAGGGCATATTTCTTAATAGTGGCACCTGTTCAATCTTTACCTGTATAGATTGTATAGATTGTATAGATTGTATAGATTGTACAGATAGGGACTAACGCAGCCTAGATCTCGAAATCAGACTCATTCAAAAGGGGTGGGAGGATTTACCTTTGAAATAAAATAAAGTATTATGAGGCTTAGGAGTCTTTATAGAAAGAATAAGAAGTCATTTCCCAAGACAAAGAGACTATATTATTAATGTGTCTAAATGCAGTATAGATATGTACAAAATACCCTGTTTTAAATTCACTTGTGAAACATCTTAATGTGATTGATGAACTCTAGGTTCTTATATTCAAATCAGTTCGAGATGTGAGCTGAGTGTCTTAAAAATGAAATGCTGGTCAAAAATACTGAAACTAATATATCTGGGTAGTTTCCATCCTCAAATCTCTCTTCATTCAAACCATACCTTTCCTGAAAGGTGCTTTAGACTGCCAATAATATATTTTTTTATTATTTTGGACTTTTTTAATTGAATAAAATAATTTTCTGACTGAGGAAAAATGCAAGTGACTATATCTATTTTTTTTCTCTGTTTTTGCATTTTCATTATCCACTACATGGATAGGTTAGCTCCAGATTACGAGAAAATATGTATGTTCTTTGGGAGACTAAGTAAAAGGCAAGATAAGAAGAAGGTGACAATGATTCTAAAGGGACTACTAAAGCAACACACAGGTGATGTAAATATCAGATATATGTAGAGAAAACAAATGGAAAAATTGAAAGCAGAAGTAGTAAGGGAAGGCAAAGAAGGAAAGATAGAAACTGAATCAGGAAAGTTGTGGATAATTTGTGGAAATAGAATTGAAAATATGCCCAATTCATATGCACAAATGCTCCACGTTAAAATTGTGTAGAAAACCCTAACCAGTATCTTGTAGAATATTGTTTGCTTTGACTTCACAATCTTTGTGTATTTGCATCAGTAATGTACAATATATGTGCCAGTCCTATATAAAGTGAAAAGAGGACTTAGAATAGAATATAGAACTGCAATGTGTGAAAAACCAAGAAAGTACACATTTTAAAAGTTAAAAAAAACAAAACCAAAACATATAGCTACAAGATTTTTCAACGGTCATTGTCCTTTTTTCCTAGTTTGTGCAATGGGCTCTTTATTTTTCTTGTTTGACATATTTTACTTAACTTTATTTGTATTGTCTCATGTTTAAAAGGAATGTGTCATAAATACACGTTCTCTTCATTTTTTAGATGGAACAAGAGGAAAAAAAAGAAAAGGTTTGTTGAAATCATCCTGTTAGAAACCACAAAGAGGAGCGCCCTTGCTGCATCATATCTGAGATTCTTCTCCCAGGAAGGATGGTGAAATGCTGGACATGTGCTTCGACTCCTGAGGCACATGGAGCTGCAGGGCATCCAGGCAGTTATTCAAAGGACAGCCTTTGTGGTTTTAGAGTATTCATCACATCACATACACTTAATCTTGAATAAGGCCTGGTAAGGATATTCAAAGGTTAGTGGTATTTTGTGCAGTGGGCATTTGAAATTTTCCCTTTCCTTTACTCATCCTCACCAGCTCAAAGGGTAGGAAAAAATGCTGCAGATGAGAGGCTCTTGTCCTTTTAATCAAGGTTGAGAACAGCAGGATCTAAAGGTGATATCTGGAAAAAAGAAAGGGACATATCTGAGAAGAAGTTATTAGATCAAGTTCTCACAATGCACAGCACAAGAATATTAGCAAAGGGAAAGGCAGAAAACCTGTGGATGGACTTAAACACCTGACAGTCATGTTGCAAACACTAACAGTCTAGCAAGAGGATCTTGTTTTGGCAGTATTTGGGTTAAAAATCCCTGGCCAAGATAAAAGCTGCCTCCAGATTTTTCTTTATTCTACCCACTAATGATTTAACTGTCGGCTGTGAATAGATCTATTAATAAGTAGTATTTTGAATTTAAAAATCAGTTTGTGCCTAACCTTTTCTTCCAGGAAAGCTCACATTGGTTCCAGTTGTTTTCAGAACTTGGCATTTGCTCATGAGAAGCCTCTGGAGTTTTCCTCTCCCTTCTAAAAGCAACTGTGGTGGGAAGTAGGGCTACTTAGTATCTTAAAGGATAAATTCCTTCACCATCTGGGAAAAGTACTCCTGTGAAAGAGTAAAAATTAGATTAGGATGCTACCATTGTAAAAAAGATTTTTACCTTTAGTCTTTTAACTTAAACACAGACACACTGTGAGGAGTTTCCTGCATATCTTGACTTGTTGAGTGGATACATGCTTATGATCAGATGCCAAGCTAGAGATCTTTGAAAATACAGCCCATAGCTCCTAATCATTGAGGTTTTCTTCAGAAAGTACTTGGTTTCTCCCAGATCCCACTATTTTTAATTCTATGTGAAAGCACTGGAAATTCTCAAATGAGAGATGTCAATAATAATTCTCAGTGAACTCTGAAAGTCTGATGCTTTCCATTGTTCCAGAAGACAGCTCCAACTATTTAGCCTTGCTTTTCAGGACTAGAAGACAGCAGGATTTAGTTAGAATTTGCCTTGTCTCCACTCTAAACTTTTGGCAAAAATAATTCCCACTGGGAGAAATTTTAAACAGACAGATTTCCAAGCTGCAGATCCTGATCATCTGGATATACTGAAAGGATGAAATTTAGGTTGGGGTTGTTTTTGTGAGTTCTTAGGTTTGTATATTTTTTTGTTGGTTTTTGTTAGTACATGATTCATGTATAGGAGACCAAAAAAAGCCCATTAAGCCCCTTTGGCAAAAGTACAAAAGACTTTGAATCTGTTATGAAACCAGAGATTGCAGGATGTGCATGGTCTGAAATACTTGTACCAGTGCAGGACATTAATGATTTGAATTCCACTTTCAGGAAAAATTTTGCTTCATCTAAACTGTTTCAAAGAAACCGTTTATCCAAAGAAACTTGAACAAAAAAAGCCTGTAGCAAAAGCTGGCCAAAATCTTCTCAGATGAGATTCCTCCAGTCTTCTTTGCTTCTTTATAGTTTGACAGCAACAGAAGCAATTCAGAACAGAAGAGTGTCATAATTGCTTTATGCCTGCACTTCTCTGGCTCCTGCATATGAAGTTTGCACAGAGAAGCTGTGTCAGCACTGGGAGAAACTGATGCGACTGCAGTTCATCTTTACTAAGCTTATTGTAAATTCTGTTAATAACAACATTAGTGAATCAGAAATTCATTGAAGAAGCATGAGGGACAGCTGCTCTCTGTACACTCTCCCTTTCCCATCCTAACTGGAAGGATCAGATTCTCAGCTGGTGTAAAGTGTTGCAGCATCACTGATACCAATGAAGTATTGTTTACTCCATCCAATGAGCTGATTCACCAGCACTGAGAGAAGAAAGAGAGACAAAACATACCTCATAGAACATCTGAGTATGCAGAAGTTACTGATTTCAGTAATCTGCCTTATAAAAAGTATTAACAGAAAGCAAATATCACAAGCCATTGCTTAAATTTGCAGTCACACAAACTAGGGAATTCTACCCATTTACAGAGTCCAAATCTGTTTAAAAAAATGCAAACCCACTCTGAAGAGACAGCTGAATTTATTAAAAATGTTCTGTGTAATGATCTATGCTGATGGCTCCTGGATCTAAGTCTTGCAAAACATATGTGGCAATTATTAAGCCTGTTGTATCAGCAGCTTTAAACATAGTGTTGATCATGGTTGTTGCTGAAATTTAGATTATTGGTTTTATGACTGCAGTATTTGGAAATCTTGCCAATAGGAAGTGCTTTGATCAGTTGTTATTTTGCTGTTATCATAATAGAGATGACAAAATTGAATAAGAATAAATTAGACTAATAAATATATTAACATTGAAGAGATTCACTAAGTTTGGAAGTTTGGCTCTCAAAAAAAGAAAAAATCAAAGAATTAACCTGTATTTCTTAAGGATCTGTGAAGTAGCATTCTAGGTCACATCAAAAGTCTATGCAGCCCCAAATTTCCTTCCCACAGGGATCAGCTGCAAAACTATAGCACAAATGTAAGAAATGGAACGAAATAGAGAGGATGATTCTTTTTTGGTGCCCTCAAGCCACCTTCTTTAGAATTGACAGGTGCTAGATGTTGTATCCCTTCTATCACATTCAACACCATGCCAGAAGATCTTTCCCCGGGAGCTCTCTGAAACAGTTTTGAATATGTTTAAACTCTTGCTTACCTCTACATCTCACAATAATGAGTTCTGCAATTTATTTGTAAGTTGTGTAAAAGCAGTTTTATTTGTTGCTCTACATAATAAAAAACATTGGGGCACCTCTGGTTCTTACACTCATAATAGCTTGCAATTACTGCTTGTCTGCAAGTTAAGACTGCATTGACCTATTTGATGACTTCCTTCAGTCCTGACTTTTCCAAGATGATGGGCTGCAGGCTATATGCACATGAAATCTGTTCTGTATTTCTAATCACCCTTAGCATGACTTCCAAGCTACACCAAACTGTTTTCCAAGTTGATTGAATTTGTGTTCAAGATGTGAGTGTGCCATGGATTTAAAAAGCAGTGCAAAGATACTTTTTGTTTCTTTCCCCATTCAATTCCTAACAACTTCAAACATTAGATTTGCCTTTATGAAAATAGCAGAACATATTGCTAATGTTTTCAGAGAAGCAGTCAAATATTTTCTCAGTGGTGATAGATAATTTAGAAATCCTCATAATTTATGCTGGTTTACATGGGAATTTTCCTCTGTGTATTATTCTGCATTTCTTTAAAATCTGAATATTTCCTGCCACTCTGTTGTCTAGGCAAATAATTAAATAAAAATCATGGTTAGAAGAACTGTAGTTTGAAAAAGTAAAAATAATGATACTCTTCTGAGTCAAAATATTTCAGTCAAAAATCAGATATTACCTTTTTGATGAGATGATGTTTAGCTGTCTCTTTTTGGAGTCACCGAAATGTTTCTTTGCAGTATGAGCATAAGGTCATGCATTGCTCTTTTTTTTCTCTCTGATAAATTCTCCTGGACAAAGATTATGATATCAAGAAAGTTGTATCTGAGGGAATTTGCAGATGAAGGTATGCAGGTGAATAGTTTTGGGTTTGCTCAAAATAAAATCCATTCTGATAGCAATTTTGTATTTGCTATTATGACTTGTGGACTTTGGAATACACTTGCGTTCACTGAAATAAAAAAAAAAAATCAAATGCTTTATATTAATCAGTGTTAAAGAGCAGCCTAAATTCTGCCTGTCAAATGTTCTTAATGAGTCATTTAACAGCAGCTCCAGACTAGGACTCTAAAGCCTTATTCTGATGCTGAACTTAACAAGTTGTCAGCAACCTACTCAAAAAGTGTATCATTAAATAGCTGCAGAATTGGCTTCCAAGCTTTTTTTCATCAGTTTTATTTTGCATCAAGCAACAATAAAATTGAGGAATGGGCTACCCAATGCTCAGGCAGGAAAAAAATAGCAAAATTAATCAGAAACATTTTTTCCTAGTACTGACTTACTCAACTGTAATATTATTATTCACTTAATATTCCATTCTGAATATAGATAGATAAGTACATTGATAGATAGATAGATAGATAATAGAATAATTTTATACAATTATATTATTCCACATTTTTCAGTGAAGGTCTACTTATATGGGAAAATAGAAGATGAAGGAATATTTTTATAATTTCATCCTTAGAGAAGTCTTTGAGAAGGACTGAAGAATGAATGCTTTGAAATGTTTTCAAGACAGAAGAAAACAATTTTTTTCCTCACTTCAAGACACACAGAAAATTTAAATGAAAAGAAAGAGATAATGGAAAAAGACTACTTCCCTCCTGATTTGATTAGTTGTTACTATTGTCATCAATGACATTTTAATGTTCTTGGCAATTTAAATGATAGCAAGAGCTACAGTCTTGAGAATACCTTCATAGTAGGTAACTGTTCTCTCTTGGGGGATGTAGATAATATGAGGAGGGGAAAAAACATTTAAGATAAAGAGGCCCATAAAAAAGTACAATAATATCTTATTTAGTGTAGTAGTTTAATGGTGACACTGACAGAGACTTTGGCTATATTTTCATAATGCTAGCTTCCCTCTTTATAATTGGTAACCAGCCCACATTCTGTATCCAAAACTCTTGTATATGCTATATGGAGAGTCAGGGAGAAAAGAAAAATAAAAAGAAGGGGGAAAGAAAAAGGATTGCAGAAGCCTAGGATTTTATTCATGTGACTGAGAAGCAAAAAAACCGAACAAAGGTATGAGCACTCTCATTTTTGTAAAATTGCCTGCTGCTGCGTTCAGTGCTGCAGTGGCTTTGATTTGACTCACATCTTTAGATGTCTGGGAAATTAGTTATGTGAACTGTGATGTAGCTGTGTCTCTGTGCCAGCCAGGATACCATCAGTGGCATTTGAAGCTCATTTTCCCCTCTTTGGGAGGGCATTGCAAGGTCTAAGGAGCCTGCTCTATGAAGGCAGAGAAAGGGCAGGATGCAGACTGGAGTTTTGATTTGAGTGTGTCCCTGAAGTCAGTGGTCATACAGAAGAGGATAGATTCCCTGACTCCTCGCAAAGCAATCCACTGGGATGAATTGCCCATTTTATTTTACTTAACTAGTTAGAGATGAGGTTTAACTTTGTCCTTCTCCACGCCCACAAAAATTTACTCGCACATCCGCTAACCATCTTTTGCCAAGGTTACCATATGTAATATGAGGTATAGAAAAACAAGTAATTTTGGAGCAACAGGTGTTCTGACTTGAAATCCACCAACTTTTCTCAGTTTTGCTGTATGACATGCAAAAAAGACTTTCACACTCACTGCCATATATTCAGTCTGTCAGATAACCACAAAATATTCTCGTTTTTTTTTTTTAATGTACCTTCTGCTGGGTAAGGAATGGATGGCATTTGAAGTGGTAGTCTAAAATGCTATTGAACATACCAGTAATTGGTTATTGGCTTATATTTCTGAATGTATGTATTATTTTAACTCCTACTTCAAAGGAAATAATCCAGTACCAAACCTGAGGCAGATTCTCTCTTGCAAAGGGTGTTGACTGGCCAGACCTGTAGAAGTGAAACAGAGCAATAACACACATACAGGCAGAGTTCTTTTCCTTGCTTGCCTTGCCAACATACATGGTAGGTGGAAATACAGATGGACTGGATGTTCCCAATTCCTGTCTTTGCAGCCTCTCCCCACTGTGATATTTGGTAGAGTGGGACTGGCCTCCAAATCCCTCCCTTTGTGGCAGGAGCAGCCTAAAGAAGTAGTATTTCTTTAATCTCTGATCTGGCATAATCCCATCCCTGTCCTCGACTTGGGCTGAGAATCGGGATGCAAAAAGTCCAAAAGATTGCTATCACTGTTGCATGGTTTCTAAAATAACTTTCCCTTTTCTGCCTCCTCAGAGATGAACAAGACTGTTTAGCAGCCATCTCTGAGACAGTGAAGGCCAGCTATAGTATAACTTTCTTTTGGTTCCACTTGAAAACTGCAAAGGTGACGGGACATAATGTTACAGTACAATCAATGTAATTTTAAGGTGTTTTTATTCCTGCTACTACATGAATTAATTTGTATCCTATATCTAGATTCAATCCCTTACCTTTGAATTTGGCCTGTGTTATCCGTTTAGCCAAGATCAAGCAATATCCCTGTTTTTATTTCCTTGGAAACAGGAAATAGCTCTGGTTGTGAGCACATGATGTTCGTGTTTGTGTGCAGTGGCTACATTGGACAGATCTGGAGGCTATACCGGCTTAGGAGCCTTGACACCATACCAGTTCCCATGCACAAGGTGTATTGTCTTTCTCAGACTGAAAATATTCCAATCCCTTCAGCTGTATCCTATAAACCATGGTGATATTTTACCAGACTTGCATCCAGACCTAAATGCACACTTTAAGCTGGTTTTCAAATCACTCATTTCTTCTCTGCTTAGATTTCACAGTTCCCTTACTGTAGATCTTCAAACAAAATAGCACGTGGTATCTCTAAAAACTAAGGGGAAAATCTGTTAGCATATTCATATTCATATGTGTACAAATATAGAACAGAAAAAATGACTAAAGGACTTGATTCCAACAAAACACGATTTCACCTCCAAACCCCAGCTGGCATGAAATATAGTATGGAAGATAGGAATGCAGATGATTCAGTTCATAACCCTGGATTAAGTGGTGTGCAGAAATGTGGGCAATAAAAATGATTATGCAATATCAGGCTGATGGAAGACATGTATGGATGAACACAACACGTGTTGATAAAAAAATGGGCAAAGCAGTTGACACCAAAGAGCTGCAACTTAACAGCAGTGGTTGCTAGGACACTGTGAGGAGGAAAATTCCCGGAGGACACGAGGTGTGGTGGTCCCCTTGGGAGGCAGGGAAGGACATCACCATCTAGAGCCCATTCCACCTCTCCAGTTAGAAACTCTGGGCCAGGGGAAACAGGGGCAGCCCCAGTCCTGGATACTGGGCACCTCCTTGGAGATGGGAACCTGCCAGCAGGATCAGGCCAGGTGAGGGGAAGCTGCATCAGACATAGCCCTTCTGTCTGCATGTACAAACTGGTGAGAATATCACTGTGCTTACAGGGACAGACTGGAATAATGTATTTCTAAAAGATGCTGCACTTCCCACATCTTTCACCCTGTTCCGAAAGTGGCACCTGGTGTGCTGCAGGTTACAAAGAGGAACTTAGTGTCCAAGAGGTCTTAATTACTGTGACCACACAGAGAATGTGACTGCCGGAAGATACCATGCCATTAGAAACACATATTTAAGTCACTGCTCTGCTGTGAAAATAGGCTATGCTGGATGAGGAAGCATTCTCCTGGGGGCAGAGTGGTGAGACCCTTGCAACAGATCTTGTGACCTCTAAGTAATTAGTAGCTTTGGAACAATCTTGTATACCAATGATGTGAGCAGATAATACATGGTTAAAGAGCACCAGCAGCAGGAGAAAGGGATGGAATTTGATAGAAAGAAAAAAAATGCTATCGACAGGTCTGAAATAATTGAAATGAGCAAATAATTTAAAATGCAAGGAACAAACAGGAAATTTGTCAATAAGCTCAGGACCACCCTTTAAAAATGAGCAATGTATTTGTATGTAGATAATAATTTTCAGAATTTCTGTCAAGAATCAATACGATCTGAGCATGGAAACCCCAAATGTCAGGAAATGTTTTCAGTGGGGAGAGGGGACTGCTAACACCATTCTGCAAGGTTAGCAGGATACATAGATAGATAGATAGATAGATAGATAGATAGATAGATAGATAGATGCCTGTGTACAGGCACAGTCAGTCAAGTAAAGAATTAAAGGTAGGAGACACGGAAGCAAAAGCAGCTGCAGGGAAAAAAAGATCGGAATATTGGAATAATCACAAACATAACTTATGAGAGGAGACTAGAAAGAAGGGTG
The DNA here is from genome assembly GCA_013400315.1 of Bombycilla garrulus. NCBI lineage: Eukaryota > Metazoa > Chordata > Aves > Passeriformes > Bombycillidae > Bombycilla > Bombycilla garrulus. The sequence goes on from VXBU01014508.1 coordinate 2,945,030, forward strand.
TTTTCTAGCTTAGCAAAATGAATGCTGAGAGACAACATGGTTGCTCTCACAGAACACATCAGTAACTGAACACTAGACAGGAAGGAACAGGACTTGTTAGCACACAACAGAATGTTTTTAGCACTTGTATTTTTCTTGTGAGCTTATGAGCCACACACTTGCTAGTGCTAGACATAAGAACAAGTCATTTTCCTGGGAGGCTGAAAGTCCAAGTTGAATCATGTTCAAAGACTAAATGACACAAGATGCTTTCCAATGAAATCAGCTGTAGGTAATGGCAAGATCTAACTGATGCTTTCGGCTCTGCTAATATGCCAGGAGTGAGATCTGTTTTCAGAGCTGTCAGAGAAGTCTCAGAGACTGTCAGAGTGAGAAGTAGATTGTGGTCTGTCCTGCAAACACCACAGGTACTTAAGCAGAAATGAGTTTCAGTGCCTCTCTCCTAATGTGTGAAGAGCAAGCAGTACGGGCTCTATATAGCACATTGACGTGCTTTGGCAACCCGTACTGGTGACGATGGGGTAACTGGGGCATGGAACTTTCTTTCACAGAAAACTCCTCAGTTTCTTATGCAGATTTCCTCCCCACTCTGTTACATATTTTCATGCTCACACACTTGCCCAGCCTTTCTGGAACTGCAAGCTGATCTTACAGAAGATATTTCTGATCCTGATCCCAGGAAAATTTCATTTGCCCTTCAGAAAGTCTCATTTGGTGGCTTTAAGCTGCTTCAGATACACACATATTGCAACCCAGAGATAAAGGAACAGCAAGTCAAATACAAGCAATAAAGCCCTGATAATAAAGCCTTTTTAAATCACAAAATAAGTTGTTTCAGCTTGAGATATGTTAATATTTCAGAAGAAGTGATTCTCCCATGTTTAATATTACCATTTATGTTCATTCAGTTATTAGACTCTATCAGAAAGCTGATTTGTACCTCACTGTGCATACTTCCTCATGAGTTGTTAGAAATTGCAGCTATATTAGGTCTGTTTTTAAAATCTCCAGTGATGGAAATTGGACAGGGGCAGGCACCTACAAAGACCTGAGAGGAGAAGTGAGAGTCATTAGTTTTGCAAAACTTGTAAGGAAAATAAAACAAGAGACATTAATCATAACTCTGTCATTGCAGCCATGTAGAAAGAGGCAGAGGACCTGGCACATAAGAGCTGTTTGAAGGCTGGTATCCAAAAGAAGTTATTGAATATTGTTTAATAGCATTTTACACCCTGTACATTTGGAACAAAAAACAATTGTCTGATTTTTGTTTTGGCTTTGGGTATTAGGTTTTTTGGTAGTGGTAGTGTTTTGTGGCGAAGGAGGGATGCTGGTTATATTTTAGTTACTATCAGAAGTCAGAGATTTCTATGCTGAGGAGAAAATCCTCTCCTTCTTCCTATCTGTTACAATAAGACATAAGCGTTTTCAAATTTTCAAAGCAAACTGAAGAAATGAAGAGTTTTATTTGGTGTTGCCTCCCTCTAAGACATATGAAAGTTGTATACGGTTTTATTATATGCTGATTAGTTATCCTGTGAAAACCAGGTTTTCTGAAGATGCAATCCTTTGTATTTAATTTGGAAGAACTGTTGACTGAATTTTTAGCTATAATGTTTCATAAAATATGAATTGCTTGTATGTGTCAGAAGAGAAACTAAAGAACAGATGAAGCTCATTACAAGATCTGGTTAAAAGAAAAATTTTCATTGAAGAAGAATGTTTTGGCAAAACTCTTGTCATATGTATTTGATTTTTAATAAAGTATAACCTAGTCTAATGCAGTATAATCTAGCAGGATTACTTACCCATTATGAAAACACAATTCTTACAGGATCAATTGTTTTGGAACCAAAAAGATGAAGAAGGGGAAAAGAATGAAACATTACACGTGATGTTTTGGGGTACTGGTGGCAAAATATTATGTCACAATCAATCAGAAACTGACATCACGATGTAACATTGTTCTGGAGCCATACACAAAAATTAGTCAAACTCCAAGTGTCTTTAAAAGCAATGGAAAATGTATCAGGAAAATAACTTCTATAAGTTTTATCTCCCATTATATCAATGACAGGCTGTATCCTCCTCACAAACTTAGGAGATTTTTAGATCAAAAAGATTAAAAAATGTCCAGAAAGACAGTATGTGGTTGTGCTGGTTTTGCACATTTGATTTTTGCTGAGAAGGGAAGAAGCCAGCTCAGTGAAGAAGAAGTCAGGTCCCAGATGGGAGAAGAATGAGGAGACACCTTACTCTTAGGCTGAAATTCTTTTGTAAGCCATAGTGATGGACTATGATACACTGAATATCCCTGTAAATCACGGAAAAAAGCATCGGGGATGGAGAGTTCAAATTGTAGATATGAGCAAAGGCATCTATGCTGAACAAGCAGATGTTAAAGTAACTGTGATCCCAGGAGAAATTTGAACAGGGAGAGAGAAGAGTGATGGGGACCCTTTGCCACATGGGAAGAAGGAGAGATGAAGATGATCTCAGAGATAGATAAAGAGAACCTTTGCTTTTGAACAACTCATCCTTAAAATAGTACCCCATAAGTCTGACATGGCCCATGAATGCAGCCGTGGGAAGCTGTGCCAAAGCTGGAAGGGACTTCACGATTGCGAGATTCCCGAGTGGCTGCTATTCATGGAAACTAAAATCTATGAGAGAACTGTTTCCTTGTGGAGAAGTCTCCATGGCATGGCAAGAGAAACTCCTCTCCCTACATGAACTGGAGAAAGACTGTTTTAGAGATGGTAAACTGACTGAATTATCTCTGTACGTTGTCAGTGGGAAAGAAAAGAGGTCATGGGGAGGGAGGAGAAGTGTTCTAAGGATTTATTCTGATTCTTATTATTCTTCTTTTAGTTCTGTAAATAAAGTTTTCTTTATACCCTTCAGAGCTTGAGGCTGCCTTGCCTTTCTCCTAATCCTATCTCACAACAGGAAAATAAGTAAATAATTCTAGTGGGTGCACTGGTGATTTGGCCAGAACTAGATCCACTATAGTGGTACAATTTTTATAATAAAAAATTATGAAAGTTAATGTTTCTGTAACATATTTAAAATACGCATAAATTCCAGTATAAAAATTGTACCTTTGAAATTTCAGAATTGACACACAAGGTGATTCCTCCTGCTTCTCTTCCTAGATCCCAGCACATTGGCAAATGAAAATCAGGTAATCTCATTAACCATAGTCAGGAGCGTAAAAGAAAAGGTGCTGAAGGATTCATACAATGAGATGCTGTGCTCTGACTTTGGAGCTGTGGGTATCACACTGTCTGCTCTTCGATTAACTACCTCCACAACTGTGGGCAAATCACTCCTGTGCCTCTATTTCTGTAACTGAAAGAGGAATTTGCGGTATCATTTTGTGAAGGGCTTTAACATAAATGGAACAAAAAGGTAAATTTTTACATAGTGTGTACAAAATCAGACTGTTATCTGGTAGCATCCTTTTGAAACCATTGGAATCAATAAAATCATATGGATGCATGTGAGGTTCTATATATTTAAAGAAACAGAAGAAACAGCCAATGTCAGGGGCTGAGCACCTCTTTGGTTATGGTTTGCAGCATTTATTAATTACTGATCATGGGTGTCAACATTATTGCAGGAATTCCTTGCCTGTACTTTTATCTAAATGGGGCTTACTCATTCAGCCAAGTGAGCCGCTCCCCTGGTTTCTTGTTGGTGGAGGAAAGTCCTGTGAGGCAAAACAGAGCATCTTCATGGTCACATTTTCCTGCTGTTTGAAGAGAATGGAAATGTTTCCAGAGCTTCCTGGGTGAAGCAGGAGTGAGACCTTGATTGCCCGAGGACAAGAGGAAGCTTCTGCATGTTTAACTGGAGTGGCACTCTGATTTCCAAGGCAGCTCTCAAACCACCTTAGCTGAAGCACACTAACTGCTGGTTCAAGGGAAAGGCCCCACAGTTATGCTGAATAAGTGATTAAGAGGGGAGCACTCACATTTTCCTCCAGCTATTTCCCACAACTGGTTTTATTTTTCACACAGCTACTTTAAAAATACAGAAAATCTCAGAAATAAAATCTGTTTTCTCTCAAAATAGTCCTGCTGAGGGTGTGGTCTGTGTAAGGTGCCTCTAGTTTTTCCTGCTGTTTGAGTATGTTTAGATCCCAAGCTCAGAAAGAACATGCAGGTGTGGGATGAAGCTAAAAAGATACCCACAACAGTCAATAAAAATCCTTGAAAGTAAATAAAATAATTTACAGTTTGGCGTTAATTGTCAATTGAGTGTGAGTGATACGAGGGAAATTTAATATACAAAATGTTTCTACTTCTTCTTTTTTATTTTATTTTTTTTTTTAATTAAAGCATATTTTCCCATCTCCTTATCTTGATTCTGTTTACAACACTTCCAGAAAGGGTGGGAGGGAGGAAGCAAGGCAGGAAGGCAGGAAGGGAAGACAGGCTGGTATTGGCCAAGGGTTTATAAAGACAGTTACAGGGCTATCAGAATAGAACTGTGTTGTTATAGCTTTCCCATGTTGACAAAACCTTGAAGGCACAGAAACTTCAACATTTGACATTTTTAGGAAAAATAATTAGCTAGAAAGTTGAAGACAATGAACATTTTCCTTTCATGCTTATATACTTCCTTTCCTGTATTTTGGGGAACTGTGGAGTTGAACAAATACACGAGAAGTATTGAGATACTCAGAGTTCTTGCAGTACAGGGTTTCCTGGATAATAATAATAAATGACACATACAGAAAGTTCGGCAAAGGTCTGTGGATGCTTTTCAGGCCATATGGATCTTCTTTCTTTGCTTAGCCTGTTTATCACAATGACGATACTGCTGGGAAAGTTACAGCAATAGCTAAGCAGTTAAAGCAAAAAAAAAACTGGGAGAAGGAGAGAAGTATTTCTCAATGTTTTAGAGGAAATCTGGTGCAAAAAGTTTGTTCCACCCAGTTGGAGTTAGGTCACAGGGACCTGGACAGGGGTCATTCAGACTTATTGGAGGATGTAGCAGAGGCCAGAGGTCCTCACACTTCAGAGCTGGCATACCTAATCAAGGGCAGCTGGCTAAATACACTCCATAATATCCAAAAGAAAACTGATGGACCTGATGGAAAGGAAAAAATCATAAAATGATGAAAGTCTGGGGAAAAAAACAATTACAAAACACTTCTAAAAGGCATGAGATTCACTTAATTTTTATCAAGTCTTCTAGAAGTGTAGTCTCTACGTTTACTTCTCTAATGAGCAAGGATGTTGGAATGTATAGATATCTGATAAATTCTCTGCAATGTATGTCAAGAAATATTTGAGCAGCTAGTCTTTATAATCTCCTATAAAATTACAAAGGGACAAAGTAGTGGTTGTAGTTTCCATCAAAAACAAATTAAATGGCTCAGAAGTGTCTTTGCCAAATTATGTGAAATTACTAGCAAAACTGTTACTTCTCTTGGCCATCCTTTTTCTCAGACAGGAGTCTCCAAAGCTACTGGATGAGCAATGACTACTTCATGAATGACTTGAAGTTATCTATGAGCAGCTAACATCTCTGTGAAATGAAAGAATAGAGACATCAGCAGGTATCACCTCAGGACTTTGTTGTATTATCAAACGGACCTGGATGGATATTAAGATTCAGTCTACCCATTGACTTGGGTTTCCTGCAAATAGTACTTAAAGCTTTTTGATAAAAACACAGCAACACTGCATGCCCAAAACATTAAGTAAAATGGAGAAACTAATGGGGCTGATGGAAATAATCCCACACAGCAGAATGCTTTGGATACTGTTAGGAGCTCACATTGGAAGGCAAGGCAGAATTTCCTACTCAGTACTGAAAGATTTAAAAGTAATGCTGTAGTTAATCATCATCTTCAGAGAGGACTACATGCTTGGAGAATAGCAAATATGGGGCCTGCATTTAGAAAAGAGGATAAAAGTGACCCAGGACTGATGACTGTTAATCTGAGCTCAATAGTGTGTAAAGCTCTATGAATAATTTTTAAACGTAAAGATAATTACATATAACTATTATGGAAATGAGAGAAATTATGATATAGGGCTGGAAAAAGCAGATTGTGGTATATTAACCCACTTTCATTTTTCTGAAAGTAAGTGAAAGAAGAAAATTTTGTAGAAATAATTCATCTATCAAAATAAAGCATTTCTGAAGGAGTCATGAGAAAGCTAGAGGAGACAAACATTCAGTACAAAGCTTGAGTTTGGCAAGAATTAGTTAAAATAGAGGCAACAGAATGAGGTGCAAACAAGAAAACTATCAAGCCAGAGGGAGGTTAGAAGAAAGCTCATCAGAGACCTGTCTTGGTACCTGTTTTAAAGACTGGCACCCTATAAGTTGCTTTTGGCTAGCTCTATTTGACTAATTATTTAAGCAGTGTTCAAATAAAATTGATCATGAAGAAGTGGGTGAACTGGTGTGACAGCAGTATTAATTACAAGAGGACTAGAAACAGTCTAACCTTTGACGGGCCACATGTGTAACCAATAAGGAGAAGCCCTAATAAACAGGGGGTTGGCTAACACTGAGTCAGTTGGGATCTGCCTGTTGAGCTGTGAGGATGTGCCATAGTCTTGGAGTCTGCTGGCTGTGCTAAGAGGAGACAGGGCTCGGCAGCTGGGAGAGGACAGAAAAGATAAGATGTTGACAAGCGACAGACAGGGTTATGAGGCCATGTCAGGAACAGAACTGAATTAGCCAGTCATGCAGAAAGAAGAAAACAGAAGGCTATGTGGTGCTGTTAGGGTAAAGTTTAGTAATCAGAAGGCTGTGTGGACCTACCTAAGCAGAAGGGTTAAGTAATGCTGCCTGTAGAAGAAAACAGAAGATTTGGAGAAGCTGCTTGAACAAAGTTTACTTCTCTTATAGTTAGTGCTGCTGCCCACAAACTGGAAGACTGGAGTAATGGAAATGGAACTGCAAGGTGTGGACTTATTCACAGTACAGAAAAAAAGAAACTAGATCTCTGCAAACAGGTCATATTTAATTCCATGAGAAGGTCAGAAAACAAAAAATACTTCGTGTCCTTGTGAATCGCAGGCTAAATACATGACAGCTACACACAGTGCTATTATGTCAATCATGGTCAAAAAGGTGTGATACAACTGTGAAACACCAAGTGTCTACTGGGGAAAATATGTTCAGTAAATATCAGCAAGCATTAGTCCACCACATCTCTGCTAGGATCCTGAGTACAGTGCCTTGCATGGTTCTGCTTATTCATGTGCAGGGAAACTACAGATTGACTGGAGGAGGTGCACAGTGGAGTTGAGAAAGTGAAAAGTTGTCCTGTGAGAGTGGACTGACAGCATGATGGAAACTGGGTCAGTGTCTCACAACAGAATGTATAAAAATATGGCAGTGCTGCTATTTCAGCAAGCGCTTCCTCTCCCAGCTGAGGTTCTGCACCATTGACCACCCTCCTTTTTTGCTTGCTTCAAGTACTTTTCTCTGTCTTCAGCGAGTGTGTGCAAGAGGAGTGGGATAAGGTATTCAGACATCCATCAATAGATGTTGGAAATAGGTCTTAACTGTAAGCCCAAATCAGATGCTTTGAAATGTCTGAAATAACCTTTATGAAACTAGAAACATTAATGAAGTGTCCCAGATGTTAGCTGGGTCACATCCCAAATAGCACACTTGCACATCCAGGCAAAGGTGAAGTCAAGAACAGCAATGAAAATGTCAGGGACTTGGCACACAGCAATATCCACAAAGCCACTGGGCACCTTCAATCTCTCACCCCCATTCTTGTTAAGCATAATTAGTTGATTAATGATCTCCCTCTCTTAAATGGATCCCAGGAGCTCTAGGTGGGGTTTAAAACGTTTTATGTGAGTCATTATCCAGTGTGAGCACTGGATTGTAAGATGCTGTAGATGTATCTCAGCCTTAAACCTGGCTTATTTCTCAACCCTTCATGAGAAATGAAACACAGAGAAGGTCTATGTCTGTGTCAATAGACTGGATATTTGGGATTTACTTATTTAGAATTTTAAATGAGAGAGCTATTCTGAGTCAGCTGTTTTCTCCCTAGGATGGTGATGTCTGGTCAGCCCTTCAATTCTGTTGCTCTCCTGCAAAAGTGCAAGAAATTCCATCTTCCTTTGAGTACTGGAGTGCTGACAGAGCTCATCAGCTTAGCTATGGGGTTGTGTTGACCTATGAAATATCTCTCATATGATGAAGCCTCAAAGCAGAAAGAACTGCAGTCACTCACAGCTAAGAGAAGCTTTTGCTGATCAGACAGATTTAGTGGTGGGGACAACTCATTTTTTTCATGCTCCTGGATAATTAGAATAAACTGTCTGGGCAAGTGGCTAAGATGGGGTTTACACAGAGGACACATTTCACTTCAGTTTGCCATTTTAGAACATCAAGTTTTGTTGGAAGATTAAGCTGAGGGTAGCATCACATTGAAGCCTGTCTGGAGAGGAAAGGAGAAACTTAATAGTGGGCAAAAGGAGTAGGAGTCCTTAAGAAGGTATTGGTCAAGTGCAGGTGAATTGTGGGCCCAGGATTCACATGCATGGGGGAATATTTCTGTGTGTACCCTCAGCTGGTTCCACTCTTTTCCATGAGTTCTGAGGGGCTTATGTCAAGGATGATTTCAGTGATGGATGCCAGTTTCAATTAAGGAAGGGGGATCCCTTCCAGCCCTGGCCACTTCACTGTGTGTGGTGGAGCAGCTATATCAACCAGCAGAGCTGGTCTGGGAAAATAGCTGTTTGTACACATTTGAAAACCTCAGTGGTCACTGTGTCGCTCTTATTTCTGGGATAGTTAAAGGCTGCCTAAGAACCACTTCTGATGAACCTGAGGGATGCAGCTAATTTCCAGCAAATTATATAGTTTAATTGGTACTAAAAATTGTTGGGACACAGTGCTGAAAAGGAGTTCATGGCAAAGACCTCTATTGCGTGGAATATCTCAGATTCCCAGACTTTTTCAGCAGTAGCTTTACTTAAAATTATTAACAGTATTAAGCGTGTATTAACCTTATTTCAATAACGAAAAAATAAAATACATAAACAGTTATATAAATAAAGTGAGGCTTGAACAATACAGCACATGTCACACTTATTTCTCCTAACATGGTAAACAATGTGCTACCATTTCTGGGTTTGAGATAGATGGTTATTCGCTTTCTATTCTTGTACCTCTAATGTAAAACCAGATTAGAGTCTTTCTGAAATATGTCCCTCTTTCTTGTGTTCCACTCTTCATATTGTTGGAAGTACCCACATAAATGATTTATAACGTAATACTTGTTTCCAAAATGCTTTTATGCCTGGAACCATACAACCTCAGAAGGTTGGGCTGCTGTATTGCAGTGGGCTTAATTTGCAACTACTATGTCTAAAATATTGCTGGACCTCTGACTTGCATAAACAGTTACTTCAAATCTGTTATGATTATGTGCAAGAGTGTGTTTAGAAACAACAAAAAAAATGAAAGCACTCCCCTGAAATCTTAAACATAGAGTGGAGAAGAGAGAGGAGAATCTGTACTAATTATTTATTTAAAGATTTCAACAGTAAGAAGATGAAAAGAGATTTTATTCTGTCTAGCACAGTGCCTATGGTTTGAGAAGTCCACTTAGTTTTGCCATCTGTTTTTGCAAGCTTTGATTTTAACTGAGCCAAGAATTTAAATAAGATATAATGTATAACTTTGTTTAAAAATTGTGAAGTTTCAAGTTCTTCAGATATAAGACCCCCAGAAAATCTGTAGTATCCTATAGTTTTGTTGTCTTTGAGACATGATCTGTTTTACTCAGCACTAGAAGATAATACAAATTTTAATCTGTCTGAATAAATAAGTGGCTTAACCATGAATTAATGTTTTTGTGAAAATATTGCAGAAGCATACTGCTACCTTTCAGTTAGATAGTCAACCCTTGTTACACAGAACATGAAGAATAATAGTTCTGAGCATTTCAGCTGATCAACACACTCTATGGCTTCTAATGGTTAAGAAAGCCTGCAGGGTCCTCCTCTTGTAACCAGTTATATCATCGCCTCTAAACCCTCACACAACTTGGAGAGTCCTTTTAGATGCGCTCTTATGAGTGGTAGTTTAGTAATTTGTTCCAGATATATTGCTGGATAAGATATGGCCCTCACCCTTCCTTTATCCAGCCTACACTATTGAACCCTCTGGTCTCTCATAAATCCCTTCACTTGTGGAAGAGTTCTATTGAATGGAGTTCAACTGTTTCTCCAAAAGGACACTTTAAAAAAAAGGTTCACTGAAGCCTTTTTTCTGCTGCAGTATAGGAATTGTTCCCCTCATTAGACATTATTTTCTACAATATTTTTACCTTGATTGCAGAACACCTTTATATGTACATTGGAGTGGTGGCTTCATTCTGCTGTCTTACTCACAGGAGCAGTTGTTCTACTATGTCTAAAACAAGTTTAGAAATGGTCCCTCCTCATCTCATTCCTCTCTTCTTACAGTCTGAGCATCAATGGCTGGAGGGCTGCCTGCTATTTGACGCAGCCTTCCTGTTACTCAGGAGCCCTTCTTTACTTGTTATTTCAACAACACATTTCTGAGTTAAAAACATACTCAATATCATCCCTCAAATTTCTTTTGTTTCCCTGAAATCTCAGCTGAACTGTATTGCCATTCTGCCTTGATTTAGATCTGTTTCCTTTGATAGGTATTATTATCTCATAGGAAGGTTGAGGATGCAGTTCTCATGGGAGAAATACAAAGAAAATGAAATCATAAAAGTTCTCTGAGCGTAGCCACAATATATATAGGGAAAGATATTATACGCACAGAATGGGAGATTATCTTTCCTCTCCTTTCATATATTCAGCTTAGCTTAAATATGTAGACTGCCTCATTCTCTGTACTGGATTCTGATCGCAGCTGGAATGCTACCACTGGCATGCCTTATTGTGATAAAATACAATTAAGGCATCTTTATATTGAAAGAGAAAATATCACCAAAAAAAGAAAAATGACACAATTATTTTTCCAGTCTTTCGTTCAGAGACATTTTTTGTTTTAATTTGATTGATTATCTGAATTATTGTAGTTTTACATTAGTGTTAAGGGAAGTATACTGCTTTGGGATCTGTACTCTGCATATGGATTCCTAGGTAAAAATTCCTCTGATATGTTGGTCTTTTCCTTCTGAAAAACCCTTTTAAAATAAAATAAATCTTCTACTTATTAATGATCCACCTTATGTGCTCCTCCTTCTGTGCAATAAATCTTTGTTGTTTGATTTGTTTCTTGCCACCTCAGCATTTTGAGGAAATGCCCTTTCTGACTTTCTACAGAATTCCTTGAACTGGCATCTATGCAAAATAACTTTTTTTCTCTCAGAATTCAGTAAGCCTAAACTGGTTTTTGAATTGTCAAACAAGAGCAGGTGATTTAAATGTTCTAAAGTGCAGTACAGGGGAAACATCAGACTGGAAATTTGATGATGAGCCTCCACCTCTCTCTGTTCTTATCTTCCCAGTCTTCCTCTTTTTCATCCTCCTCTTCCTCTGAACCCTCACTTTTTTCTTCTCTGTTTTTCTTCATGCAATTTTATTTTTAAAAGCATCAGCCTTCAGGGGCCTTCACACTTAACAGAGTGCTGTGGCACCATGGGAAGTCATCTCAGACTCTCTGTGGAACAAATGACACCCAATTACTGTGTCTTCAGTGCTGCAGTTGCTACACAACAAAAAAGACAGTAGAATAAGTGAAAAGAAAGGAAAAAGAAAGGGATGGTTTTGGTGTCAAGATACAAAGTGGAGTGTTGGTGGGCTGAAGTTGGGATGGATGTGTTACGTGGAGTAGTGGATTGACCCTGGCTGGATGCTGAGGACCAACCAAAGCCTCTCTGTCACTCCCCTCCCCAGCTGGACAGGGGAGAGAAAATACAGCCATTTGTGATTATCCATCCATTCTTTCCACTGCCAGCATCACATTTTTCTCTCTTGTTGTCATTCATTAGATACCCACTACTTATCTTCAGCTAAAAAGTCTTTCTGGTTCAGCTTTCTCTTCATTACCTTTCATCCATTTCTGCCCCTTGCTTTCTCCTGCTGCTTCCCAGGCTGCACCCTAATTAGCTAGGTGCTTTCTGGCTGTGTGAGCTCTGCAGATCACCGCTTGCTTTCCTTTTCTCCACTCAGGCTGATGCTCATTTTCTTTAGGATATTTTATGCCACTCTGGCTGTGTGCTGCAGCTCTGAAGTGGAAGTAAGTATAATTGATTCAGGAAGAGATTTTCAAGGGAACAAATGGTAGATGAGTGTCAGACACTTGATGACTCTTAATGGAAACTTGGTTCCTGATTCGTGTTTATGCCTTTGAACATGTCCTCCATGTTTTTTACATTGCAAAACGCTTTCAAGAATCACTGAGAATCAGATGCGCTATTAGAGTTTCTTTTGACTTTCTAGGATGAACTTTATTTAGGGCTACCCAATGAATGCTCCATTCTGCTTTTGTTAGCTTTATTCCCTGAATTCAGAAATCATCTGAGTTGGTGGGCATGTACCTGCACAAGAAAAAAATCAAACTAAATTAGGATTTTAAGACTTCAAGTAAAGAACTGTTTGTTTTTGTGGAGGCTGGTATGTAAATTACCCTTTTTTCCCCATCAGGATAGAAACTTTAGCAAAGAAAAGAGGGCTAAGGAGAATTTCCATCTGGATGTTGGAGGAAACATGGTGAACTAGGGTGAGGAAAAAGCAGAGGAACTTAATGTTTTCTTTGCCCCCTGAGCTGGAGAACAGGTTGGGAAGCAGAATGAAGCCTCAAAGTTCAAGGGGAAATGGTTAGTGACTTGCTATGCCAATTAGACACCCCTGAGTCCACGGGGCTGGATGGGATCCACCAAAGGCTACTGAGGAAGCTGCTGGAAGGGCTCACCAAGCACTTTTCTGTTGTTTGCCTGGCTCACCAGGGATGTCCCAGACTGGAGGTTAGCCAGTATGACACCTGTTGACAAGAAGGATGAAAAAGAGAATCTGAGGAGCTACAGGCCTGTTAGCCTGACCTTTGTGACAGGAAAGGATTCAGAAACAGGTCATGAGTGGGCTGCAAATCCCAGGACACAGAGGCTTCAAGTGCAGGGACTCTTCATTTAATACTTTTTCTACCCTTCTACCAAAAACAGTTTAAAATCCTATTTTCACTAAAATTCCTCTGCATTTTTCAAAAGATTAAAATGTTTCTGAGTAACCACATTGAAATTAAGCCAACACAGTTTAGCTATAGTTGCCAAGATTCTCATTTACACTGGGATTCCTTTAAGATCTCTTTGTGTGGGCGATGTTGCAAAGTGCAATTACACTTCATTAATACCTTAAGTTCCTTACAGCACCAGAACAGTAGAAAAGCACTATTGTGAAAGTACAAATCTAGCCAAAGTACTAAATATACTCAATTCCTGTTTGCATTGTGGCCCATTTTCCTAACTTTGTCAATATTAAAAGACAGCAAATTCTCTTTACCAACTTCTTAAGGCCTCCTTTTAGAATGAAAACAGTACCAAAACTATCAGTGCAAATGAAAACTTGGCAAAACATCCACATGTTTGTTTTCACATTTTCAATTTAATCAGAGGAAGATGGCAATAAAGCTTGTTTTCAATTAAATCTGCTCTAGTAAATTGACTGTGTGCTTGTGCATACGTGTGTGAACAGCACCTGATGTTTCAGGAGCTCCACAGTTTGGCTCCTGGGGGTTTCTCACTGCCATGACCATGATCGGATGAAGACAAGGATTATTAAAACAAGGCTGAATGAAGAAATCTCAAGAAGGACTCTTTCCTTGTCTCACTTTTTTATCCAACTGGTGATTGTCACAGCAAGCCTCACCCTTGTAAGTTATCTGGAGTAGGACAATTTTTAAAACAGCCTTAAGAAGCTAAAAATTATTTGCTTATGGCTGAAAGTATAAAATTGCCATTCAGAAGTACAGTATGTCTCCATGGGCAGAAGCTCTTCTAAATGATTCCTGACAGATATTTGTCCAGCCTGTTCTTCAAGGAAGAAGATGGATGTTCCACAACTTTCCCAGACAATCTATGTATTTCAGCAGGTGACTATAATTTTAAAATGTTTAATTTGGCTCTCCCTTGTTACAGTCTGAGATCTTTACTTGTCTTCTATCTATGATTGAAAAAGAGTTATTGGTTTCCTCTCTGTGCCAAACTTTCAGCAAGCCTCTCCTCAATCTGTTTGTCTCTGACTTGACAAATAGAGCTGAGCTCACTCTATGGTGTTTCCCATAGACCATGATCTCTAAGCCTCTGATGATACTTACTGCACCCCTGTGAATTCTCTCTAGCCTGTAGGTTTTCTCAAATGAGAAAATAAAAATTGGTAGACACCTTCTATGCCTAAGAGAGAATGAAGGACAGTTGCACTCTTTTAGTTTGTCATTAAAATATTTTTCATTGAAGCAGTATATGACAAGGGAGTTTGAATTTTACCACTATTTTATGCAAGCAAAACCTGATTAGTACCAAATAAATCTTCTACTGTGTTTATACATCTGGGTTGTAGGTCTTTCAATGGATAACCAATTCACAGCTTGGAAGAGAAAAAGAAAGCTGGAGATGAGAAAGAGCAAAGGTTCATATAAATATTGTTTCTGTCTAGTTTGTGTTGCATAAATCTTTGTTAATTAATCAAATCTTTTGATCCTGATCCTCTGATAATTATTTAAGAATGTGATATATTTACATTAATTATTTGAACATAGGAGTTTGAAATGCTGGCTGAGGTTGCTGCTTGATAAGCTAGGAGTTATCAGAACTTTAGACTATAACCTGCACTCCCAAATATATTCCCAAGTCTGCTGAGACAAAAGGGTCTTGATTCTTGTTTCCACATTTTATATATGGCTCTGCACTGCATTTTCATGGTATGGTTCTGGGAGCAGGGGAGGAGCTACAGGGGGGGCTTCTGTGAGAAGCTTCTTGGAATCTTCCTTGATGTCAGAAAGAGCTGACATATGTATGTCAATATATCAATATTCAGCTTTAATATGGACTGGCCACTGGCTAAGGCTGAGCCAATCAGCCTCTGTGATAACATATTTAGGAAGCAAAAAAAAAGGATCAGAAGTAATTGTTGTCAGAGAAGAAAAGAGTGAGGATATGTGAAACAGCCTGTAGACACCAAGGTCAGTGGAGAAGGAGAGGGAGGAGGTGCTTTAAGGGCAGGAGCAGAGATTTCCCTGCAGCTCTTGGAGGACCATGGGGGAGAAGAGACTCACCTGCAACCTGTGAAGGAGCCCCACACTGGGGCTGGTGGATGCTCAAAAGAGATCTGTGACTGTGTGTGAAGCTTGTGCCGGAGCAGACTCCTGGCAGGATTTAGGGACCTGCGGTGTGAGGAGCCCACACCAGAGCTGGTTTCCTAGCAGGACTCGTGACCCCATGGGGACCCTACACTGGAGCAGTCTGATCCAGGAGCGCTGCACCCCATGGAAGGGACCCACACACTTTGGAACACTTTGTTCAGAACTGTAGCCTGTGGGGAGAACTGATATTAGAGAAGTTCATGGAGGACTGTTTCCTGTGGGAGGGATCCCACTCCTATCCCTGAGTAGCAGCAGAAGAAACACAATGAGCTAACTCCCATTCCCCATCGACCTGAGCCCCTGCAGGGAGGATATAGAGCCCATGAAGGAGGGCGGGGTCGGGGGGAGGTGTTTTTAAGATTTTTCTTGCTTATTATCCTAATATAATTTTTATTTTTAATAAATTCAGTTAATCTTCCTAAGCTGAATCTGCTTTGCCCCTGCTGGTAATTGGTGATTGATCTCTCACTGTCCTTATCCCAACTGATGAACCTCTTGTTTTATTTTCTCTCTCCTGTCCAGCTGAGGAAGGAAGTGATACAGTGGCTTTGGTGAGCATATGATATCCAGTCAGGGTCAAAACACCACAGTTTCTTAGTTCTGAATCAGTACTGAAAAAGGGAAAGGCCTCTGAATATTATTAAGAGACATGGTGGGACTGGAAGGCAGCTGATCACTTGCTATTTTTTTCATAAAAACTAAGGTAGAAACTGATGAACCCTGAGAAACAAAAGCAGTGAGTTAATTTTAGGCCAGTGAAACATTCACGTCATTGGGATTTATCCTACGTTGTTCTAGAGCATAACAGAATTATTAGGCAGTTTCCATGTTCCTCTCTTGAGGTGTTTAATTTCACTGGTGGATAAAACCTATCCATATCTGTGAAACTTTTGTGCATTTTATCAAGAAGCACTTTTAGTGTCCAAAATAATTCAATTTCATTGCAAATGTTGGCTTTCTGATTAATGCTACAAGGACAAACATTGGAGCTTTTAGCTTATTTTTGTAAATGTGGAAGGAGGTAAAGTGAAATAACCTGCTCACTTCAAATTAGTCAAAGTTTTATGCTTGTTGTCTTCGGGAAATTCAAGCCTAAAGTCACACCAAATCTGAAACAGACTGGAACCTGAGTTTCTTGTTTTCCAGCTACATGCACATTCACTAGACTGTTCTTGTTTTGAGCATAGGTCCTACTAGAGATAAAAGAATTACTGAATCCCAGAATGGATAAGGTTGGAAGGGATCACAGTGGATCATCTGTTCCAGGCTCCCTGCTCAAGGAAGTTCATGCTAGAGCACATGGCACAGGTTTGTGTCCAGACAGTTCTTGAATATCTCCAGTGAGGGAGACTCCACAGTCTCTCTGGACAACCTATTCCAGGGCTCAGTCACCTGCACAGTAACAAAGTTCTTCCTCATATTCAGGTGGAACTTCCTGTGCTTCAGTTTCTGTCTACTGCCTCTTGTCCTATTGCTCAGCACCACAGAGCAGAGCCTGGCTCCATGATCTTCACACCTGCCCTTCAGATACTGACAGACTTTGAGCTCTCCTCTCAGTTGTCTCTTCTCAAAGCTGACTAGGCTGAGCTCACTCAGCCTTTTCTTGTAAGAAAAATGCTCCAGTCCCTTAATCATCTTTGTTGCCCTCCACTGAACCTGCTCCAGGAGCTCCACATTTCTCTTGTCCTGAGAAGCCCGGAGTGGACACAGCACTCCAAGTGCACCTCACCAGGGCTGAGTAGAGGGGCAGAATCACCTCCCTCAACCTGCTGGCAATGCTCTTCCTAATGCACCCCAGGATACCATTGGCCTCCTTGGCCACTGGACACACTACTGGCTCATGGATGGCTTACTGTCCACCAGGACCCCCCAGGTCCTTCTCCACAGAGCTCCTTTTCAGCAAGCAAACTAATGATTTTATGATATCGTCCATTTTTTAGTACTCCTCTCAAGATCTCTTTAGAGATCATGGGAAAAACGCAACATGTATGCTTTGTCTGGTGTATTTTAGATTTCTATTTTGAGCAAGATAACTGTGTCCTATAACTATCTGCTTCTTTCCTTTGGCCAGAATGGTACCTCGGAGTTAGAACCTAAGGTGTAAATGGACAAATGTCCAAATAATTCAAATACACTGCTGAGAGAAACCTAGGCTGACCAGAGCTGTGGACCTGAGTTCCTCCCTACCAAAGGGTTTTCAATAATATTCTTGTCTGAACTTTATGAAATATATAACGTTCTCATTATATTGGAACCCTTCTAGAAATGTTTATACCTGCAAGAAATGTATGTTCTTAGAAAGTAAATCCATTTTAAAAGGAGAAAGCCTAGTAAAATATGCATGGCACCCTCTCCACCCTTTAAAATCTAAGTTAATCTGCTTTGTGAAGAGCTTTTATTTTTTTCCTAAGGAAAAAGACTTTATATTAACAAATATAGTAAATTGTTCATTATGATACTCACAGGCCTTGGGTCTGCATAAAGTTAGGCACAGTGTACTAATGGATATATTCATCTGATACTACCTTTCCTTGGCAGAATTGTGAAGGCTGCCTTTGAAATTCTGTCATGCTTTGTCATTTCCAGTCATAATGAATGATAGCCTCTTTAAATGACCAGACCTGCCGAGGTTACAGTAAACCTATTTCTCACTGCCTTTTACCAAGATCTCATCAGTAGAGCAAATCAGAGAAAGGAAGGGAACCGGATGTCTACAAAGCTTTAGAGTTTCATGCTGCGACTCCCTTTAGCCTTCACAAGATGAAATTAAAAGATTACAAACAGGCTAGGGAGTGCCCTTCTGTTGCCCTGTATACAAATAATTTTATTGGCATGACAGCTCTGCTTCCTGTAGGCACTGTGAGCATGGCTGCTGCTCCTCACAAAAGGCACCACTTTGTTAACCTGCCAGGCTCGCTGGCTACCTCTGAGGTTCCAAATGTAAATCAGTGGGAACATCTGAAGTAGTAAATTCATTTAGTTTACGGACATCATTTATTATCAATCACATTCCTTCTTGGAAGTCCTGAGTATGGTGGCCCAGCAGGACTGTTATATTTCTTTGTGAGAAAACTCCGTTGTCTATATATGACACTCTTGCCCCTCTTGTTACTTTTGTTGCAGAGTTTCTAGAGAAGGTGATCTTCCATGGAATGAGAGGGGAAGGGGTCTGGGGGTGTGACATCTTCCTCCTCTTTCCCTTCCACTGGAACAAATAGGCAGTGCTTTGGTGTTCTCTGTGGTTTTTTTTGTTTTTTCTTTTACTGCCCAGCTACATGCAGTCATAGAAATCAAAGTTTGGGCCTGTAATAGCTTCGATGTTGTCCAAGCAAACTGCTAATAAGTTCTCTCTGGTTTGAGGAGTTGAGAGCATTTTGAGCTGTAGTAAGATGCAGCAAACAGATGTGGGACCGACCATTCATGTGTATGTGTGTGTAAACTAACACTCTTTCACATACTTAGAAAAACAACAACAAAAAAATTAATTATTTTGTTTATGTCTTTGCAGAGCCTGAGCTGTCCCAGTCAATCCTGGGGATTCCCTGTGTTGTAAACTGGAAATACAAACAAAAATGGGCTATCCCTGCCAGAAACAGCTCAGTCTGCAAGGTCAAAGGAAACACAAAGAAGATAAAGGAAAAAGAGGTGATACCAGAAGTAAAATGACATTCCTGGTAAGACAGATCTTAGTAAGGTTTTCAAAACAGCCCGAGCCCTACTCTATACAAGTCTATGCCTCTACCTCCTCTAGTGAAATAGTCTTTTATCAGTAGCCAATTGTGATGGTCAATAATTTAAATCAGAAATGCAGGTATAAGAATCCGTTCTTTTCTTTTGTGTTGTGTGTTTCATACTGCCACATATTCATCCTCCCTACTTTTCCTGTCTCCTTCGGTTTTTTTCCCAGTGGAAGAAACAGGTATGTTTTCCCATCCCTTCTGCTGATGCATTTCTTTGGAAATAAAATCCATACAACTCAGCAAAACCAAACTAGTAAAGAACACCAGCAGATTTGTTGGATGATGGTTGGTGGTTCTGTGTATGTGCTTTCTTCTAGCACTCATGAGATATTCAATCTCTGTCACAGACTTTCAGACATTATCTCTGCACAGCCCAAGTGAAGTTCCAGATCCTGAAAGATGAGGAGTCTGGGAGTTATCAAGTCTGGACTTGATAACTCACAGAAAAGCCACTGGTTGCTTTGTCAAGGAGAGTGAAGTGGTTTTCAGTGGTAAGGCTCATATTGTAAGCAGATTAGACTAGTTTATTTAGGTTCTTTAAAAAATATTCCCCCAGCTCACTACAAGCACAGCAGCCAATTACAGTGTCCCCAAGTGCTCCTGAATCTCAGTGTTGCTGAATAATGAATTTTTTACACTGCAGTTCAATAGAATTCAAGATCACATATTCTAGTGATCTAAAGTCAGTTTGTTTCAATATATCAGGAGTTTTTGTTAATGAATTATCTCATTTTTAAATAAAATTGTGGATTTTTAAACACTAAATTTGGATCAGAGAAATAGAGTTTGGCATCTGAAAATTTTGAGTAATCCTATTTCAACTGAAAATTTTATATAAAAGTGTTTCAAATATAGTTTTTATGGAATATTCTAGTGTCTATGAAACTCCAGCATTTCAGTGTCTCCTGCAGAAAAAAAATATTGAAAGTGTAGGAAATTTCTGGTATATGAATTTTGTTTTTATAACAGATGTAGTGTTCATGTTTCTTGTATAAATGATTTTAACTCTATTTCTAAACCATGTAACACAATCAGCATTTAAGTGACACTTCCACTGATTTTACATATTGAGAATATCAATGTATTGAAAAATTTTTCTTTCATTACTTTCTTTGTCTCTGAGTCTGATTTAGTAGTAACAGAAATAATCCTTCTAGATTCCATCAGTCATGGAAATTTCATGTATTTTTGTTCATCCTTGTGTCTAAGTACATAAAAGAGTATCTAGAACAAAAGAGTGATCCATGAGGATTAGAGATTTCTTTTCTCTATTCTACTGGCAATTTCCTATTGCTCATAAAGAAGTTTTTTTTCCCTTTTTATCTGAAATGGGAATAAAATGTAAATGGCAACATGCTGTGCTTCTGCAAGACACAGAACCCTTGTAGTGAGTGTACGAACCAGGGCTTCCCTTAAACTGTGTTCTGTTAACAAGACATTAACAAGGAATAACAGTTTTGTGAGCTATCCTGCCCCAGCCAATTACATATAGCAGCTTTGGCACAGATAATGACATAGATTGGGGAGTGGGAGTTTACATTTCCATTAAAGGTTTAAAAGGGTTCGCTAGTCCAAGCTGTTTTATCTTTGAAAATGTCTGAATTATACAAAAAATGCTGAAGAATGATCAGTTATTAATAACTGTCTTGAAAAATTAAAACAAAACTGTGAAATGATAACTGTACAGCTAGATGTAAAGAACCCGTTCAGATGCAACTTGCTGAATGATGCATTTAAGACAGTTTTCTTTTAAGTTTCTTGATTTTCTCTTGAGAGTCTCAATTCTTGGAGTCACAGGATTACACAAACTTCACAGCCATCATGGATAAAGAGAAAATTTTTAGTCCTTCAGTTTAGGGACTAGAGGAGTTGGAGTCTATAAACTGTAATATATCAAGGAGCAGAAGGAAAAGTGAAAGACTCAAGCATAATTTATTTACATCTAATATACAGCATTTCATAAATTTCAAAATAACATGCAGTATTATTTTTAAAATTTCATCAGGACTCTCAGGGCTGTCACAAGCCTGGAGTGGCAGGTGGTATTTTAGAGCCTGGAAGAAAGCAGAGGATACAATAAAACAGACGTGGCAAGCCTTTGGCAAGTGCTTGCTATATGTCCCTGTATACATTACTAGCATTTTGATACAAAGCAGGGGATTCAATTAAATGATGCTCTAGCTCTTTGAAGGGAATACAGAATTGATTACTCAAACCATTATGCCCTCAGATATGCATGCTGAATTCCCTTTGTGCTGAATGCGTATATAAAGCCCTGAGCACATGGGAATTCTGAGGTTAAATTGCCATAAATATTTATGGATACAAGTAATAAAAGTAGCCTTTCAGATCTTAGATTTCATTCAGGTGATGACTCCAAACGGATATTGCATTTGAAAGCTGGAATTTGATAAAAGAGTATTTTCTTCCATCTTTTACCTCTCTTGTCTTTATTGATTGTGAGCTGTTTGCTGTAAGGGCTGTCTTTTATTAAATAACTCTACATTGCCTGGCACAATAAAACCTTGACTTTTTTCCTGAAGTCTCTAAATACCATTGCAATGCAAATAAATAAGTTCAACATCATTAATTTCAACAGTGAGGGCAGCTGGTTCCTTTCACTACAGGAATGACTGAAGGATTTTTATATTAATTAGACACTGGAGTTTCTCTGGGTCTGAAAAATGTGTGTGTGTGCGCACATTGGAATAGGATCTGTGATAGCATAAGATAGTTTTTCTTGAATGAGTAAAGATGAAAACTGGGTGATCAAATGAATGTAACCAGAAAGATGTTTGGGCTGCAGGGATACCTCAGCTTGGGCTCAGACAGAAAACCTGTGAATGTTCTCATGGCTCAGTGATAATCCAGAATTTTGTTCAATTGACTTGCAACTCTGTGGGAAAGATTGCTGACTGGTAAATTCAGAACTGTCTTTGACTCATACAGACTCCTCAGTTATGTGACTTGGACCATTCCTCAGATGGCTCAATAGGTTTGTGATATTAATAAGGAGAATTAATTCATTCACCCTCAAAACCTATTCTTTCTCCTCCTCAGTTATTACCTGAACTGCCTGGTATAAAATAAGCTAAATCCATCCTACTAAAAGCGCTATAGATTGTTTTTGAGAGAACATTTTGCATGCGCTGTCTGCCAGAGGTGCTTCTGGTGTGGAATGAACTTACCACTGTATGCACATAATAGTTTCGTTTCATGTTTGTCATGTGCTATTGAATTATGGTGTTAGCTGATGGAAAAAAGTCCACCACACTATTGCTAAGTAAAAGGTAACACATTTCGATAAGTGAGAATGAGGAATGGCTGCTATTTTTTATTTTTTTTTTAGTCATCCTTTGTCACTTGTCTGCTATTTCTTTAAGTGGCTAGCAGCAAGTGAGAGTTTTTGACTCTGGGTTTATTGCAAGATGTGGACTGGGGAGATGTAGCTTAAGGTTTTAATTTAGATTATTATTATTAGTAGTAGTAGTAGTAGTAGTATTTCAAAGCTCTTACAATTTATTTGTTTCATTTGAGTGATCTGCTGCCATCTGAATTTAAAAAGTTTGTTTCGTCCCAGTGAGAGAGAAGTAGAGTTAGAACTCATGACAGAATGCTTGCAACAGCAAAAGCTGCCTGGTCAGAGTGGCGTGATTCCAAGCTCTAGTTAGGCTGCAACACCAACTTAACTCATCATGCCACATAAGTGCTATCTTCTGCTGCTTCCATAGAAGATGAAAATAGTAAACTACTTAAATGAGCACAGTCCATCAATTCGATTAGTGAATACAAGTTTCCCCAAAATTTTGGATTAAGACAAAGAGCTGCCAATTAAAATTGCTAATTCCATCATCCTGAAAGGAAATCTAGAGACATAAAAAGTAAAGCTGGAAAAGATAATAAAAGGTCCCTTAGTTTACCTTACTTTCCTGAGGCTAAATTAATATCTACTTAAATTGCTCATGACAAATTTTAGTCTAGACTGTTCTTTAAGTATTAGAAGATATGGACGCTTCTTCCTCCTTATACAGGTTGTTTAGGATCATTCTTAAATTTTATATTTCAAAATTTTTCTTAATATTTAGACTTAACCATCCCTTCTGCAATGTAATGTTTCTTCTGTGCATAAGTCAAAGAAGTAATTTATGTCATGTGATAACATGTATGGAGATTGCATGTGAGAAAATAAAACACCACTTCACAATGGCCAGCAGAGACACACACGTTCTCAGGAATGACTTATTACAGGCTACTGCTTTAATTGTAGTCTTCCTTATGAAAATAGTTCTGTATGAAAACTTATAATTCAGGAACAGTGCAAGGGCTGCTGAAATGGAGTTGTTTTACATTGACTTTCCTTTTCCTTTTTGGCTGAAAAATGAATTAATTTTCAAAGTAAGAAGTGATTTAATCCTCTCCTGGCATGAGTGTACCTTTACCATTAAGTTTGACAATTATGTCTGGTGTTTTCTAGAAGTTTTTAAAATGGAATTGGCCTTCTTCTTCGAAGGGAGAAGGAGGTTTTCCCTTGATTTAAACCAAAATCAATACCCTACTTTGGCATTAATTTTCTTGAGATCAATAGGTCTTCTATGAATTAAAATATTGTCATAAAAATGTAGGCCTGAATGAATGTAGCAGGCCTACTTTTCTTGGTCCATGGGTTCCATATGAGAGTAACTTTGCTGAGCTTTCTCTACAGCATGTAATTAAGCAATGGCCTGTAGCACTCCTCCTTATCCCTGTCCTTGATAATCCCAGATACTGGGTGCACATTACAGGGAAAAAATGAGCAGAGAAGTCAAGTGCAAAGGCCACATATTCATATATACTTTTTATGACTTTACAGATTTGAAGACAGTAATCTGTGCCTCAAACTCTTTTGCACTTGTCCATTTGTGTGAAGAATGTGTTTAGTCAATTGGTAAATATCTTCTCACACAGCTGGGGTTTCAAAATTAAAGACCTGCTTCTACACTGTGCTTCATGATTCTTTCTAGAAAAATCTATCCCTCTGTCTTCTGCTCCGAAAGAGGTTGATCCTACTCTCTGATATGCCCCTGACTCAAAATTACATGACCATGTAGCTATGCAAGTGTATGAAATGAGTATGTCACAACCCTAAACTAAATCCCTTGTGACATCAAAGCAGAGGAGAGAGCATTTAGAAACTCAGTACCAAATTATTTTTCAGTGTCTCTGTGTTAAACATCCTTGGAAACACCCTTTAATTCACATGAGAGGATGTCTGATCTCTTGGGAAGAAGTCACAAGTCTTTCATGGCCTGTCTTCATCCTTTTCTAGCACATGCACAAAGAAAGTTAACTCCAATTATTAGTCTCTACATAAAATTGTCAGTGACAGAACAAATTATCCACTTGAAGAAACCCAAGTAAAAAATATAAGGCTGACAAATCAGAATATGGCAACAAAAAGAATTTCAGTAAGATGTTCAGAGTAACAAACACAAAGCTATTTAGAGACTCCTCCCTGAATCCATCTTACAAAAAGTATGTGCTTAACAGGCATCTTTTGGGATCATTGTGCTCCTTGATGGATGCAGTTGTGTGAGGAAGGATAATTTTAAAAAAACCCACTGCATCTGCAGAATCCAGAAAGCAGCCTTGATCAGTCTGGAGGGACTGTTCAAGTGAATGTGCTTTATCCCTTGTCTCTGGGCTGAGATCTCTCTTCTAAACATTTGCAATTATCTTCCAAAAGCTGTGAGTCCATGACAAGAGACATATAAATCATCATCTTGGGTAAGGCCTTTGTAGAGGAATTTATACAACCACACAAGGGTAGGAACAATGAGATGACACAAAGATTCACAGGTGAAATCTGCCAGTGCAGTACATTTTCCTCCAGCGCTAACTTACCCATACTCTAAGCTCTGAAACGGTGGCAGTGCATGTGGATGTCTGGAGGGTGCCAAAGAGTGCTAACAGCTGGAAGGAACTTTTGGAGTAGTTTTTTGTAGTCACTTGAAAGTTTGGATCTTCTTGGACTCCCTGTCTCATATCCACCCTTGACATGTACTCTCTTTGCAATATGTCTGTTAAAGGCCTTGGGAATTGCAAAGGTTGCCTCGTAATAAGTTCTTTTTCTGGCATTGAGCCTGTATGTCTGGCAGCCTGTTAGCAAAATTTCAGTTTCCTTCCTGTGTGAGCATGCTGACTGAAGCCACTGCTGCTCCTGCACTACTTCCCCTCGGGTGCCAAGCTTTCTTCTTGTACGTCAAATGTTAACAAGTGGAGCTGCTTAGTAATAGGACTAGCAAAGCCTTGAATTAGTTTCTGATTATATACTGAATCAAGGAGAAAGGAAAACAAAGGAACAAGTGGAATATTTGTTCAGAATCAGTGAACAACCACTGGCTCTTTCCAGGCATTTAGGTCCAGTCTACCAAAGGGATTTAGTACTAACTTTCATTAAAATCAATTTGGATTAACTACTTTTTTAAAAATTCAGACTTTAGAAAGTAAGAACTTCACAACAAGGATCAATGCTTTCAGACACACTAAACTCAAACAAAGTTGCTGCAGGAAGAGTATTATAACTGTAGTTATTGATGGGGCTGCTACAGAAAATTATTTATGATGACATTTCTGTCACTGGCAGAGTGACAGGACTCTCTTTTGGTTTCTTTAATGTCTCATTTGATTTCATATCAATCCAAACAAAGTCAAAACATACACATCTAAAATGGATACTTTTTAGGAATATGAAAGAAGAGTGAGAAATCGAAAGGTGGATATAATAATAAATCAAAATATTAGAGAAGTAAAATAGCCATATTTTTCAGAAGACTAACTATCTGCAACCATGTAACCATTAGGTGTTCCTATTGAGAAGCCCCAGTTCTAGTGACATTGATTTTCTAGGATTCAAAAGATGCCAAACACTTGGTGTTTCCCTCATTCAGTTCCTGAAGTTTAAATATTCCCACTGCTCTTTTTGGGAAAAGGTCCTGGGAATTTCCAGAGCTGTTGTGTTTTTCATCTGCATATTGGGGCACTGAATAAAAGAAAAATTGTGAGAAAAGCCATGTGTGAACATGAAAGTTTTGATGAGGCTTAGGCCATATTTCCATTGCTCTTAGGTTATACTAGAAATATATATATGACTGAAAAAGTATTTGTTCCACATTAAATTCAGTATTACTACCCTCAGCCCAGAAGTCTGAAGGGTCCTTCTCACTCTTCTCTCCTCAGAGGAAGGATACTCACATTTTCTCCTCAGTTCTGATGTACTCTGAATGCTAAGTCTAATGCAGAGCTGGGCTGGATCTGAAAGACAGAGAATATCTGCTCTTCTCCTACAGAGACAAAGCATTTGCAAGATAAGAGGAGACAGCAGAATGCGTTCATCTTGTCAAACAACGCTTTAACTGGAGTACAACTTCTTAACTGCTGTGTTTGTACAAATTTAGCATATAGAGTGATACTGGCAAGCACTCCTGGAAATTTTCTAAGCTCTAACATGTACAGCTTATCTTTCTCCTTCCAACATGTTCTTGTGCAATCTCTGCAGCAGGAGGCAGATCAAATTTATTACAGTGCTATAGCTTGAGTTTTTAGTTTGCTACAGTGATGGTTAGGGGTGACAGAAGTCACTGTCAGTCAGTTTTTGTTCCATACAAAGCAATGAGGGCACCACCCTGCAAAAGATCACTGAATCCTTGTCAAAGAGACATTTGAAGAAAGGGAGTCATGTGGCATAGAGCTTTGGCTACTTATGCAAGTCAAATCTGCTGGAATTGCTATGAGCATATTAACCCAGATTTGATTATCTTCATACTGTTTATATACTAATCCATTTACAGTCTGTATTCTTAAAGTCATCATGATCACCTTGCAGTATTTTCTATCTCTTTCTTTACCAGTCTAGACAGCAAAACATGCAAATGAAATCTAATGGCACAATATTTCAGACAAAACTTCAAAAAAGAGTCAGTGAATACATGCAACCTATTACCACTGCATAAGCCTTTATTCCCTTGGGCAATTCTATAAATATCAGCCTATTTATTTCTCATTTAGCTCAATGTCATTGTAAGTGAATCAGACCCTTAATACTGTTTAATATATTTATTTATGCTGACCACTACACTTATCAGTCTCACTTTCACAGAAAGCCAGGATCTTTCTTACTGCTGGAGCTCTAATAGGAGGAAGGCTGAGTCAGGAGGACATTACTAGGAAGACCTGGCATCCATATAGCCTGCTTCCTGGCAAGGATCTCGTAACACTTGTAAATCATATGTGTCTCTGTAAAACACTGGTAGATTGTGTGGTATATTGACACACAGTGTTAATTAAGGTATACAGTCCGTGCAGTCTCTTGATACAAGCCACTCTGTGTGCAATTGTTTAAAAGAGGAGAAAGCCAGTCAGTTGGATGAAATCAGAGCAGTTAAATATCTATTCACAAAAGTAAAGTATAGCCAGTTCAGCAAACGTACACAGCAACTGTAAATAACATGTGAAACAGAAAGAGGCCCCTAAATTGTGATTGAAAGGTATCAGTGTCCTGTGCAGAGTGAGAGAAGGTTGCTGCTTCTTTTTAACATCTAATTGAAAATAAGGCAAGAGCTTTTGGATCAGAGCATAGATTACAACCCAAACTACCTGTATGCATGACAGAAAGTGTGTTTTCACCCAAATGGGCTTCAGTCCTTTCTTGGCACATCCTTTAATAAGGGGCAGAGTACTGTACTTTGACAGTTTGGGCCTGTTATGGGTTGCATAAGGTAAAATGTTGCTGAAGAAATAAAATGTTAAATCTAATGCTCTACAGCCCTTAAAAAAGTTCAAAATGCAGGTTGCACAAGAAAAGGGCTAGAGAACTCGGACAAGAAACAGGCATGAAAACTGACAGTAATGTCAGAGACTGCTGTTTCTGAGACTGGTTTTGGTGGAGAATTGTGGAGACACAGATCTTGAATAGCCTGAGTGATACAAGACAAACACTTCAGCAAGACACACCAGATTTTGAACTGGTTTCAGACAAAAACTCCGTACATTCCTGTGTGCTACAGGCACACGTAGAGAGGTGTACACACTCAGAATATAGATGTCTCTGCCAATACCTCCATATATTTATAGCTACTTCTGTCATATATCCTCTCTATAACCAACCTCCCAGTTAATACCCTTCTTTCTTGCAATATCTCTTGAAAAAAGAGGAAATATCTTGGAAATCTGTTAGTCTACATTTATTCACACATACAGAATTTCTCACGCCTTAAACTCATTAATACAAAAGATAAGGGCATTTACTCTTTTCTGATCCTTTATTAAAACGGTTCCTCAAATTCTTGCAGTATTTTACTTCTTTGCATAACAAAATATTGACATGACAGAAGGTTTTATTCCTTGAAGACAATCTGAAGATAAAAGATGCTGCCTCTGTAAGCAAATGAACATTATTTTTTCAATGACTACTCAAAAGAAAACAAAAATGAAAGAGGTGGACCAGGTCTGCTGGCTTAAGGATTGTTTGCACTCAAGAGCTGTTTTCCTAATTAGCTCAGGTGGTGGTTCTGCAGGTCTTCCCCTATCATCTGCCTCTCTCCAGCACAATTTATGAGACACTTTGGCTGTGGCTGAGATCTCAGGGAAGTGAGTCACATTACAGTTAGCTCATTTATTCAGAACAGTATCACAGTATTTTGTTCTGCTTTAATAAAATGCAATTATTACCCCGTCTCTCATTGTGATTAATTCAGACAATGTTTACAGACAAGACATTCTGCAGATATCTGCTGGTATTGCTGGTATTGCTGCCCAATGAATTCAACCACGTCCTTCTGCTACTTGTAATTACAGATCCATATCTTCTCTCTCTCTCTGTCTCTCTCTCTTTTTCCGTTCTAGCTTGTCTGTATAAGCCCAAATAGACACTGCTGTGATTCCTAATGGGGTGGTGGTGTCCATACTTGCAGAAAAATTGTCTCCAGCATGAGTTCAGTTGTGCTATGAACTGAATTCAAGAAGCTTATTTGCAGTGAATAGCAATTACAGCATTATTGAGTCTGTGAATGTATGAACAATGAAACACTTTATACTAGAAGATGTCATTTCTTCTATTAAACGCAGTTTAAGTATAACCCTTTATATAGCTCTGTCTCCTGTAACACACTGAGTCTACTGAAGGTGATAACTGCTCACAACAGATTATTTTCCCTGAACTCATTTGTGTAATGGCAGAGAATACAGGTAAGGAACAAACTGGGTAAAAACTTCCTCCAAAAAGCTGGTCAGAAAACCTCTCACTCTGAAAGAGATTTGATGCAAGTCTTGCAAGTTGAAATTGCTCGGCTGTGAAAAGTTAGACAAGGATGTCAAATGGTGTCTTCTTGTCTTTAACTGTGACAACTTGTAACTAAAAATAAAGGTATTGAAAATGGATCCATGTTCTACAGTGTGATCTGTACTAGGTATCCTGAAATGCTTGACTTCCCCCACTTGTTCTTTCTTCCATTTCTCAGTACTATATAAGAATCCCATGCCCGGGCCTGTCTTTTTTTTTTTTTTAAGGTGAACAGACTCAAATCAGAAAAAAAAACTCAAAAAAACCCAAAACCAACCAAACAATCAAAGAAAAAGAAAACCCAATCAAACAACAACTAAAAAATAAAAGAAAAAAACGCAAAAAAACACCTACAAAACAGATTTCAACATTTCAACACCGGCAAGTTCTGCTACTTAGTTCTGCTACTTTAAAATATCCCATTGATGCAGAACAAAATAAAATAGCCCTGCCATTTCATCACAATGAGCCAGGAGTCAGTTTTCCAATGTTCTCGAGACTCATACCAAAAGTATGAGACTGAGAGTCCTTGTCAGTTCCTGGCTTTTAATACTCTTTAGGGTGATATGCAAATGAAGGGTGAATGAGCTCTGAACATGTCAGAGAGAAGCTAACTACCATGATAAAAAACAACATTCATGCTGCCTAGACACTTACCCTTGAACTTTTAAAATCAAGTATTCAAGAGGGCACTGTTGTTGAAATTCAGATAGTATCCTAATAAAACTTTTACAGTCTTTGGCTGAAACTAACTGACACACAGCATATTCAGACCTGGGAAAAGGACATTTTCTCTAGTTTTACTCAGCTGTGTAGCTATCCTCTTGGTAATGCTGCAGACATTATGTTCATTAATGTGATTTTGACAATATTTTTTTATCTTTGTCTCATCATGTTTATTTGCCCCTGTGTTTAAGGTTGCTTTCTTTATTTTATTTATTTTATTTATTTATTTGGTCTTAGATTCCACAAGTATTTATTTTCTTACGGTGTGTTGTTTTGCTTTTCACACTCTGGCACTTTTTTTCTGTAATGTTGTCACAGTTATCTCATGGAAATTGTGGTTCAAGCATCCCATCCCATCCCATCCCATCCCATCCCATCCCATCGCATTCTCCAGTCTGTTCTGTCTCTTTAACAAGCATCTCCAACCATCAGCTGAGAGCTTGTGTTTCTTGTGAGGAGGAAAGGCACATAACTGTACAGAATCAGATGAGTATTTTGTAACTAGTGGACAAATCAAGCTCTTCCTGCTATCTGAATCCTATTTATCGCTAAGGGCTGAGATAATAAAATTGATCTGCTTTTGCCATGTTTTGTTTTTTGGTTTTATTTTAACTTCCATAAATGTGTGATATTATGCAACTGCAATATATGAAGTTTGGAACTGCTGTGTACTTCCTCTGCTTCCTTCTATAACACACAGATGTAATTTTACAACAGCAGATTGGGAATAAGGGGAGAAACAAGCAACTTAAAAAGAATTTGGATCAAATGCAAATGTACCTAGAAATATTAATTTTCATGTGTGGCTGTTATATTTAAATTGAAGAGAAAACCCCAGAAACTATGCCAGCAATATTCCTACAAATGAAATTTGCTCGAGGAACCCTTTGAACATCAATTACTTTTATCATTACTATTTCTTTTCCTTTTTAAACAAACTGGAATTATTTTCCTAGAATTGTGCTTTGTCCTGTGGCCTTTGAGAGCAAGAGATACGGCCTAACACAGCCTGAAATCTGGTTTATAACCTCACTCTCCTTGTAACTCAGGGTGAGGACAAACTTGATCAACTGTAATTTTTTTTTATTATTATTTTTGGCCATCTCAAGAAAGCAATTTCTATTCAGCCAGCAATCTACAGTCAAGCACAAGTAAACATGATGGTTGTGGAGTTTTATTTCACAGTTAAACCTTTATTACCGAAGGCACAAGTCTGAATGCATTGCATGCATTAAAACACAAGCCAGAATGCATTGCACGCATTAAAACACAAGCCCATTCTTCAAGCAGCATTTGACTGCTGCTGGTGAGAACTGGGGGCTGTGAGCTTGGACTTCTGGTTTCTCATTTCCAGTGAACTGCTGTGTGACCCTCAGCAGCTTTGGTTTGCAGTACCTCAGTTTCCCCAGCTGTGAAATGATGATAAGAATTAGGCATTGCCAGTTGAGGGACAGATCCCGGCACCTTTATTCAGAACTGAGTAGTGCAATTGATTTCAGCCTGAGGAAGGGGTAACGGCATCCGGCCATCAGTGTTTATAAAACAGCTAGAGTCTTGGGTGAGGGATTACATCAGATTTCAGTGCTGAGATATTACCATGAAGGGTTCTTCAACACGGTTAAAAATAGATTAGATAAAGAAAGTGTTTTGAGAGGTTTGGGTAAACAAGATGCAGTGAATCCTGATGATGGTGGGAAGAACAGTTCCAAGGATGAATAACGAACAGGAAGAGAGGTCCTACTGGTACAAGACAGCAAATATCATGTTTGTGTGGTTTTTATTCCTTTGATGTTTGAAGTAAAAAAAAAATATAAAAAGGGAAGACATAGTCTAGGTAAAATAAAAACATAGTATGGGTGTTTTTCTTGAACTCAATGTGATGTTATTAAAAAATATACTTTTTTCCTGCCCTTTTGGAGCTATTTAGTGTTTTTATTTAATTTTTCATTCTTAGATCATTCTGTTATTTTTTAAAATAGCCCTATGAAATAAAAAGTTGAGAAGTTTCACATATTCTAAAAATAAATATTTTGGCATTTTAAAAAATTGCTGGCATACAAACTGAACTTTTTTATTATTTTTTTCTTTGTAGTCCTAATTGGATTCATGTTTCACTTACTGTTTTATTCTTTGTTGAAAAAGAAAAAAATTCCTCTTTTTCTTCAGTGTTCTGTCCTTTCCTGTGCAAACTGGGGGCCAGGGAACATACTTGGTGTTGAATACATGGGGTTTTGTTTCACTCAATAAAATATTAAGGTCCTTCAGGATCTAGATCTCTAAAGAGAAATTGACTGCTGCCTAAGCATTTTGCAGCTATGTCTTAATTTTAAATGTCCAAGAAGCATAAATGTAAAGGTATTTGACTTTGCAGCCACTAGGAAAGGCGGTGGCCCCTCTTACCATCAGCTGCTGCTCAGCTGCATGCCTCCCTTCACTCTGCATTCATTTTCTAAATACATAGTGCGAATGCTTCACCTTCAATTGATCAAAACCTCACAAATGGTAGGCTAAGCATTTCACACAGGGAAATGATTATGTTGGGTGGCGAGTGGGAGATTGATGGCTGTTCAAAGGCCACTAAGATCATGAAAGCCTCAATATTTTTCCAAATCCATCAAAAAATATCCCCTTGAAAGCTCTCTGCTATTCATGGTCTGATTTTTCTTGATTTCAAGGAGAGCTGAACCAAGTTTGCAGGAATTGCAAGAATGGACAAGCATGGAGTTGATGGAGAGAAATTGTTCATGATGGAATGGACATCCAAAGACCTAATCCAATCATGACAGAGGCTTAGAAAGGAATAGGGGCAGTTTGCAAAGTAGTGACACACATGGAATAGGAGTGTAGAACAGGATGAGTCCCAGAGCTCTGCAGCGTGTAACAGATCTCTTCCCAGGCAATGCTGTGGGAATTATCATGAGACTGGCAGTGTAGAAGGTCCAGGTCTCCTCAGCTGCCTGGTCCAGGACTCTCAATGGGAGGAAAACCCTTTCTAGAAGATGGAGTTTATGAACCACAGACACACATCCTGAAAAAAAATATCAATTTCTGGCAGTGGAGTGCAGCAATCCCTCTGTGTCTTACCCACACACACCATTACACCATTCTCCCCAGACTGATTACTACCAAATGGAGTTGGGGGGGCAAGAGAGGTCATTTTAATGATGTGCGTTAAAAAATGACTGCTTTGCACTGCATCTGGAGGCATGACACAAACCCTTCTTCATCTCCCAGCCACCTCCCTGAGGAAAACAGTGCTAGCTCTAATTCACAAGTCCAGAAGAAGACACAGATCAGGGTGCAGTATCTTTGTTCAAGCTGTGCTCTGAAGATCATACTGGCCTCTGGAAATAAATCTAATTTGCAAAATTTCTCCTCAGATCATCTCATTTTTCATTTTGTCCACAGGAAAAAAAAGCCTAATGAAAGATTTCAATTCAATTAAACAAGGACAGAATATAACTTCAACTATTTATTTTACTGTCTTCACTTTGAAGAGAATAGGAATGATGAAAACCAAATGATATTTTCAAAATTCTTTTACATTTATATTTATCAGAAATATTTAAAAAAAATATATGTTTACTTCAGAAATGTCTCTTGGCTAAAGCAAATTAAAAAAAATACACAGGAAGTTCTGCATGAAATTTATTTTTGCCCCAGTAAAAAAATATTTCCAGTCTCCAATCTAATTGGCTTTTTCTATTGAATAGCAGGTTTGCAAACCCAATCCTAAAATCGACTTGGATCCTAAAAAGGGGGACCAAGTGTCTCCAGTCTGTCTGTGGCTTTGTTTGCCATTTTTCATTTTCCAAAGAGGCCACACCAATACCATAATGATGGGTACAAAACCCAACACCCTTAGACTGACAATGGATAATAAACATCTGCAGTGCTCATGTTGATCCTTTGAAATGTTCCTCTTTGTCTTGAACTTCATGTCCATGATTTGCCCTGGTATTCCACAAAACTACTTCTTTCCTCCCTAAGGTCCAGATTCTATATCCTAAGTCCAGGGCTCATCCTCATTCTCCAGGATGTTGTCTGGGAGAGGGAGGTGAGAAATTATCTCAGATGTGCTATGAAAACGGAAAATCATAGCACAAACATATGTCATCCTGCTTTCTTTGTGTAATCTTCTTCTTCAAATTTCAGTCAGTTCAGTGTACCGCTGGCAGTTGATGAAAACTAGATAAACAGACTCAAAACATCCTGTCTTGGTTTTCTTTGCCATGTAGGCTGATCAAAACCAATAACAGGGTTAATATATTAAAACATCCACATGATATCTGGCTGTGTAACAACTTCAGGTAGTAGAATTAGTTTAGGCAGGCATGGTGTTGGCCAGAATGTCAAAGGATGCACTTTAAGTGTCTAGCAATTCAATTTCATTAAATAGCTCATTGATATCCCATGCCTATTGTGGCTGAGTACCTGCGATGGTTCATTAGTTTTTATCAACAGCCATTATGAAATCATTGCTCTGCTTTCATATTTCGCAGGGACATTACTGCTGACCCACAAAAAACAATAAGGGATCAGAGGAATGATGGTGTGTGTGTGTGCATGTCCTGTAGGCACTGCCTGGGAGCTGAGGAGGGAAGAGACAGGGGTGAGGGAGCTAGCTGGGGTGAGGAGACATCTCTGTTGGGTCAGGGGCTGAAGGACGGGGAGGGCTCCGGAGAGCTGAGGGAAAGAATGACAGATGGCTTGTTTGTTTGCTGGTATGAGCATGAGAAAAAGTGTCACTCTTCACCTTTGTCTCGCAGCTGCCTTGTCAACTAATATGAGCTGCAGTTACCCACCTCGCTCTCCTACCAAAGCCCTTCACCCCTCCAAAGCATTCAAGAATCCTTGTTGACCAGTCCTCACAAGACACCCCGATTTTCCCTTGTCTTGCTATTTCATTTATTTCAGAGCCCTATTCAAATTATTAAAAGCATAGTTCTTAATACCTGCATTTACATGCAACTCTCAAATGAGACTGACATGGTTTGCATTTTATACACAATACAGATGCTCAGCCAAACAAATGTAAGAAGGTTGGTTTTTTTACTTAAATCTTCTGTGAAAAAAATGGTTTTAAGATTAGCCATTTGAAAATTCTTCAGCTGAGTTATTAGTATTTTTAAACCATGAAATTTTAATCCCTCCTATAACACTTGTGCTTATAAGTACAGCTATGGTACTGTACTGTGATTTCACCTAGGTCCTGAGGCACAAATGCTAAGAAAAGACTGACTACTAAACCTGGAGCACCTGAACCCCTTCACACTAGATGTACATGCAACATAGCAGTCTGTCACTCAGAATAAAAATTAACTTTCCAGATTTTGACCTCAACCCCTTATCTAGAGACTCACGTTGATTTATTCCCGGTTGAGCGGATGATTTGCAAAACTTATTTTATAGTTGTCATGAAAAAAAGGGAAAAACCACCTCCAAATCTGCCAGATATGTGGACCCCTCCTTGTCCCGTGAAATTTGATTTTTAATTTGCAGAATTATTTTAAAGCTTACTGAAATCAGTCACACCTTTTTACCTTTTTTTTTTTT
>VXBU01014508.1:2983645-3057870 GCA_013400315.1 Bombycilla garrulus
AAAAAAATCACCACTTCCAGAATAGGTTTATGCCATTTAATTACTGGGATTTGTATTTCAGCCACTGTGATGTTGGCTGAGAAAGCATTTCCTCAGCTGTGTGGTTGATAGTCACTGATTATAGACAGTGTCAAATCTGTAAAAAGTTCTAAGAGTAGGTAGAGGAGTGAAGTGTTTGGCTGTGGAAAAGATGAAGACTCATTTGGATCTTCAGCATTAATGCTGTCCTTTTTGCCTTCTCCTGAAAAATTAGATATCATCCTCTTTTGTTTTGGTCCTTATCATGTGCCCTGTGACTGAAGTCCTTCACTTTCTCTGCAATAGAAAGACTTTAAGGAAGGCAGAGTAACATCACAGTTGCCAGCTACAGCTTATTTCTATATGTTTGATTGTGAATAAGCAAACATTTACTTTGGAGAAAGACAATAAAGTTGCATGAGTCAGTGAAGAAATTTAGCACATATTTTGGACTACTTGAGTGTCTTGCCAGGGACACACACACATAAAATGTGAACTAAGCAGTTCACGGTCAGATGTGTACACCTAAACCTATTGACATCTCCATTTTTTTTCCTCCTTACATGCTAAAAATACACTCCAACATAAATACTAGACCCAGGATTGCAGACTGCTCACAGACCTTCCTGACAATCTCAGGTGATGCTAGTGCTGGCTGTTTCTATGTCATCAGCCTTGTCATAGACTGACCAGAGAGGTCAGCTCTGCTGTGACACTTGTACAGATCAAATCACCTCAAAAAGGACTGAAAAAGGACTCACACTAAGCTCAGATCCCTCAAGGTATTTTGATGTCTACACGACACTGACTTTGAAGTGAGCTGGGCAGCTGCAGTGGGAGCCAAGATGGCCACAGCACATTCCTGCACTATGTCATGAGGAAATCCCACTATACAATCCAGAGGTATGCAGATTGCAGCATCCTTCACCACCACTCCCACCCCTGGCTGCAATTCATTAAGTCTTCTGAATACATCTGGGACATCTATAAATATTTATGGTTGCAGGCTGACATGACTTTCTCAAAGTCACAGAGGACTTGCATTACAGAGCACAAAACCCATTTTGCTTTTACCACAGGGTCATGTTTCCTTGTTAAACAGGGATGCTCAGTCCCCCTTCTGGCCAGTGCAGTCCCCTAGAGGTGTACACCTCTGCAGCAGCCCCTTCTCAGCCAGTCCTGTCCCTTCTGTGAGTGTCCCTGTCCCCACTGCCTGCTCCTGCCCCTCAAACCCTCACTTTGTGAATGTAGTCTGAGCACAGACCCCAGCCAGGGCTGTACTTCAGGCTGCCTGGCTCAGACAGAGGAACAATAAAGAATTTCAAATGCCTTTAAAGCACATTGACTTTCAGAAATGGTTGACGCAGTCATTTTTCATTTATTTATTTATTTGTTGGGTGCAGCATCTTGTGTGTGTGGAATGTTTTCTTTTCACCCTTTTCTGGCAAGAGATTGGAGAGAAATTACTAATACATTATTAATAGAAGATATTTTTGATGGTTAAAGCAGGCAAGCAAACAAAGAAAAAAATTATAAGAGTGCATGAAAGTGAATTAGCAAATATACAAATTGAAGGGATAATCTTTGTCCTGGCAGAGAATGGGAGGTGAAGAGGGCACCTCACCTGAGCAGGGGGCTGGAATATGTCTTCCACTGCACTTTTTATCCTTCCCATAGAAAAGAGTGATGCACTCTTACTGTCTGACTCAATATGGAGTAAATTTGGCTGAGCAAAATCATGGATGAGCATTTGAGGGGTGTCTGACTGTTGGTACTTCCTTGCTTATGTAGCTCCTCCAAAACAGATGAGGTCTCCACACATTTACTGTTCAATGATTGCCCCATATTTAGACAAAGACAATGCACAGAATTGAATAAAACTAACTTCAAGGCAAGTTTTGAAAATGTGATATAAAAGAAGAAAGACTGTCTATTCACCCTATAGTTGAGCAGCCTTCGCTAGTATTTTTTTTTTAATTCTTTATTTGAATATCTTTAGAGAAATATCTTCAGCAGTAAAAATTAAAATGAAACTTTAGGAAAAAATCTAAGGCTACAGAGCCAAGCATTGTGTGTGGATAGATTAGAGTTAAAGGCTCATTTGCAGGAGAAAAGACAGCCCAACATTTGCAGTGAAAAGAACAGAAAGGATCTTGCCCCCACTCTTTCACTTAATAGAGGCAGTTTGGGGAAAATTTCTAATGAATCCTATCCAACCATAAAATCATGTAGAAAATGAATTGTATCTGACAATAAAATAAAAGTGAACTAAATTACAATGTTCCTATATTCGCAGGACAAATTAATTTCATGTTTGGAATACTAATTGTTCACTGTAGGGCCTCGCAAGTATTTATTGTCATTGCTTCATTTGCCGCCATAGGAACTTTTGCCCATGCAGAATGATATGTTTTTGACTGTAGTACTGGAGGGAAGAGAAACCAGTCTTTTGGAGCAGAAGGGGGAACTTCCCAGGTGCCCCCCCACCTCTGCCCCTCAGGACAGTTTTTGGTAAGGTGGGTGATTTCTCCTTTGAAGATGGAGAGAGAAGCAAAGTTGACCTTGATAGGCATTGTGACTGGTCCCCAAAGACACCATCTGACACACATTCTTCAAACACTTTATCAAAGGCAGAGGCAGCAGACATGCCCAGGGAGCCCAGGCTCTTGTAGGAGTCTGATTATCTTTCTGCAGAGAATGTACCTTTAAGATCTAAGAGGCAGCTATCATTTGGCATGACTTCAAGGACCAACGGGTCTTTGGCACCTGGACAGAAGCTGCAAGGAGTGTCAAGCTGATGCCTTAAGTTTTTGCTTTTATATTTCTCAAATTCTGTGCTGTTTTAGTGTTACTTGTGGGCTTCATATTAGTTCTGGGCTTCATGTTGATAAGCTCTCTTCACAGAGTAGGTAGACAAAACAATTCCTTTTCCAGCTTGGGAACAAGGATAACCAGTACAAATTTTAGGCCCAAGAATAAAAACAATGGTGAAGAGAAGAGAGAAACGAGAAGGGAGGATGGAGCTTCATAACCTGAAGCTATAATTGGACAATTAACTCCAATATGCTAATGGGACAAAACTTATAAAAATGTGAGACCTCATGACTGGTTGTCCATTTTGTGACCGTTATGGTTTTGACTTGGGTGTAGCCCCGGGTTCTTGCCCTGGGCTCTGCCTTTCAATAAATACCTATTTTATTCCTTTTGCTCTCTCTGGCCTCTGTTCCAGGTCAGCCTTTCTAGGCATCAGTTCAGCTCAAAGGAGGCACTACAAGAGAAAAAACAGAACACCTTCCCCAAAAGTAAGAAATTTTTAAAAAATACACAGTAAAAATATATGTAACTATGTGAAGGCTGTGTGTACATACAGTTAAAAATATTTTTAGTAAAAAACCCATTAAACTAATAAAGCAGATTAAAGAAGTGATAATTCAGTGGGGAAGTTTGAACGCTCAATTGCATGACAAGTTCTATTAATATGACTGTTTTTAGGAGACAGAAATGAGAAGCTATTTCTCCCAAGGGGGTCTTAGAGCAATCATTTTTCCTGAAGAGAGTTTATTTTGAAATGCACGGATTCTTCTGAACTGCCAATGGCTCCCTCTATCCCCTAAAAATTCATATATGTTTCTGATTGACAGGTTTAATGGACTTCTTTTGCATGATGCTAAAGCCACATGATATTTGAATTTAGTTTGGAGTTATATGACTGTCTCCATCCTCCCTAAGACCTTCTAGCTGTACTATATCCACACTTAATGAATTCCTATCTCAGGCAAAGTCGACCC
Source organism: Bombycilla garrulus (assembly GCA_013400315.1). Taxonomy (NCBI): domain Eukaryota; kingdom Metazoa; phylum Chordata; class Aves; order Passeriformes; family Bombycillidae; genus Bombycilla; species Bombycilla garrulus. The sequence continues at coordinate 2,987,452 of VXBU01014508.1, forward strand.
AAAGAAAAGACTGGACTCCAGTGACTAAGGTTATTTTGGGTGCCTCTAATGTTAAAGAGCCTGGTCAATGAAGTGCTGAAAATTAAGCAAACTACTGAGGCTTCCTTTTACCCAGCATCTCTGTCCCACCATGAACTTCTCCACTGAAGCAAGGTAACAATACCAGGGAATTTCTCACACAGAGCAAGCAAGGCCAAAAAGAACCTAAAGAGGAAGCCAGATTCAGGGTCCCTGAAGGATGGGAGATGTGTCCACTCAGAAAAAAAGATAAAAAATAAAAGTGGTCAAATAAGAGAAGTAATGGTTGTCTGGGGAAGGTTGAGTGCTTCTGCGGCCTTCGTCCATCAGTGTTATGGTGCAATGCTTCTGTGCTTCTACTTCTGAGGGGGGGAAATGAGATATGATGGTACCCAGCAGGGTGATTAGAGAAACCATTTTCCTTGAAGATAAAATTACAATAAAAGATCTGTATTATGGGAAAGTGGAAACAATAATTACCTCCAAGGCTTCTCTCTGGTGTGGGATAGGGAGAAGGCCAGAAGGAATAATTTGCCCTGCACATCCTGCTTCATTTCAGTCCCTTCTCACTAGTCTATTTTCTATTTTCCATCTTTTCTATGCCCTGATAAACTCACATCTGAGGGGGCTTGGACTGGCTCCAAAGCTGTCTTGAATAAGAGGAACTGTTTTTCCCATTGACTGAGATGAAATTTTGACTGAGAGGGTGCATATGCTTCTTGTGATTTCCTCCTGCTTGCCTTTTGCCCAAATCCATGGCTTGTTCCCTGTGATGTACCAATGTGTTATGCACTTGCTCATCCCTCTGATCGCCTTCTTCTAGGTATTTAATCTGCTGCTCTCAATCTGTGTAGAAGCAATTTTAGACACTTTGACAGGATTTCCCACAACTTATGAAGATCTGTGTTTAAAATGTATGTTTGCACAGAAACCTCAGGTTTACTGTGCCAGGGGCTGTATCCTTACATGCATCACCCAGTTCTACCCCCTGCCAGGCATGTAGCCCCACTCACATGGCATGCGAGTGGCTCCTGGGCTCCTTTTGCAGCTAAGTCTATCCAATGTGCTCTTTCTTCACTTGGAGACCGACTCATCTGGAGGGAGATGAATGGACTGCCCTGGGATTCCCAGGAGATTCCCAGGAGAGAAAAAGAAAAAAAAAGAAAAAGAAAAAAAAAGGNAAAAAAAGAGCTCATAGGAAGGTATTTTAAACAGATGAGAGGAGAGAGAGCTCCTTCTGATCATGGGAAGCAGAAGGCATGCAGAAGTAATGCAAGGTCATGGAGAAAAATAACTATTGATATTTCTGGAAAGTGTTGAATAATTACAGAGAAATAATTTCAGAATGAATGGGATGAGTGAATCAAACCTAGACTGGATGGGCAAATGAGATGTGTTAAAGAGAAATGTTGCACATAGATGCTTCCCACATTTTGTTCCAATGGACTTGATCCTCCCTACCCGAAGCACTTAGGTTGTAAAAAATTTTCTTATTGTAAGAAAAAAGAAAATTCACCTTCACAGAACAGAGTAACAAGTCCATTTCCTACTTGCACTGAAGAAGAATATACTGTTCTTGTTCAATTCTTCTGTCTTAGCAGGAATAGCACACCCTAATGGGTTTGCCAGGCAAGAAAAGCAGGATCTACAACTGTGACAAGCCCTTTATGGGAGAAGATCTAGAGAAAAAAGATGAAGGCTTAGAGAGAAAGGAAGGTTTAGGACATGAAGGGAAAAAAAAGACACCAGGAATTTGTTAGAAGAGACTGGACCTACAATTTCTTTAAGAGTGAAGAGTAATCTCTCCTCCAAAATATTCAGACATATGTTAGAGAGTTATCTGTACTCTTACACTACCACTGAAGCCTAATAATTCTTTTTGAAATTTCATTTCTGCTTTTATTCTGAGTAAAGATGCTGTTACACAGCTCAACAGTAGTTAGTCAAAAATAAGATATTTTTAATGGATAAGTTTACTGCCATTTTAACTATCAAATAATTTTTGAGTAATAGTGTTCTATTCTCTTCTCCCAGGAACCAGGGATCAAACAAAACATGAGGAAGATGGTTTGGGAAGTATGAGTATTAAGACTCTTCCCACTAAAGACCATCCAGAGACATGGATGACTTGTGGATGTAGTGCAGAATTGCAGTTAGGATAGCTGGAGCAGTGGGCTATGGAATGAGCAGCTCTCTTGCTGTCATTTCCAAAGGCCTGGCATAGTGACTGGTCAAGGGCTTCCACTGGAGTCCCCGAGATCCTGGACAGCATGTGGAAATGGTGACTACTGCCTCTCATGGAAACAGAGACAGTCCAGCTTCCCGATCCAGCCAAGCCCAGAACTCAGCAGCAGCTGAGGCCAAGTACTTTTGCACTTATTAAAAATACCTCTGTGTATTGATTTCTTGCCTCGCCTCAGTTCATTACATCAGGCAAGCAGCAAACAGCAGCAGGTCCTCCACAGAGGTGAGATACCAGTGTTTTGCAGGTCAATGATCTCTGGTTTCTGCATGGGACCACAGACCAGAACCATATTGCCAGCACAACCTGAATGTCTTGGTGACGTGGATATCAGGCATGCATGGCTGTGCTGATCAGAGGGGACAGCCCATGGACTCTCCTGACTGACCATGGAAGGGATGCAGCAGCAGGGAAAGCTGCACATGAAACCTCACTGTGTTGCAGAGGTATTATTGTGATTAAGCAACAAGTCATTCTGTCAACAGGAACCAGGTTTTTTGTGCCTGTGACATGAGTCCTAAGGCATATGCTGCATGGATTGGTTTCAGTGCTGTGGACAAATGTTTTGGGTAGTGTGAACTGAGACCACAAAACTCATAGCACAACCTCTCGTAAAGGGGAGAATAAGTTTTACACCTACAGTGAGAAAGGAAAAGCTTCAGATTCTCTTGTTCAGATGGTTTACTAGCAAAGAAATTTTTATGGAGGAGGAACCACAATAAAACACACTCTAAGTATTCAAAAAGATGAATGCAACACCTTTAGAGAAAATGCAGGAAGAGGAAAATTTTCTCTTTTTGACATTAAAGACTCCTATTTTACCATGGTAATCGTCATCATTAAAAGATGTGCCCTGGACACTTGAGGTTATAAAGGAAGACACATATCTGATGACATTGAAACATTGCATCTTGAAACCCAGTGCAAACAAAAAAAGGAGTTTTATAACATAATTACATTCCCATTAATATGTTAATCTTTTAAATACATAGAGAAGCAAATACATTACTTTTAATAATTAACTCTGTAGTGAGGTTTTATTGTTGGGAAAGAAGATTTCTCTACGGAAGGGTATTTAACATTTTAATTAAGCTCTTTTTGATAGATGTTTATTGTTGCCTCTATTTCTGCTTAAAACAAAAGCATGCAATTAGGAGAAAATGTAATTTTGTCACCAAAAAGGAGTTGCTTTCATTTGAAGGAAGGTCTAAGGTTCCCTCTTCTTTGCTGTCTAGTTAGTGTACAGCAGTGGTACAGTGTGTTTTGAGAGACATGCATTTCTTATAGAAAGGTTCCATTTTCTTTTTTTTTCTTCCTTTCAATAATTTTATACTTTTTGTGCCACTGAACATTGCCATCATATTTGACCTCCCACTAGAAAGCTGCCTATGTTTTGGTGAAATAAGAAAACTCAGAAAATATATTTAAACAAATCATAGATTTCTCAGATAAAAGCTGCTAAAGTAACCAATATTATGGGAAAAGTAGACTCAATTAATTGCAGAATCACAGGATCCAGGCAAGAGAAAAGGACAAAAATGGACTTAAAAAGAACAGGACTCAAAGACATCAAGAAAGGAAAAGTCTAGCAGGGAATTCCAGGCAGTGAATCTGGACAATGTACTGCTCTGAAAACAAGTCATCAAGATTTATGCATGGACTGGCACTTGAGCTTGATACGTAAACTGGTAATTGAAAGGCTTTGTGGATGGACATCTACTTTCCAGACCTGAAAAGGTGGATGCAGATCAGCTAACCTTGCAATGACTCTCTGGTGAACTTGAGCATGACTCTAGGAAAAAACATCTGAGTGAGGAAAAACCATATGGTCTCCATGGTTCACTGACAGTGCTCGAAGCTGCCAACTGGAAGGTCAGCTCTGACTGTAGCTTGTGTCAGCATGGCTCTCAGCTGCTCTACAAACAGTCCCACAACCCCCCATTTCTTTTCATATGGGTTTGAAATCCAGACAGCGAGATAAACAACAGATCAGCATTTGTTCTTTGGTTCCCCGAGCAAAAAAATAGCACCCTCTCATATTGGCCCATAGCAGTGATTTCAGAAGAAATCTGTTTTGAAAAAGCATGAAAAGTCCTACAGATGACAAACACAGTACTCCCTTTCTGTGAGCCATTAGACACCACATGCACAAGATCTGTGTTGAATTATTTAGACAGAGAAATTCATGCCTTTCAGGAACTTGTGACAGTCTGCGTACTATTCAGCAATGAGGGGAGATGACCACTAAGGTTATTTGCCTTAGAAGGAGTTAAATGACTGCCGGGAAGCATTTGCAGTGCTATATTGAAAAAGTAAATGAAGCCAGAAGTCTTGGCCAGTCTGGCCACTTGCTTACGGTGATCCTGGGTACTAAGAAGCACACAGATGCTGAAGTGAACACCGCAGCCCCAGCAGCACCATCCTGAGGGAAGCCACAGAGCTTTGGAGTGTGTCCCTGCTTCTGGGACCTCCCAGGCTAAGGTGTCAGCCACCTTGTTGAAGAAGGTAAGTCATCATTGAACATGTAAACCTGGTGACACTGGCAAACTTGGCAGCTGTCATTGCCACACAACAAACCCTCCTTCTGAAGGATGGCTGGACAAGCATGAGCAACGTGACTCAAGCATGCACAAGAGCAGGGCATTTCTGGATTTATTTCTTATGCACATGGTGATGAGTTGAATGGATGGGGAGAGAGAGGGGGGAAATCAAGGAGGGTACATTTCTTCATCTTAAGGAGAAATAATAAAATGGGTGCACATTGGATACTGCAGGACAACACTGCATTGGTATCTCTCACACCACCTGACTGTGAGCATCCACATGTGCAGCCCTGCTAAGCCCCATGTGAATGCCAGGTTATTTACATTAACCTAAAGACAAGGGGAAGGATGAAACCTCATAAAATATTTTTATCTGAGTCCACCATCAAGGCAGGAGAGGATGGTAGGAGGTGGTACTTTGGGCATGATTACTGTGGGCTGGTTCAGTCTGATGAGGTGGTGAGCTGGAGCAAGGAATCCAAACAGCACTGTCCCTACACCTGTATGTCAGGATGCAGCTTCCTTCTGATACTGTAAACAGGCAGAAGGCAGAGGAGATCCAACCTTCAGGTTTGGTGGGTATTCTCTTGAGATTCCTATTTCCTTCTGATCTGGAATTCACACAGATATTGGTGAGCTATGTATTCCACTCTTGTGTTATTATTGTGTCTTCTCCTGAGGCAGAGCAGACATGATCCCAAGGCTACCAAAACACTTCTACAAGTTAAAGCTAATATCTTGGGGAAATGATAACAAGTTAGTCACTGTGGGACCAGGTTGTGTTTTTCTTGGCCCAATAGACAGGAGGTATGTCTGAAAATGAAAGCTCTGACCACCAATATTGACCTCTTATTTACAAGGATAGCAAGAATCTTTAGACTAAAATCACTTATTGTGACAGAACATCCAACAAAGTTTTTTTCTTTCTGGGCATCCATTTCACAGCTGCTACCCATTCATTTGTCAACTCCAGACCACTCTGTGTTTTTTTGTGTCTGCACCCTTCTGCCACTATTTCAAGGCATACTTCTGTGCCCTCACTCTTATTGAATAGCATGCTGCCGGAATTCAGTAGGATTACTTGCAGATATAGGATGCTAACCTATATTGTAACCATGTGTTTTTTCTCCTTCCTGTCTACATTTTTTCCTTCCTCAGATATTATCATGAGGGATTCTAATACCTGTGAATAGGATGAGGCTTCAAATCCCTGCCTAATTTTACAGGATGGTCTGTATATTTATTTATATCTGTAAGTATAACACACACAACTGCAAACACTTTATCTGAAGAACGCAAAGCAAAACAAAGCTGTATTTCACTACCACGATGCTTTTAAGCAATTCCTGAAAATTTTCTTCTGTCTGTAGTAAGATATTCAATAAGGAAGGTATAAGGTGATTATTAAAGAATAAGACAGGCTCTTACTTTTGATTTGGAGAGAAAAAAAACTCAAGAACAAATGAAAGCCAAGCCACAATAAAGCAGCATGTCTTCTCTGTCAGGCACAGAGGAGGAAATGGCTGCCAGCAGGTACTTCGGTGATCCCAGGGTACAGAACAAAGTGAAAAACCCAATCCTATGAGCCAGACATCAGAGCAGTTAAGGTCATGATCTGTGCCTTCACAGCCTCCCCAAATCTCTTTGAGGTCTGGCTTTCCAACAGGCACTGCACTGACCCTCTTGTTCATGAGGGACAGCAGCTGGCCGTGCAGAGGTGCTACTGCCTCTGCTGTGGACCCCTCTGTCCTTCCCACACCTGCCTGGAAGTGGTACCACTAGAAAGAAAAGGAAAGGAGTGTCTGCTGTCTGCTGGGCTAGAAGCTATGTGAGGACAGTGAGAGTTATGCCTTCAGTGCAGCATGGAAGGATAAAATCAGGTTTGCTTTCCTCATAGAAAGAGCCAGGATCCTTCAGCTCTGCCCCTCCTCTGTCTTTTACTCTGTCTCTTCCTTTCTAAAGTGCAACTAAAGCTCTTGCTCAGGATTTATGTAAATACAGCATCTGCATCCCATGCTATGAAAATACCATGGAAGAAAGTACAAAACACACCACGGCCTTGTAAAGTGCTGCAGAGAAGGAGAATTTTGGCAGTGCAATATCATAATTTCCCTCTCTGGCTCTGTTTGTGAGGGCAACATTATACGAGCCCCTTGCCATTACAAATGAATGCTGAAACAGTAATTTTAAATAAATTCTACCATGTCTTTATGAAGGAGAAAAGCAAAAATGGAATCCTGATGGTGTGATGAACTCTAATTTTTCAGAGATAACAGCAGGCAATTTTCAAGGAAAGCCAAATGACTTATTGTCATTCAACAGAGGGCGAAAAGGTGCGGTTCTCTGACATTGTCTGGACAAATAAGGATAGAAGGAAAAAATGTTCTGCTCCCTAAAGTGAATAGTCTTATTTAAAAACTATATTGGTAAAAAAGAAATAGATTCATTTGCAATGAGTCTGAAGAGCAATAACCAATTAGTAACACATCCCTGAGTCTCTGAGAATCTCTCCCAGCTCCTGCAACTTTGGTCACACCACATCCTTTGTGTCTCAACAACCCTACCTCCAAAATGAGGATGAACTGGTAGCAGCATCACTACCAGACAATGAGTGACTATTTCTGAGGTTCTCCGAGGACCCCAAATGCAAGAGGTGGAATGAGGTGCAGAGGTGCTAATTATTTTAAAGCCCCTTCATGTTCATATTAATCAAAGTGTCAAGCTGATTCTCTCTAATTTAACTAAAGAAGACAGAGCTTTCACAGTGGGAAATGCTTTAAAGTTCACCAGGCTTGCATGACAAATTTACTGTATGCTTCCTCCTTGCTGGCTCTGTGTGTGCCTGATGGAATTTCTTTTGCTGTTTCTACTAATTGTCAGAACAACTTCCAGTGGCTTCAAACAAATGTTGACTCAATCCTGCTGTGACATCTCAAAGCTGAATGTTTGATATCAGAGATTGCTAGGAAACACAGATATAGGAATGAAATGCTACTTGAGATCCAACCTGGTTGCTGGAGAGTGGGGCTACAAAGATGCAGCCTGATCCAGAAAATGTATTTAATAGACCAAAAAGGAAGCTTTTAAAAAATGCATAAGTACATGTATAAGTGGATCTAAAATATGCATTTGCAGGAGCCAAAACAAGATAATCCTAGAGAGAATGGGCTGTCTCCTGGGAAAGCATTGCATGTTTCATAACCTTCCATGAATGGTTTGATTTTGCTTTAAGAACCAGCAAGGAATTCAGTGCAAAAATAGATAAATCTACATTTCATTTAAATATTGCCAGTGAAACAAAAGATTTGACACAAACTGACAAAAGCCAAGAGATTCTAAATGCCTTTCCTCTGCTTTTGCTCCTGAGTTCATATCTCTAATGACTGTGTGCATTTGTGTGGTAGGAGACAGGATGTGGAGTGTCAGCTGTAACACCAACATTTCCTGGATGTTTTGTCATTTTGATCATGTCTCCAATGGCTGGGAAACGTTTGATCCAAAACACTAGACCCAGACAGCCAAACACAGTTATTCCCCATTTTCAGCCCTGTCAATGCATCCTATCACTGGTTGTGCCAGTCTTCAGAGGGGCATGAAGTTTTTTTGAGCAAGGGCCATTCCAAAGGAGAAGATGAAGTAATTGCAAAGCATGGGCATCATGGGACTGCGTCAGTGACTAAGATAGTAAAAAGTAATGGCTGTAACTTATTGTTAGCCTCAATAGCTAACAAGATCAAGGGCAAGATGGATAGTGGTAAGGGATTTCTTCTAACAAGATCCCCATTTATTCCAGTCTTAAATAACAACTCTTAGTTATTCCAGTCTATGTGATGAAGACCATCATACAGGTGATGACCCATGGCATGCAGGGTAGTAAGATCTGGAGTCTGAACTGTGCATAATGCCCGTGCTTACCTGCAGCTATAGCTATTGCACCAGTACTAGCTGAAGGGATATCAGTGAAGGAATCTGACTTCTACATCCTGTGCCACCCTCTATTCAATGACTCTGTCTTAACTGTTCTTTTTTTCACTTAAAGAACATCTGCCTCTTAGAATCATTGAATGGTTTGGGTTGAAGAAGACCCTAAAGATTGTCCCACAGTCAGGGACAAATTCCACTAGACCAGATTGCATAAAGCCCCATCCAGTCTGGTCTTGAACACTTCCAGGGATGGGACATCCATAACTCCTCTGGGTAACCTGTTCTAGGACCTCACCACCCTCACACTCAAGAATTTCTTCTTTCTATGTAATCCAAATCTACTCTATTTCAGTTTAAAGCCATTCTCCCTTCTTTTATCATCAGATACCCTTGTAAAAAGTCCATCTCCAGCTCATTTGTAGCCCACTTCAGTTAATGGAAGGTGCTAAAAGGTCTCGCTGAAAATATCTCTTCTCCATGTTGAACAACCACAACTTTCTCAGCCTGTCTTCATAGGAGAGGTGCTCTGGTCTTCTGTGCATCTTCATGGCCCTCCTCTGCACTCACTCCAACAGGTCCATGTCCGAATTATCGTGGGCACCTCAGAATGGGGTACAGGACACAGGTGGGATCTCACAGGAAATGCTTGTCACACTTCTTTTCGTTCAGTCCAGGATGCTCTTGGCTGTCTGGGATGCAAGTGTGAGTGGCCAGGTCATGTTGAGCTTCTTGACAACCAATACTCCCAGGTCCTTCTCTCCAGGAATCTCCACTGCTACAATCCATTCTCCATCCAGTCAGTATCTGTGTTTGGGATTATTATTTTTTTATTTAGGAGAAAAAGGACTTTATATGGGACTTTATTTAGGAAAAAAAGCCATAGGCCACCAAATACTGTGGGTGGAAGAGCTGTCATTTCCAATGATAAAATATCATTAATTTAAAAACCAGTTTGTTGTTTTCAGGCACTCCTCACTCCCACTCACTGCCATTTTGGGGGGAAATCTAAAATTATTTGCATGTTTCTCACAGTGATGTCAAATTTTTGACATCCTACTGGTCCATAGGATGATGTTCTCAAAGCTGTTTAGGTAATAGAGCCACAGGCATCTCTATGAAACCCACAAGAAGCTAGATACAGACAAAATTTTATATCAAAACGTCTTTGATATTATTGCAAACAAAACAGAGAACAACAGAAAACCAAGGGAAACTAATTAAAAAGGACAGAAGTTTTGTCAGTGTAAGAATTTATTTCTTAGTTACATCTCTCCCAGACCCCTGTGCAGTCACAGCAGCTATGTTTTGTGGTGGCAAAGGTCTTGAGGGGTAAGAGGGTCTGTCAGTGATACCTGTCATTCAGGCCATGGTGCTTTGGAAGCTCCAAACTCTCTAGATTTTGCCTGTCAATGCAGAAGAGGAGGAGACTCCAGAAGAAAAGTCCTGCTGTTGGTGATCCAGCTGCAGAGGATACTTTCCTTTCTGGGCTGGCATTGTGGCTCATAGCACTGCCAGTATATTCATTTAGAGAAAAAGAAGCTGCAGATGAAAAAAAAACAAAAAGAAAACGAAAAGTGAGGTTTGTTATAAGCTGTGTCCTGTCTCATAAAACAAAAATAATAAAAAAAGCTAGGTTCCTTAGCTGAAGCTGAGAACTAGCTGACTTCTGATAGCGCATCAGAAACTTTTTGGGGATAAAATCAAGATGACAGGAAAGTTAGACAGTCAGGCCAAGAGAACAAATGGAGTTGGAGAAGTGACTTATGTCACCTTGAAATAGTTTTGAACCTCCTAAGAAACAACAGTAGAAATGAACTAATTTATTTCAGGAAAAGACTAGATTTCTATCCATGACACTGCGCGTCTTTATTGCACGATGGAGCCTGGAGTCTAGTGTGTGCCTGCCTCTGAGCCCTTTGAAGGAAGATGAGAGAGATGGCACTGCTGTGGGTGAAGGGAGCTGCAGGTAGTTGTGGGGGTGCCAGTGATGGCTGCTGGATGAGAAACTCAGCTCTGCTGACACCTGTTTTCTATCAGGGCTGACAGAGATTGGAACTCTTTTTTTCAAAGAAGAGGAAAATAAGCATTCCTGAAAAATAAATGTTTTATTGAAATATTTTTCCTCCTTTCTTTCTCCATCACGCCCACACATATACACATGAGGGAGTGAAATACCAAACATTTCCTTCTGGAGTTTCTACTGATTGATTAAGGCTGATATTTCGTGAAAGTCTATAGAGTTATGTGTTCTAATTGCAATGCTTTTTCCACAACTGGGTTTGGGCTTCAAATTTTTTTGCATTCATTTTTTATTCTTGTCATTTTTCTCTTTCCATTGCCATTATTAGAATTAGAAAAAAATGTCTTCCCTTAGGTAAAAAATGTCTTCCCTTTCGCCTTTGGCAGAGCTGGTGAAAGTGGGGAAAGGTTGAAGGGCAATACTGAACCAGCCCTCTCTGATGACTTCTTGTTCTGTTTCACAATAGGGGTTGCAGGCTATATTTTTTCCTGTGTTTTTGCGCTGCTACAGAGCTGAGTAGGTCACCCCAGCTTCTCCCAATCCATTCATTTAGCTCAGGGCTGAGTCTGGTCAGATACCCGTCTCTGGTACCCAGCCATCTCTTTCACTTAAATCTGCTCTTTGATGGAGCACCAGCCTACCAGAGGCTGCTGACAAGGTCAAATTCATTGGTCTGGGCTTCTCTACCAAAAAAAATGGCACACATCTCTATGACAGCAAGTCACAGAGTTAAAAATTATGATTTGAAAGAAGAAAAAGAACCTTGGAAAAACAAATATGAAAGAAGAAAAAACAACACCTTTTGTTGATGTTTTTGAAAAAATATTTGAAAGAAAAGAAAATCCTTTTTTTTTCCTTACTTCTCTAACATTACTATTTTACTCGCCCTGTCCACTGAGATACCTTACATTTAGATGTTTTACCAAAATGTATTTATATAAAGTCAAAAAGTTCAAGCCAGTTGTTTGCTCTTGGAATCCATAATCATTGAAAATCTCTGCTGAGACACAACTTTGGTCTACTGTCTGAAATAGCCACAGGTTAGACTGAGACCTTGGAGCACACTGTGACTGGGATGCAGAATTTCCAGAAACTGAATTCAGCCTTTTAACTACAGAATATCAGTAGTGGATTCCTGTAGAAAAACAAACAAACAAACAAAACAAAAACAACAAAAAAAAAACCAAAGCAAAACCAAACAACCAAACCTATTAAACTCAGGAGTTAAGACCCCCCTTTCATTAACTAATGAAATGCAGCTTCTCCATGCTGGACAGCAGACTAGGGACTAGATCCCTCGTGCGTCTTCTCTGGAAAGAAGAAGAGCTCTCTTTGCATCAGACAGGGCTCTGCCCTTAATTTTTTGTGTCCAGACACAAATGACAAATTTGTTGCTTCATTGTGGTATAAAACAACATCACCACTCTGCTTTGTAGCTCCAGCAAAGAGTAAATATGCAGTTAATGCTTAGTGTTGAACAGGGATGATTTATCAACAGATGCTCCTACTATCAGTGTTTATATAACCTATGGAAATTGGGCACTTTGAAAAGCTGTCATATTAATTATCCTTTCTTGATAATCACTGTAGCAACAATAATTGCGGTGAACTCTTTGTTGATGCTTGCACGGACGTTGAAGGCTGCCCTGTGGAAAGCATCGTTTGTCTTCAAAGCTATGACAAGCTAAGGTTACTAAATTCAACCTGTCTCTGTTGTGCAGGATTGGGAGGAAGATTCTCACTTCATGTCATTGTATGAATTCAGGGAGATACAATCTTTAAAGGATATTTATTTTAGTGGGGTTATTCCCCAGACTATCCAACATTTAATAAAAAAAAATCAGTTAAAGGAAATCCTGCTTCTAAGGAATGCATATGCATGTCTCATTTAACAAGGAAGGCAAAGGGATTTGTGATTGGTTTTCATGAAAGATTAAAAATTATAATCAATATATTAATCATGACGATCCAAACCCACAAGGACACTTACATAGGCAGTAAGAGAAACCAAGGGTTTGTTCCATCTCTGTATTTTGAAAAAGCTAATACCATATAAAGATGGAAACAAAGATAGGTGGACCCAGGAATGCACTGGGAAAGGATAAGATCAATTTGGTATTGTTAGATAGATATACATGCTTCTGCTGTTCCTGATTTCTTCATTCACTCTGGGTGAAATTCATCCCTCTTTAGTTCATCAGTTCAAAGTCTTTGGATTATTTATAGAATCAGAGATGAGGCTTAACTAAGTATTTGAATGATTTGTAACTCTTATGCTTGAGTTTTGCACAGAGAATTCCCTTTCAAGGACTAGTTTGCTGTCTATGGACAGCAAACAGTATCAGAGCCCTCACAGTAGCAGAAGGCTCTCTAACCATCCATCTTAGCAACAAATAGGAAAATACTACTACTTACTAAGTGGTGTTCAACAGGTCATTTTTACGGGCATCTAATGTCAACCCTGTGTGAAAAAAGAAAAAAAAAGATAGAGCGTGGTTTTACACTGTCTCTTCTCTGTTTCATGGAGACTCCTGTGGAGTCTTCTGCAGGATGGATCTTGTTGGAAACAAAGCTTTTCATCAGTACAATTCTTCAGAAAATTACAAATGTGCCATTCTGCAGTTGTAATAGGAAAAGCTTTGCAATCTCTGCTCTAAAATATCATTTTTATTATAAAGTTGTGCAACCTGCAGCCTGAACTACTATCAATTCTACAGTATAATTTTGGAAAATTTATTGGAATCAAATGAAATATTTGTTCAAATCTAAAGCATTTATAAACACATTTAAGTAAAAATAAAAAAAAATATGAACCTGAAAGTTACTTTAAACAGGGAAGGCTAAATTTAAATCCTCAGAAAATATCAGATTTCTATTTTTCCCTCTGCAAGATTTTGTTCCTCTCTCCATTCCATAAATAAAGAATTGGGTATAACAGATTGAATCAAATATTGATATCATTAACCTCAGCTCTTTACCCAAAAGCATTTATGTTGAAGAAGTATGGCCAATATTGTTATCATATAAATTTTATGAAAAAAAAAACCAAAACCAAAAAAATACAGACTGATGGTAGTAAATAGTGGTTCACCCAAATCAAGCTATGTGCTTTACTGATAATAAATTTGTGTGAGTAATGTAATCCCCTTACATTAGGGATTCTTAGTTGAGCCTGCTGTTAAGAATCTGGTAATTCCTTGTGTGTGTCTCATACATACAGAGTAATATCCCAGGCCCTTTGTGGTAAACAGTAGCTTGCCTTCATGAATTAGGCAACTGATTAGTTGCAGGGGACATTTTTTACTGTGAGTGATTTTTTACTGTGAGAACCTTCCTGCATTACATGTCTAATGTTCTTTAATGCTGGTAAATGATGTTGACATATCTCAATGAATTTATGCGGGTGTTAATTATTAACTAATACTGATAATAAACAGCAAAATTGGGGCCACTAATTGACTCTTTAAGATGTTTTTTCCACTTCCCAGTCTCAGAGAACTTTAAAAATATTTGGTGTAATAAGCCTCACAATACCTCTAATAGTTATGTCAGGAATTTGTCATTGTGTCTTAACACTTGGAAGGAAAAAAAATAGCACAGTGACATTTAATGATTCACACAAGAACAAAGTCTTGAGAGAGCTAGATTAGTACCTGTGCCATTCTATTTCAGGTTTCTGTTCTCACCACCAAGCTGGACAGTTTTCCCAAAGCAGCCTGTTGTCAGTAAGAATACATCAAGATGAGACAAATATGAGCAGTAGAGAACACAGGGAAGTAGAAAAGTGGGAAAGCATTGGATGAGTCTTACAGGTCCAGCAAGGAGATGGCTTAGGGGCTTCTTCATCTCAGAGCAGCAGGGCTACCTTCTGGGCAAAAGAAGCATCTCTTTAGGTGAAATTGTTATGAGCAAGCTCAGAGAAACAACAGAGCAGAGATGACCAGGTATGAACAGAGGTGACTCCCCCAACCTGCTGAGTCCTAGATCAACTTAGATCCTACACAGAGACAAAATCAGGCACCAGCAAGATGCTTACATTCTCTCTGCCTGGAAGGTTTCTGTTTGTCCCTCTCAACAAGAGCTGGCTGTTCACAAATCATTTTTTTGTCACCCTGACGGCCAAATCAATCAGAGCTCAAGACCAGTGAGTTGGAATCCCTCTTCCTCAGCTGATGACATCCCCACACCCATCAGAGTATGCTCTGGTTTTGGCTGCAGTCCCAGCTAACACTTAACTCGTATATCTTGCTTGTAACACTGTGATCCCAGATAAACATTAGACTTCTGAGGACCCAAGGAGGCTCCCTGGGTTGCTGGCAAACCACAAAGTGTTGGTGGACACACTTTACCACACTAACAATAATGGAGACAGCAAAGGATTTTGATATCCCTCATTTATTTTCCTACCAGCTTTCCAGATGTGTATAACGGGATCATCTCAGAACATTTTTCCAGATCATCTGGTTAGAACTTTCTGTGGCAATTTCAGTTGAAGGTGGGGAAAGATGATACTGTGTGCAAGACTAATTCTGACCTTTCACAGTGTTGAAGTGATTTATTATGCTGTCTTAATATTGTTTAAGAATACGATCAACTTCTATAAGCATTTATGACTGTTACGGTGTTAGTACTAATAGAGAGTATCCCAATAAATTCATTCTGTTCAACACCTGTGGACACATCCCTTCCTAGTCTACAGAGTGCAAATAAACCAACTCCACTTAAGAAAAAAAAAGAAAATAGGATCTGACTCTTTTAAACACCTTTAACAGCATGGCACATTCAGCATTGCCTGGAAACAGCGGTTTGGTGCTAATTCACTGGGAGCATTGCTACTCATTGAGTCCCCAAACCTACCACCCCCAGTGCTTTCATATTTCTCTCAAGTGAACATCCATCCAGTTAAATTTAAGATTGCTGACAAGAAGTTACAGGCTGAGATGTGGGGGACCTGGAAGGAAACATCTGCAATTTGCCATAACTAGATAATTTTCCTAGTTATGCCTTTAATACATGAATAAATGAATAAATAAAAGTAAATAATCCTACAGGTAGTAGTGTTGTGAGAGATCCACAAATAAACAGAAATTAGTTAAAAGCATTATTTGAGAAGTAAAATAAAATTGCAAAAGTCAAATTGCAGGGCTGAATTAAGGTAGTCATAATGCAGTTTTCAAATATATTTGCATTTGAGAGCTATGGAAAGCAAGATTAAAATTTAAATACTTAGAAATAATAGCAGCAGTTCCCTGGGAATTGGGTGCAGAAGCAGCAAGATCTGGAAAAGCTCACTTCTTTTTGTTTCTGTCTCTGCTCATCAGGAGCAGGCATTTAGCCATGACCAGGGTCAGTTCCCACTGCCTGATACCACAGGCTTTAGAAAGTGTGTGGACAATTGATACCCAGGGGAAGATGAAGTCTCAGAATCCTTAGTCTTGCATACCAATGCTTTATCTCAAAATTCACAATGTGAAAATGACAGGACATGCCTAATGATGAATCTCTTAGTCATGTAAGATTGTAAAAAGTCTCAGCAGCATAGCTGATCCTCACAGTCCACTTTAGCTGTCTGTGACAAATGTCAAAACTCCAGAGAATGGATCAAGTTATTTTGAGAGAGGTGAATTCATCCCTCCTTCCTTGCACACAAAACAGGAGAAGCACAGGTGATTGACCTAGTGCTTATGTGCATCTGCCTAGGAAATAACCCTGGGTGAGGTCACACTCATACACAGAACTGAGAATGGACCTTGACAGCCTTGAGAGGTGGGTCTGTGCAAACCTCATGAAATTCAACAAGACCA
Source organism: Bombycilla garrulus (assembly GCA_013400315.1). Classification (NCBI taxonomy): domain Eukaryota; kingdom Metazoa; phylum Chordata; class Aves; order Passeriformes; family Bombycillidae; genus Bombycilla; species Bombycilla garrulus. The sequence goes on from VXBU01014508.1 coordinate 3,004,003, forward strand.
AGTGCAAACTCTTGCACATGGGTTGTGGCAATCTCATGCCCAAAGACAAGCTGGGTGGAAAATGTATTCAGAGCTGCCTTGAAGAGAAGGACTTGGGATTATTGGTGGATAGGTGTTGCTCCCAGATTCCGAGCAGCACAATTAAGACTCCAATAATTCAGGCTTGTGCATCAAGGAAGGGAGTTTATTATACTACATCATCTACTATGTTCTTCTACATTCTATTCTCTATATTCTACTATATTGTACTATATTCTCCTACTATATTCTACAGCAAGAAAGAGCTGTGCTCTTTTTATAGAACACATCGTTAGATATAATCGTATTGGTCAATTAAGGACAAACAAGGGACTAATTGGTAAAGAAAAGAAAACAATCCTCTGAAAGTGAAACATCACGTAGCTCACAGAGCTGAACAGGAGCCACAGGTGCCTATCTTTGTTTTTTCATTCCTGACATTGTCCTCTCCCAGAATAGCATGAGAGCTGATTTCTTCTCCTGAGCCCTTTGCAACTTCCCAGGCTGGGCCTGGGAAGAATTGCAGGTTTCTCAGGCTGTCAGGCTGTGTGCGACCACAGATAGGAAGCTCAACATGACCTGGCAATGTACACTCACAGCCCATAAAGCTAATTGAATCCTGGATTACATCAAAAGAAATGTGACCAGCAGGTTGAGTGAGGTGATTCTGCCCCTCTACTCCACTCTTATGACACTCCAAATGTGTCCAGTTCAGGGGCTCACAACATGAGGATGTGAAGAACAGATTACCCAGAAAGGTTGTGGAGTCCACCACACTGGAGATATTCAAAAACTGCCTGGACATAATCCTGTGCCATATGCTCTGACATGACCCTGCTTGAGCAGGGAGCTTGGACCAGGTGACCCACTGTGGTACTTTCCAATCTTAGCCATTCAGTGACTTTGTAGACCAGTTGAAGTGAGTCCAGAGGAGGGCCCAGAGGATGATCAGAGCCTGGAGCCTGTCTTCTATGAAGACAGGCAGAGAGCTGGGATTGTCCAGCCTGGAAAAGAGAAGGCCCTGCGGTGACCTTTTAGCATCTTCCAGTACCGAAAGGGGGCTACAAGAGACCTACAGAGGGAGGGCAAGGGGTAGTGGTTATGCACTGTTGATGGCAGGTCTAAATTTGATATAAGGAAGAAATTTGTTACTGTGACACTCAGCAAAAGGTTTCCCAGAGGTCTTGTGGGTGGCTCATAACTGGCAATGTTCAAGCCAGGCTGGATGGGGCTATGAGCAACTTGGTGTAGTGGAAGGTGTCCCTGCCCATAGCAGGGAGGTTGGAACTAGATATTATTCAGGGTCTTTTCCAACCTAAACCATTATATAATTCTATGAATCTTTGAGAAGCTCCTTGGTTGTGGCAGCTTCTCTCAGAGCTACAGGAGCACAGATTCTATTCAGAGTTCTCATGCACAGAAATTTGTTTCCAATTTTACCTCACCATTGAAGATGCAAGTTTGTTTATATTTGAGTCACTGCTTAAAACTCACTGTATGTATGTCTGTGAGGAGATGGGCTGGTTGCAGGAAAGACTAGGGGTAGCTTAAATCCTCAAATGAATTGCTTTTTCCTCTATTAAAAGCCTCAAAAGCCAGCCAGGCTGTATCCAGGCATAAAGGTCATGTTGGCATCCCAGTCATGGGACTTAGTCTTCTTTCATTTTGCATCCTGGCCTTTGCCTTCCCTTTATTTCTATTGCTCCAGGAGAGGTCATGCCTGATGTGCAGAATCCCACAGCCAGGGAGGTAGCAGCTCTTCACCTAAAATTGCAGAAGGTGCTGCTAAAAGTACTATGGGATTTTTGTAATGTGGCATCTATAAGAAAGGTTAAGAATATAAGAGCAGACTTAACTGGGTCAGGGCAAAAATCAACCCAGCACAGTATCTGTGTTCAAACATTGACCAAAAGTAGAAGCCTGGGGAAGAACAATTATAGGAATAAAAATATATGCAATTCCTCCCCTTCTACTCTACTACTCAATCTTTAAGGTCAGTGACTTCCTGACCTAAGAAAAATGACATTTATGCATATTTATTAAGCCTCAGTAGGTTTCTTTTCCAAACACTTTCCAATTTCCCCTTGAAGCCATGTGGCCATCCTTCGGCAAGGAGTGCCAGGACTCCACTGTGTGTTACATGAATCCTTTTGCTCATTTTGAGTCTGACTGCTATTAGTGCCATTGGATGTCTCTCACTTTTGCTTTCGTGGAGACAGCAAGCACCTTTCCCTATCTGACGCTCTGTGTCACTTCTCATAGACAGTTACATATTTTCCTTTGCTCTTTCCCAAAGTAATAAATCTCAGAACAGTCAAGTATGCCTCATGAGCTAGCTGTTTAATGCCTATGATGATATTGCTTCAGTGCTCCTATGGGACTAAAGAACTTGGATTGAAAAACAGTCTCAACACACAGCTAAACCTTGGATTTATATTGTGGAAAGAAAAACTTTCTCTGTTGCTCTCTGTTTTCCTAGTATTTTGTGTGCTTTTTGCCTGCTACAACACCCTGAGCTGGGATTTTCATAGAGTATTGTTGGAGTCCAGGGTGATCTCAGGCTCAGAGGAGACCCCACAGACAGCGACAAGTATCTGTTGTGACAGTCAAGGCCTGAGATACAACTATTGGCACCATGCCCATCATTTTACTTGTGAAGTTTGAGAGTGTTGTTCCCAGAATGAGGAGGATGACTTCTGTCCACAACATGCTGCTTCTGCTCAGAAATTCACCTGTGTAAGGTTGCTCAGTGAGGCTGAATTATTTGCAGTATAATGGTAGATGAAATTGCCAACAGAACAGGAGTGAAAGACAATCCACACAGACATTTGCCACATGAAAGAGACTTTTGGATTCTTGCTCTGCTAATCTGCAGATTATAATCTGCCCTATGAGTTAATGTGGATGGAATTTGGCCCTGCACTTCTGGAGTTTAAACATTAAATAAGAGCTCCTAACAGTAAAGAATAAACTAAAGTCCTCTTTCCAAGAATCCAATACAGGGGATGGAAGCAAGGTGAGTGTTTTCTTTTCATCATTTTCTGGTCTCATTTTCTTCCCAGCAGTCACACAGGAAAACTGACTTTCCCATGCAGTGCCATGTGTTTCCACCAATCCTGGCAAATCTCCTTCTACTGCTTCTATCTCATAGTCTTTTCTCTTACTCCTGACAAGTTCCAGAGCAGGGGCAAAACCTCATCAGCACCCACTTTTTGCTGAGCTCCCAACTGAGACTGTAAACATTGGCTGTAAAGCAAGCACAGCTCTCCCTGCCTGTGAAGACAGAGCCACTGGGAACCTTCATTCACCTGACCTGACCCTGAGAAGGGTGACATCTTTGTTCAGTGGCAAGGGCCAGCAACCTGGGCACTGTGACTGATGTGGGCTTTTGCCGCCCAAAAGGAAATGATTCCCTGTGACTTTGACCTTGAGCTTCATCTTTGCAGCTTCCCTGGCATGCAATGGGATAGTTAATGATGAAGGAACAGCAATGATTTGTACTCACATAAAATCACATTTATTCACTGCTAGTGGAGACTTGTTTCTCTACCTGAGATTTTATTGGGTGTGAATGGATGGCTTTGCATCTCTGGGCATTGCATCCAGGACACATTGGTGATAATTCAGCATGCAGACAGTTTACTCCAGCAAGCAGAACAGAAACTACCTGGTCTGCTGTCTCATAGGAAAAAGATTTCCACACTCCTCTTCCCCTGCTTAATTACTTTCAAAGCAGATAATTAAAAATATCAAAGGGAAGTATCACTGTCTCATTACATTCCTCATTTAAATGAACATAATATGGCAGGAAATTATTTTGAACATGAAAGAAATAGGAAAAGCAGCCTAAGAATGGACTAGTCTGATTCTTCAATTTTTAGGAGAGAAAGAAGACCTAACTCCTAATGAATTTTAAAAAAAGATATTTTAACATAAGTAAAGGTTTAAAATAATAGACACATTGAATATATTTCTGTGATTATTTCTATGTCTATGTAATTTTTTTTCATTCAAGTATAACTAAAGCTCCTAGTAGCATAAATATTTTTGTTTATAGCTTGCTGTACCTCAAATAAGAGTCTTGTCCTGGTAATTGCTCATGTTTCAGTGTTGAAGTCATTAAATAACACTTTTGTCAAATTAAAAGTTTAATATAAAAGGAGGCTTATTATCAGCATGCCAGCACTTGCTTCCTCAAAATGAGTGCTCATGTACTTTACTGAGGCAATACACTAGAACAGATAATGGGAAAGAGATGCAACAAAAATAATATGTAATTGGACAGTGTTTCTGGGAGTGAAACTCAGGTCTCATGCTGTTTTTTTCTTTTGTAGCTATGTTGCCATATTTTCCCATTTTTAAAATAGTGATATCATTGCTGAAACATTAGTAATGAAAAGAACTATTTGTAGGACTGATATGTGCTTAATGCTCATGGAGCAGTTCCACTGATATCACCATGACACCACAAATGGTGAGCTAGATGTAAGATCATTTCAAGGACTTAAATATATAGATTTCTGTCAGCAGCCTTTTAAATATTTCAGTGCTTTAAATCTGTGGTGTTTATCGACAGGAGTCAGCTTTCCAATTAAAATGTAACAATGAAATATTCATACACCTTCACAGCAAAGTGAACAGTGAAGAAAACCAGAGCTAGGTATCTAACTAATACACACTGGCCTAAACAAAGCAGCAAAAGCCACTAATCAGCACAGGAGGCTTATGATGGGAAGAAGCACAAAAAAACAAACACAGAAAAAATTGCTAATTTTTACACCCTCTTCATTCACCTCTGTCAAAAATGGAATGAAATCAAAAATTTTGAAGAAAACTTTAACTTTGGCTGCAAGATATATTCTATTGGTCTTATTATAATATCACCTAAAACCCCCAATGAAACTGTTTGTATCCAAAGTGCTTGCAGTCCAAGCAATGTTTTGTAAATAACAATTACAAAAGTTTCTATGTTCTGTTTTGAAGATGTCTTGTTAGGATTTAAATTTCACAATCTCAATAAGGCAAAACTATGCTGGAGCAGGAAAAATAGAGTCAAGTCCCTTGGCCTCCTTTCACTGCTTGAGAAGACAGCCAGAGGAAAAGACACGAGAAATGGCAAAAACTAAATTAGACCCTTAAAATCCTATTTCAGGTTTAATGATCAAGGGTGTTAACTCAAGGATTTATACCTGTAATTTTGAAACTGATGTCTGTAATTAACTAATGATTTTGCAGAGCTTATATATTCTCTGAGGAAAGTGTAAACTCTGCAAGTTTTGTGGTTGCAAGCAGCTGCACAACAGCCTCCAGAAGTTAATTGCAAGGGCAAAGTCAAGACTTGGACTGTCCTTCTCCTGACAAAGCACTGATTGGCACTCATTGAGCTCAAACAGAATCATTTCTAGCCACTGGCAGATAGGATCCAGGTAATTTTCCTCTGTTGGGAAGATTTTTAGGTTTTAGATTAATGATACCACAGATAGAAAGATACATGTCATGACTGTATGCAGACCTAGCTCAGTTTCAACAGGATTCAGGTGCAGGGTTCAGGTTCCTAAAGGAATAGGGTTGCATTATCAACTCAACCAGGGAAGATATAAATTGGACATCAGGAGGAATTTCTTCAAGAAAAGGGTTGGTAAGCATTGGAACAGACTGCCCAGAGATGTGGCACCATTACCATCTCTGGAGATGTTCAGGAAATCTCTGGAGATGGTACTCAGTGCCATGGTCTAGTTGACAAGGTGGTGATCAGTCAGAGATTGGATAATCAATTATATCTTTTTATTTCACACTATAGATATTTCATCAAAGGCTATACCCTCTACTCTTCAGAGTTTCTCTACCAGCATTTAGGTGCAGTGCTGTGTCAGTCATTGCAGATTTAGATCAGTCACTGTGCTTGACACAAACCCTTCCAGAATGGGGAGCTTTGGGAGTTAAGATGGAGAAATGGGTAAGCTCCTGGAGAGCTGCTTAAATCTGGAAGGGAAAACATGAAAGCAGAATTGAAAATCCTGGATAGAGCAGATAACTGTACACAAGTACTGTTACATTACACTGCAGTAATGACAGTATTTACTGTTTTGGCATAAAAAAAGCAGGAGTGGCAGGACCTGGTTAAGTGAAACCAAATATGGATGACTTAAGGTCTGGGGGGCTTGTTGTCTCCTGTCCTGTTTGCTGCTGTTACCCTTGGCAGATTCATCCAATACCAAGGCTGAGTGTGAACTCCAAGAATGAGAAACGCCACACAATACAGTCACTGCCAAGAACACACCAATGTGGACAGAGAGTAGATACCTTTATCAGCACCCACACAAGCACACTCAGCACTTGAGCCAGCCACAGCCTGGTCCTGCTCCTCCTTGGACTCACCAAGACTGTGCTTTCCAAATGGCCATGCAGACATCCCAGCTTGATTAATTTAAAACTACACTAACTAGATATTGAGCCCATCAGCAATCCCACCTTTATCCCAGATCCAGTCCTGTTTTTTTCAGTTTTTGGTCTCCAAATCACTGCTAATCCAACTTGAAGATTGGTAGTAAATCACATACATATTGCTCTATTCATATCAAGAAATTGAAACATGGAAGTAAAATGGAAGTAAAGTTTAAGGAGACAATATGATGGACTGTTCTGATTAGGGAAGTGCACTGACTGGTATCTTGATTACTCATGCCCAGTCATATTTATCCTTCTTCCTCTGCTTTTTTCCGCATGTGCATTCTGATCATAGAGGAGAAAAGGTTGCAGTTTTGAAGTTTACTGAGGCAAAATTCATTATGAAGCTGCTCAATAGTTTTTGTGAGATATATTTTAGGTCATCAAGTATTAATGAAGAAAAATGGATGGGATATTATGCACAGTTTATTAGAAATTATTGCTATCTGAAGTAATCTAGGATGGAGAGTCCTAGACAACACTGAATGTTTTCTGCCATAGTAAGGCTAAAAAAGACCATTAATTAAAGTAAGTCAGGGTATGTGTGGAAGTACATATATATTCTTTTGAAAAGCAAAATAAGTCTATATTGAATTTCCACCACTTCATAAAACCAGAAAATTGTCAATATTAATAGCACTGTCCAGATGCCATAGAAAGGATTGCAGAGATAAAAGTGGTGGAGGCGGCACCATTATTACTTGCTGTGAAGCTTTACTCCTGAACAGAAAAAAGAGGTGGTTTGGCCATAGCAGGAGCTTATGTGAGAGCTCATGTGACAACAGTATCAGTTTAAAAAGAAGAGTGGTAATTTGCTTTGTTGTGATATACGTGTTGTTGCTTTTTTGGACACAGAAGACAATATTACAAAGATGTCCACATGCATTCACAAGAGCTGAAAGGTTTTTTGACCTTCCATCAGTTTCATTTTGTAGAATCAGGAGACTTTGAACCATGGGTGCTTCCTCCTCTTCTACACTTAGTCATAAAATGCTTCTTGGAGCCACACCAGAACATGAATGATCATATTGCATAAGGCAAAATACTGCCAATATTTTTATCACTTTACTTGCGTTCGAAGCATTTCAAGCATACTAATTAAGACATTCTACAGAGAAGCTGTAAAACAACCCAATGCACTTGCAATCTGTCTTATTATAGCATATAGTGGGTCAACCAGATAATAAACAAGGAAAGATCAATTGTAGCTGTTGGGAGTATTGGATAAGGCTTATGTTCAGGCTTGGATAAAGTTCTGGGGCATTGACATTTTTCCAGGAATTCATTAGGCTGACTTCCATGCAGGAGTCAGTCGAGCAGCTTCACTGAAATCAGTTCTCAGTAGCAGCTAGTGGAGCCAGGGAATATAAAGGACCTTTAGCTCAGGTGTGCCTCTAACTGCTGGGAGTGTAGTAATCAGATAGTGCTGCAGGAAAGCAGGCTGTCAGTAAGTAGTGCTTTTAGTAATATTTTTTCTGGTCACAAGGGTTGCGGTGGTGTTTCTGTGTTTATGCCTTGTGTTGTAGGTGTGGCTGAGGACATATGGCAGGGGCTCATGAAGTAGCTGGTTTTGTCTGCCTGTGCCTAGGCACAGTGTTTAGCTAGAGGAGTGCTACAAGCCCCCAGCAACAGGGGAACATTATTCATTTTCTAGGAATTTCTAAAAAATTGTTAGATAATTTAGCTTGCTAACAGAAGCTGAAGAGCATTATCCTTTACAGCTGAACATGTGACACTGACTTGTAAATTGCAAGTTTTTGCCTTTTTAAGGAAATAAGACTTAATGTACTAAATGTGAGCTCTGTTCCCCTATGTGACTTAAACTCACTAGGGAATGGTGAGTAAGTGTGGTGGGGAGTAGGCTCAAGGCACTGAAGTGAATCCTTAAATAAAATAAAAAAATGTGGGGGCTTTCTCAGCTCCAAATTCCAGGTGGAAATCATTCATGCTGCTAATTCCCATAATGTGTTACATACACATATATGTAGAATGTTCCTAACAGAGGTGGCAGCGGGGACACAAGGATCCCATGCAGTACAGCAGTCTGAAAGAACCAAACCTTTGTCTGCCCTTGGGCTCCTGGGATGACTGATGTGCCTATTCAGTGAACTGTTGTTGGAAGTTGAACTGGAATAACTTTGGATTTTCTGAGGAAGCAAGGTAGGGAGGCATTTTTTCAGGTCAGTTAGTACTGAAACTTTCTATTTTGGCATCTTCTTGGAGTTTTAGGTTCACCTAATAAAGATTCACGCAGGGAGGAGGACGGTGGTTAGTTGACTTTACTGTCTTTTGCTAGCCAAACAAGCAACTTTCCCTAGTCCTCTTCCAGAAGTAGGCTAGCCACAGGACAAATTATTCTTACAATAGCTGTATCTTTAGAGATTGACCTTAGTCATAAGTGAAGGTGAGAGAGTTAATGCATTTGAGAAAGAAGAAGAGGAGTAGAAAAACATGCTTTCATCTAGAAGGTGATGTGAGTAATCAGTTACTCAACAGCTCTGTCCTCACTTTCCTACATCCAAGTGCACTTTCTTTACACCTTTCCCACCAGGCTGCTGAAGGCTTGCTGCAAATCTTCAGTGAATAGCTTGCAGTTCTGATGAATTCCTACATTATTTGAAAATTAAATGTCTTTCAAAATATTGGCTTACAATATTAGAATTGCTTGGTCTTCGCCCTCTTGTCTGCACAAACACCTTGCAGTGTATACCTGTAAGCAACTTCACCCACATCCTGTTCCAGCTACCAGGGAATAGTCTGTTCATTTTCTCAATTTGCCCAGTGGAAAAACTGCTAGTGTTTCTGAACTACAGTTTTGCTGTTGTGTCTGGAGTTACTCACTCTGAGAGCAGCTGTATGAAGTATCCTGAACCAGCACCAAGAGCTAAGGGAAGTCTGAAAGCTAAGGAGCTAAAATATGAAGCTGCTTTTAAATATGGTTGTGAAAATAGCACCTTTTCACTCAAAAATTTGCCACTTGTTGGGATTGCACAAAGTAGCTGAGGTTTGTTCTGGGGTCATTTTGCTCAAATAGGGCCTCCTACAGTGTGTGGCTTAGGACCATTCCAGATGGCTTTAGAACATCTCCAGGGATGGAGTCTCTATGATATTTCTGGGCAACCTGTGCTACTGCCTGGACATCTTCACAGTCAAAGTGTTTCCTGATGCACAGATGGAGCCTCCAGTGTTTCAGTTTATGCCCATTGCTTTTTGTCCTGTCCCTGGGCACCACTGACAAAGAGAAGAGTCTGTTTTTTGTTTTTTTTTTGTTTGTGTTTTTTTTTTTTTTATTTAGTCGTCTCTGACTTCACTTATAAAATTCAAGAAAGATGTCCAGAAAGTAAATTATCAGATATATCAGGATGCTCAGTAGGATTTATCTTAAAATCTCTTGTCTGAGACAAGACACTTCCCTCCACGTGGCAAGCAGTTCAGAGGGAAGACTTCACCATCTTCAGTACCATCTTTAGTACTGCACTAGTACTAAGAGGTAAGGGTAATAATGTCTTCAATATATCACCACTAAAAAATACACTGTTATTGTGTGGGTTCTTGGAGACATCATCTCCTAATGAGCTTTATATGCTCTCTCATACTCAAAGTGAAAAACTCAGTAAACAGTCTGAACTTACCCAGTGCTGCTTGTCCACAGCAACCACTGCATGTCAAACCTTTTTTTTAGGAAAGGTTTTTGCCTGCTCTCACAGTGAATTTTTTATCTTGCTTTGCATTTTAAATATACACTTTGAGGTTTGAAGCACTCGTTGCTTTGCCGAGGGACTGGGTCCTGTTTAGCTTTTGCTTCTGTTGGTATTGAGCTTCATTTCTGCCTGCTCCTTATCCAGAGTGGCTGGGACCTGGCATCTCTCATGACTGGCTTATGCTTGGTGTTTGTTTCAGGCATGATCTGTTTTCTGTCAAATTTTGTGTGTGCCATTAGCCATGGTGAAATGCCAAGGTCAAATCTCTCCCCATATATTTTATCTATCATGTAATCCTCTTTTGAGAAAGCATTAATACACTGATTAAGGGGTTATACAATGCTCATAAATCTTCCATTTCTCTGTTTGCGCTTGATAAATTGGGCTTGGCCATCACTGAAGGAGCAGATGGACTGCCAAGTGCAAAGCACCCATCCTGAAGGCAGCATCTAAGGCAGCATGGAGTTGAAGGTGGCCAAAATCATAATTCATGCAAAATAACCTTCTTGGATGCTTCAGCTCTTGTAGCTACTCCTACAAGGCTGCCAGTTTGCTTAACTGTAACTAGCAATGCATATCGTGCTAAATCAAGCTCCAGACAAGGCAGCCTACTGGGGCCTGGAGGGAACCTCTCATGTATCTTTCTCTGGCAGCTCTGCGAGCAGCCCAGCCAGGCTGACAATAGACCAGCAGACTTGCTCACTTTTGTGCGCATGCACAACAAATAAAATATGTTCTGGTAGTCCTGCAAGAGGACAATTCAGCCTTTTGCATCCTTCTCCTTTTTGACCCTAGTAAAAATGACTACAGGCATAGTAAACAACTTCAATATTATTCTAAAAGGCAGAAAATAGAATATCACAGAATATTGGGAGTGTTACGAAAAGGTGTTTCTATGATCCTTTCCTGTGAATTATGAGGTTCCTGATTATTTAGCAGGTAAAAGAAACATAGCCTTATTCCCAGCCTCTTTCTGGAAGTCACTTTTATTAAGTGAAAGTTATATTTTTCAGGAAACAGTATAAGATCCTTCCTCTTGCTCTCTTTTTGCAATAGTATAAGTAAGAGATTAGACCCTCCAAAAATATCTTAGGCCAATTAAATAATTCTCTTATATTTAATGACTCCCCTTCTCCAAAAGTTTTTATGCTGTCTAAATCTAGGATTCAGGCATAGTGAAAACCTTTTATAAGGGATTCTTCAGTTTCTTTCCATTGTCTTCTCCTAAGTTTCAGTACTGTTACTTTCCTCACTTTCTGAACTACAAGTTTAACATTACTCCATGTTCCCTTCATCATAAAAACAAATAATCTGGTATTTCTATCCATTACACCTGATAAGAGTGTTATCAATGAATATTGCAACAGGTTATTTTCTAGCTTTGCTTGTAGTTTCCTGTATGAGACACGTCTGTTGATCCTTGCAAGTGCTCAAATTCTCACTCTAATATAAAAAACATAGCAAAAAGACAAGAAAAAATATCTTTCTGGCCACTATCAATATCTGATCTAGCTTCCAGTTGCTGGGCTGTTTGTTCATGTGCATCTTCACTGGGGAAAAAATTCAAATATGAATCATGGCAGGACAAAGGCAGTGATATAAAGAATGCGTGTCCAGTATGATGCTTAGTATGGTTGCAGCAAGAATTCTCTTTTCTGTAATGTGCTCAGGAAGAGATTTTTGATTTCACAGTTCAAACATTAGACTATGGCTTTCTGAAACAGAATTTCAAATTTGATGAACAGCAAACGGTTGCACGGAGTTCTGCAGTTGGTTCCAATTTCACCTAAACCAACAATATGTCACAGATATTATTTGGTTTCTAGCTGAACACTGCTGGTTTTTCACATTAAGGTGCTTTGCAGAATAATCTCGCGTCTTAATATGATGCCTATTAAGAGCTGTACTTGAATATAATCTATTTGGAATGTAAGTGAAATGAGATTTATGAGGACAGCTTGTAAGTGAAGTTGAGATTTCAGTGGATCGAATTTGGGTGCACATTTGAGAAACAAAGGCAAGACTAAGTCATTGTTGTAGTTTAATACACCAGAATATTTGTTATCAGCTTTCTAGATAATACCACTACAGATGAAAGCCTAAGACAAATCTCTTATCTGGTGATGTACAGAGATAATATGTGTATTCAGCATGCATATATAAACAGGTAATGCCATACTAGTTCAGTATTCCAGTCTGTGCTAAACCACATTGTTTTCCTGTGTAGGGAAATCTACTGATACTCCTACTTAGGCAATTGCTTCAATATTTATATTTACTTCTGTCACAGCCTTTCCTCAATTTGCCCAGTACTCTAACAGTGGATATAAATCATCTGAACTTTGCAGATGTCCTTCAATTTTTATTAGTTTAAGCGTAAAGAATGAGGCAGACCTGAGTGACGATAAAGAGTGTTCCCTCTAGTGATCCATTTTCATTTCTGTAACCCTGTAAAACCACTAATGTGTCTGGAAAGCCATGAATGGGTAATTTCAAAAAGACTTACAGAATTTCTGGATCTTCTTGTACAAATTCTTTCTTTGTTTAGCCACCTGACAACCTAAGATCTGTACCTCAAGAGAGAACCTCCTATTTAATGGAGCTCTACAGTCCTGTATTCTCACTTCTGGAGTCATGCTGAGCCCTGCATGATGCTATTAACAAAGTCAGAAAACTGCTGTAATGTGTTAGAGGTGGTCAATGTTTTTAAGAGGTGAAAGAATCATGTACACTTATGTTGTGCTAAATGCCTTTGAAAAACCAAAATGCTCTGCACAAAACTCTGCTTTGAGAGTCTATCTTCCAAAAGAGAACCGGAGAACAAAGCATAATTCTGTCCTAAGGGATATGCTGTGCTTCTGGTCTTTGTTTAGGATTGCTTGGTGTTTGCACTGAAAGGAAAGGAAGAAACAGTGCGTGCAATTCTGTGTTGGCTTGCTGTGTTAATATCTGCAGCAGTACTAATGTCTGTTGTCACATATTCCCACAAGGAATAGCATCCCAGACAGTGAACTCTCAGAAAGAGCCAGGAAGCTTTTGGCATTCCTGTTCAAAGACTCTGGCATTTCTGTACTAGCAGTGAATGCAACATCCCCATATTTCAAATATTTTCAGTCTGGAAAAAGTTAAATGAGCCTAGAACAACTGAGTGTTTGCAGACTTATGCTTTGTATCCAAGTATTATTGATCCACTGAGATCTGAGATATTGTTTTTAACACATCTGTCAGCATGTTCAGCTGGAGATGAGTGTTAACGGGATATATTCAAGGCAATATTATTACTGAGCCGTTTTGTGAGAGTTGACTCAAGCTCCAGAGGTGAAAGTGAATAACCAGTGTTTTCCCATCAGTTCACACAGGCTGATGAGTAAATTGTCAGGTAGAAAACTTCCGCATTTTCCTCCCCAGAACTTTACACCCCATTTTATCACACATTTTTCAAGTTTTCTTCACAATAATATTGTCTATGTATATGATGGTAGCTTCTAATTCAAGCACATGGCCGTCCTCTGTCCCATGCTTCATTTCTAGAAAGTATCGGGAAACCCTCAATTCTTCATCTGTTGACAGCATCTTCACCATATCAAACACTGTTGTCTCAGGTTTGAGAAAACAGTCAGATTCTGGGGATGCTGAACAGGTGATTGGAATTGTTCTCCCTTATTTTAGCTACGTGGTTCCTAAAAAAACTATCTGATCTACAGAACAGCACATATACAGGAGGGTGTGCAAGGTAGTTTAATTTATGGAGAGGAATAGGAAACTGTAGTACTAGACTTTCTCTTTCATTAGTCAAGAGACTTCCTAGTCCTTTGAAACCTAGTTATCATATTAAATTTGACTTATTATTTTATGTGAGCATTATTCCAGAATATTATGATGCTTTGTTATATTTCGAAGTTCTGCAGGAGGATCAGGGCAATCCCAAGCATGAATACAGCCTTGGTGAAAAATGGATTGAGAGTAGCGCTGAGGATGAGCACTTGGAGGTGCTGGTTGAAGCTCAGCTTGGCCCATCAGTGTGCACTCGCAGCACAGAAAACCAGCTACATCCTGGGCTGCAGCAAGAGAAGTGTGATGAGCAGGTTGAAGGATGGGATTAATTTTTTTCCCTCTACTCTGCTTCTGTGAAACCCCTTGTACAGTCTTGCATCCCAGGTGAGAAGGATGTATGGAGTGGGTATGGAGAAGGGCCACAAAGATGATCAGACAGCTGGAGCATCTCTGCTAGGAAAACAGGCTGAAGGAACTGGGACTCTTCCTTCTGGAGCACAGAAAGATCCAGGGAGACCTTATAGCACCTTTCAGTATGGGACTACAAGAGAGCTGGAGAGGGACTTTTCACCAGAGCATGTTGTGTTAGGATAAGGGGTAATGGCTTTAAACTGAAAGAGTGTAATTTTAGATTGCATATTACTGGAACAGGTTTCCCAGAGAAGTTCTGGAAGCACCTTCCCTGGCAGTGCTCAAGGCCAGGTTGGATGGGGCTCTGACCACCAGCTACTGGAAGGCACCTGCCTCCCTATGGCAGAGGGGTTGAAACTATGTGACCTTAAGTCCTCTTCCAAACCAAGTAATTCAAACCAATTATTCAAACTTACTTTTCTTCAAGAAGGCTCTTTTGTAAGCTCAGTTTGAGGTACGATAGTCCCTCAACTTTGTTTTTGAAGCAAAATTACTTTGGAGCACTCCTTTCTGATCTCGTCTTATCATGACAAAGCTTAAATACATCTAAGGTTGTGCTTGGGTCTGCTGGGATGGATACAGAAGAGAGATGGATGATTTTCTGTTAAAAAGGAGGTGGAATCATCCTGATCTGCTGTTACGCTACTCTTTTAAAAGGATGAGAGTGCTGGGAATAAATTTAGGACATAATATTAGGATAAAAAATTCAAACAAATTTATCTCATCTAGTTTGCAAGATCTTTTTATTAAATTCAGCCAGAGAAAAATTTTCCTCTTTTCCCCCAAAGGACTTTTTTCAAAACATTTATATAGCCCTGTAACATTTACACGGTGCTCTACACTGCTGACATACTTCTTACCTGGGTGAATGGAGACAAGAGAAACACATGGATGATGAGCTATTATGGATAAAAAGGGAAGCGGGAAATGAAGCAGAAGGATTAGGGAGGAGCACTGGACTATGAGCAAACAAGGGCTGAACCTGGGGGGAAGTTATTGCAGAGCACAGGAGAGGAAAGTTAAATTATTTGTGTGTGCCAGTACTTTAGGAAAGAATGAGAAAGCAGAACAACAAAGCAGCATAAACAGGGGGAAGAGCAGATGTCTAATTAACCCAATTTTTTTTTAGAGTGAAATAATTCCTAAATGTTCCTGCAGAAGTGTGAGCCATTTGTCAGGAGCACTGCTGCTTAAATTAATGTAGCAGTAACTCTATGTTTAGAGACAATAGAGGGTCAGTTATCATTTCACATACACCTACCTAAATCAGAATTTCATACTGTGGTAAAAAACATGCAGGAAAAGATAGCAATCTGCAGGTCTGTGCTGCATGGAAAATACTTCCACCCTGCAAGGATTGAGTGTAGCCTCTACTGTACACAGACTCAGAGTGCAGGAGGAAAACCTCACCAATCTTGTAACCTATCTCCTGCTACACCCAGAACTACAAAAGCATTTCAAGCCTAGACTAGATCAGAAGCCCTGCTCTATTTAAAGTGAGGTTATGGCTCAGTGTAAGGAATTTCTAGAGAATAACTTATATATGCAGACTTTGCACATTTATGATATATAGTGCAAAATGGAAATTATTATGGAAGTTCTCTGGCTATTTTCATATGCAGAATTCAACCTAAATTCTGAATACTCATCTCCATTAAAAGCTGCCTAAGTATCAGATAATGCTGCCAACTTACACAGGCTGATGATGTAGTCAAAACTTTTGTGTTAAAGGTGGATTACAAAAGATATATTTGTATCACAGATCCATGGGAAGAGTATTCAAAAAGTTGGTTGTGTTCATGCAGTTGGCTACCTGCCAGTTGTAACCTGGGTTTTATTGTGTTGTGTTCCTTGCATGAAAACACTTTTCTCTGTGGACTTCTTTACATCCAAAGTCAGTGAGGTTAGTAAACCCAAGGGCATTAGAATTTCCAAAGTCTTAATGGTACTCCAGGTGGAGATTTAATTTTCCTCTTTTGCAGAGCAAGGCAGTCTGTTTTACGTTGTTACATCAGAATCTGTGGAAAGCATTTGATTTTTCTCCATCAAGGTTTTTGCCTCCAAGGGCTATTTTCTCATATTTTGAGAGCTTCTGAAAACATTAGGAGTCTTTGCTGGAATTTGTTACTGTGTCTCAGAGATCCTACTTAAAAGTAGAAAAAAAAAATTTAAATTACTGAAGTGGATGTGTCTATTGGTTTGAGACTTTAAGGGAAAAGAAAGAATTTCTATACATAACTTCAGGTCCCTCTTCACTCTCCTCTGTCCCCCAAGAATAGCTATAATATAAAACCAGAAGACCTCTTTTCTGAAGACCTGTAACAGATTTACTGTGGAAGCCAGTGGTGTTGTTCCCAGGTGGACCTAAGGTTCATGATTGTCGTGTAGAAAGATCTTGCGTTGGAGAACTTTAATGAAGCTCCAATTACCTAAAACCCTAGCAAGCCAGATTCAGGAGTTTGAAAGCAGCACATTACCTACATGAGGAGGTGGTCTCTAGGAACCTGAAGATGGGACTAAATAAACTGCTCAGTGGAAAAGGACCTCAGGATGCTGGTCAACAGTGGCTGAACATGAGCCAGCTTGTGACAAGGTGGTCAAGAAGGCCAAAGGCATCCTGGCCTGTACAAAACGTAGTGTGGCCAGCAGGACCAGGGTAGTGATTGTCCCTCTGTATTCAGCACTGGTGAGGCCACACCTTGAGTGCCGTGTCCAGTTCTGGGCCTATCACCACAATAGAGACTTTGAGGTGCTGGAGTGTCCAGAGAAGGGCAGTGGAGCTGCTGAAAGGTTTGTAATCCGGGTATTATGAGGAGTAGATAAGGGATCTGGGGTTGTTTAGTCTGGAAAAAGGAAGCTGAGGGGAGACCTTAATGCTCTCTGGAAGTGCCCGAAAGGAGATTGTGACAGATGGGGGTCAGCTTCTTCTCCCAGGCAACTATTGGTAGGACACGAGGAAATGTTCTCAAGTTGTACCAGTGGATTTCAGGTTAGATATTAGGAAAAATTTCTTCATTGAAAAAGTGATTAAACATTGGAACAGACTCCCCAGGGAAGTACCTATCCCTGGATGCGTTAAAAAAATGAATAGAGGCAGCATTTTATGATACAGCTTTGTGTACCATATTTAGTCAAAGGTTGGACTTAATGATCTTGGAGGTCTTTCAGTGGTTCTATGACAGTTTTTTTTCTTATTAACACTCAAAATGTCAAATTAATGATTTTTTAAAAAATTGTTCATTCTTTGTTATAAAGGACCTTGAAAATTCCAGCATCACAAAGAGATCAAGGCCAAACTTGTGTGAGATGCTGCCTGATGGGATTATTTGAGATCACAGATATTTGCAAATGCAGAATAGTCAAGGACAAAACTGTCCTCATAAGTTTGGTTGAGATGACAACACGATGTGCAGCCATTCACATATGTGTACAGAACTTGAATTCCCTGCTTTCCTCCTGCCCTGCCTAAGTAGGCATAAGTTTTTGAGAGCTGCCATGCAGAGTACCAGCTGAAGAGCTGCCAGCCCTCTCTATTTGTGGTCAGGAGGTTAAGTATAGTAAATATAATCATTGAAATAAAAATTAAAACAATAACTGAAGAAGGTTGATGCTTACATTTGTGAAAGATAACTCTTGTGTGAAAGTGTCTTTACAACTACAAATAGTGGAAGGATAGGAAGTAGGCTTTTTTCCCTCTGAAGAAAGATGTGCAACAACACTACAACTCAGTTCGTTGCACCTATACTAAAGCAAGAAGAAATGTGATTTGGTACTGTAATTCCTGAAAGCATAAAGTAATCTTTTACTCCCCCCGGGCACTACCACATCTTTCTAATTCTCTTACTGAGTCACATAAAACAAAGGATCAAATGGAATTCGTTATCTGACCAAGCGGCCTCTCTCTGTCTAAGGGGTTGCAAAGAAAGACCTCCATATTGGGGTGCAAAAAAGCTCTAAGGAGGGAATGAATTTATGGAAAGAATATCTGCCTCATTAGGAATGATTAATGTGAAGGAGGAGCTCATTTATCTGGAAGGCACAGTGTTGGAACAGACACTGCAGGCAGGATGGGAAAATATTTGGCTGTAACAAAAGTTGTCACTGCAGAAGGAAAAGGGAAGAGAAAAAACCCTTTCATGCTTATCAAAGATGCAGAAAGACCAGGTGCCTTTCTATCTTCTACAGGAGAATTGTCTTTAAAAGAAAAAGAGAAAACACTTCACTAAATGTCTTAGAGCCTTGTGGTGCTTTTGACCTTCATCTCTAGCTGAATAAACGCAGACCATTCCCCCTCTTTGTGACAGATGTTAGGTGAAAGAGATATTCTGAACACACTGTCTCTTTGTGTTATCCTGCCTTTGCTTACACTTGCCCAGTTTGACAGGGAGCCTTCAGTAAGTACTGGTAGAAGACAGGGTTTACCAGTCTGCTTGCTGTTGGAAATAAAATACAGAAGAGGGAATGACAATCTACTTTGTATATCTGGGTTCATCTGATGTCACTGATGTTTAGGAACCAATATATTGTCAGATGTGGTTAAGAAAGAGTGCTGCGTCATGGTAATACTTTGGTTGCTATTTGTACTAAAATATTCTTTGGGCTGTCTGGGCTAAAGCCCTTCATGTGTCCTGGAGTATAACAGCACAGTGGTTATTCTAATCTTTATTTTTGGGACAGCTCATTGTCCCAAATAACTCTCTTTGTCTCTTTGATCTCCAAAGTTTCAGCAGCACATAAACTATGAAGAAGCATCCAAGAGCTACAGCCAGGATATTTTGTTTCTGCTATTTGTCTTTACTGTGCTTCTGAGTTGCAGGTGGATCTTTTTAAATGAATGCTGCTCATGAAAGTAACCTAAAGCTACTGTCCTCCTGATCAAAAACACAGTTAAATCTTTTTTCCAGAGTGTCCCATGATTGAAAGAGACCATTCATGGAAATTGATGGATGGTTTAGGCAAAGGAATTTAAATAATCTAGGTAATTTTCAAAGGAGAACTAAACTGTATTAGTGTGGACAAAAAGGTCTTATGTTGAAGGGTATGTAACTGAAATGATTCAAATGCTATGCTGTCTTGGGCATTTGTAACTTCATCTGTATCCATTCCATTGCAAGTTTTTGCACAAACACAGTTTTGAAATATCCAGGGACCCAACATCCAGATTCAGTCAGACTCAGCATAAGGGTCACAGTGGATTTGGTGAGGCCACTCCAGAAATGATTCTGATCTCACCTGTTCAGGTTAATTTTAGGAAAAAAAATCAGAGTCATTGTGTGGGAGAAATCGGTGGTATTGCTGCTATGCAAACTTTTTGTTAGTATCTGTCATGCATTACTGTCTCTTACCTGGAAGAGATCAAAACCAGTAACTTGGAAAAAAAAGTTAAGAAGCATTTTACATTTTACAATGAAGGAAGCATGGTTAGTGAGGATTTTTTTAGAATTAGCTAATTTTTGTAGCAGTATTTTGAAATGAAAAATAACAAGAATAGCTATTTTATAAAAACTGTAAAGCAAATGTGTAAAAGCACTATCCAAATATGTAAACCATAAAATTGATTACTGGGAAAAAAACATTATAAAGTAGTTTTGACCTGCTAATGTGGGTCTTAAATGCCTGTCCTGTTCAGTTTGTATCTCACTACCACTAAAGTAAAGGTAGAGCAATCTTATATGTGACAGAGGTCTGGTAGAACATAGAGGTGAGCTGAAGAGAATCAAGGTCAGCAGAGTAAATGCAAATTTTTCCTGAGCAGTTCAGAGGTAGCTAGATGAGGCTAAAGGCTTCCAAGTAGTTGTAAATCTGTGTCTGAATATGTCAGGTGAATACTAAGAAGATGCTGAAGAATGCTTCTGAAGTGTTTCAAGAACACTACGTAAGAGTTTGTAGCTCTTGGTTGGGTTTTGGCCAGGTGTTTCTCAGGAGAAGTCTCCAATCGTGCAGAGCTTCTCTTTCCAGGGAGATTTGACAGTGTCTCTGCCTTTGGCTGGGGGTCACTGTAAAGGCTTTCCTTCCTCTTCATTCAGTTTCTAACTGCTACCTGGGAAATTACTGTTCAGTCATAGACAGCAGTGGGCAGGAGTTTCTGGACACATTAAGATGCTAAGTTTTAACTGGGGCTGCGTAAACTGTTCCATACAGGCAGCTGTCAGTGTGAAAGGAAATTACACTGCAAGATGCAAGCGAGGACAAAGCCTGGAAGTTTAATACTACCATGCTTATACTGCAACATTCTGCAAGCTTCTAAACTCATTGGAAGACATTTCTTGATTTCTCAGGTCTCTCTGATTGGTTGCAGATTTTCAGTGAGTGGGGTGTAGCATCCAGGTTCTCCGATGTATCTGCTCTGATGCTGGGCAGCACCAAGATTTTTGGGAAAATTCCCAGAAATTATGGAGATTTGATATAATCTTGTGCTTTCCTGAATATTCAGAAACCAACTTTAGCCTGAAAGTAACAGATTTCATGTTTTTCAATGATTTTTTTCCCTTCTTTCTTCTACATCTCCTTTAAAAATCAGCTGTTATAACCCTGAGTAACATTTTCGATGCTAAATTTCCCCTTTGAATCCACTGTGAATCTTGGGATGTTGGCAGTGAGATCCCCAGCCTGATTTCACAATTCATGACTGATGGTCCTTTTTCTTTTTCCACCTTTCAGCTTCCTTTGTCCAAACCCTGTGGGACAGGGAGACTGGATGCACAAAGGCCTTTTTCTTCAGTGAGTGCTCTGTTCTATAAATTCTTTCTTTTTTTGCTAGTTTCCCATTTCAAGTATTTTCTATTTTTACTGGATGGTAGGTTGTTGGGTTTTTTTATTAAGCAGTTGCTCATTTTGATCATCATCATTCTGAGTTTCTTCTAGTTAAGAGACATCTTATTTGGATGGCATGGCCATTACACACAGTAGTCCAGGGAAGGTTGTGCTGTTACTTGATGTTCTAAATTCCTTGTCTAACAGGGACTTAATAGCCTATAGAAGATAAACAAAGGACTTGAACATTGGAAGTGACCCAGAAAGCACCTTTAAGCTTCAGGGAAATTTGGATTCAGATGAGAGGTTTTTTGGCTTATACTTGGAGTGTAGTCAGCAATTGCTTCCATGACTGCTGAACCTGAGCTAAAATTTAGCAAAGTTTCATGTATAGCCCCTTTAATCTGATTTGGAAAACTGCCCATCTCTGTGCTAGTCAAAGACTGAGGAATTGAAAAGGTGACCTAAAGCCACCTCTGTCTCCTTAGCTCTTGCAGGGAAGACAACTGCTACACTAAAAGACCCATCCATTTGATTTTCTTTTGCTTGTTCAGTCCTTGCACTCCCTGTAATTCCTATGTCATTCCAGTCTCCTTGGAATCTTAGAAGTGATGCAGGGTTAGAGGCCTTATGACTGACTACCTGTGCTCAGCCTCCTGTGAAAGAATATCCTCCTTTTGAACCTTTATCATCATGCATATGCAAGTGAAATGCTCAAGATAAGCCAGCATTCATAACTGGGCATGCTTTGTTTTCTTAATCCAGAAGGAGTTTGAAGAACATTCCAGCTGGTACTGCTAAACCTCCAGGAATAGGGCATTAGGACATTGTAAATGAAATGGTAGGGTTGGAGTGGTGTGAAATACAAGCTGTCAGAGATGGAACCTCAAATAAGACTGAAAAATACCTGTATTTTTTGTTAACTGTTTCAATTAAAGTCCTACAACTCAGGGATGAGGGAAGATGGTGAACCAACTCTGATGGGATCTAGAAATAAGAGAAAACCTACTTTACAACTCAGATTGAATTACTGACAGGAGCCTGCTTTTGCCTTCTTCGTGCTTTTTCTTGTCCTCTTTGAAAAACATATCTCCTGCTGAGGAGTTGCAATTCTTTGCAAGATGTCCATATTCTTGTTGCTGTCACTTTTCATGTAAGTATCATTCCTAAGGATTGAAAGCTGGGATATCAGAATAATTTAAGGAAGACATAAGAGGACAGTAGAAGGAAAAATGTGGCAAAAGCAATATAAATAGGATGTTTGCACAGAGGCGTCATACTGTAGCACTGTTCCCTTAGGTAAAGGGGGGTTGCATTTCTGTCAGCTGGTTAAGTAGAACAGTGTTGGGGGTTTTTCCCTTTTTAGATTACATGAGCCTTGAAGAGGGAAAAAACTCTCATGCCACATTTTTTTACAGCATTCTTAGTGACTGCTGTTACCAAAACAGCTTACAAGGCTTCTGGAGGTTATATTTTTCCTAAATCTCTCTGAAAACTAAAATTATCTCTTTAGGTGAAGCTAGTATAATAATTAATTGTTCTCAGAGTATTTAGGCAGATGGAACATAGATGGATCAAAGAGTAAAAGAGCTTAAAAGACAAAGAAATTACTGGTCCTTTTTTATGCATTAAAAGTCAGACTTAATCAAGGAAAAAGTAAAATATAAAATTTATCACACTCCTTAATGTTTCCTGCTCTTTGTGCCAAATTCTCTAGTTTATTGCTTGGTACAGATCCATTTTCTATTTTACAGAAAGATTTTCTCTAGCCATTCTTTTGCATCAGGATGTTCCCTGGACTTCTGTCCTTCACTCCAATCATCGGGCACTTTCTACAAGTTTACATTATTGAAAGGTTTTAGGCTCAGAAGAGGGAATCCCCTCCCAGCTCCCCCTCCCAAGTAAACAGTTGAACTGGATTCATTTTCTTTGTTTCCCTTGTTTCCAAGAGGTTGAGTACCCAATCTCTTTGTTGCAAGGGAAAAACTTTTATGTTTTTGTCCTCAGAGGAAGCTGAGATTGCCCATGTAATTAAAATGTTGTCCTGCTGATTCAGGGGAAGAGACCTTTTGAAATAACTTGGAGAAGTGGTAGCACCTGGCAAGTTGATGTTCCTGTTATTATGATTTCAACTGGCTCTGGTAGCTCTGGCCTGAATTAGGACTACAGAATAGGAAGCTGAAGAGAACTTCTGATGTCACTCCACACTGTGCTCCATACCTGCACTATCTTAGGTCTTCTGACTAAGCTATTTTTCACCTCCTTTCTACTGGATAACTGTGGGACTTGGAAACTTTTGGGGTAGTTGCACTGCATTTTTTCATTATAGAAATTTACATTATAACATTTTCTGCTGGAGAACCTCAAAGTGGCTTGCAAGCATCATTAATTTGTTTTTTTTGAAATTTTTTTTAAATCTCATTTAAGGAGGAGATGTGAGTTTTGCAAGGGTTAGGAAAAAAATGTCAATAGTCAGGGACAAAACTGGTTAATACTTCTTCCCAGTTTCTCACAGCCTTCAGAATAAGACCCTGAAATGCAATATTGAGAGTAAGTAGCAGACAAGAGAACTTTTGTGTGATTTACACTTATATAACTAGACACATAATTAAAACTTAATCCTTAAAGAATAGCATTTCATACATGGCAAATATAAACTTTTTCAAGTAGGCTGCAGATATTTATAAACTTCTCAGTTTTCTGTATGAGAAAGCATATTCACTGTCATCCTTGTAATGGATGTCCATAGGAAATTGAGGAAAGGCTTAGGAGAAAGAAGGAGACAGGCTTAGTCATTAAGTATATCTACCATTCCCCTGTGGAGCACAATTCACCAAAATATTAGTTGTAGGCATATTTGCTTCAGGTGAATTCCTGTTCTTATTTAAGTCAAATTTCCAAACCTGCTACTGATTCTATGTCAGTATATTGACAGATAACGTACATTTAGATATTTATCTAAAGAAGTCTTTAGATTAATATTTTTGGCTTCTTTTTGCCTGTTAGTTTTTTTCATTTGGTGGACATTTGATAACTCTCTTTCCTGAGTGGTTAACAAGAGACTGAATTGAAAAAATTAAACTGTCAATTGCAGGTAGGATTTTGCAGATGAACCAAAAGATGAATTGAGAATTCATAAGGTAAGAGAATGTGCAAAACTTTTCCATAGGTATTGAAACACTTATAAATTGATACATTATTTCAAAGAGCTCATGCAATAAAAAATTTTGTATCTATTGTATCCTCAACCTTTTCTCCCTAGCTATTTGTTTTTTAAAAATCAGCCATCACGTTTAAGCACTGTATTCGTTGCTGTTTAAACTGAAGACTGTTTCCCACCTCTTCCCTTCTGCTTTTTCCTGGTGCTTCTTCAATCACCATTGCACTGGTGGGTTACTTACGAGTAAATTTAATTACTTTTTTTAGGTTTGGCCATCCGTGTGGCCAACATATGCATCTTCTAGCCTTGGTAATGATGGCTTGTCTTAATTATACTTGGCATCAGCCTGCAACCATATAACTTAGGAACTGCTATTTGCAGATGAGCTGCTGTCGCTCTACTGCCCCACACCTTTCACCTAAAGCAGAGCAGTGACTGGTGCCTCCAAATTAGATGCATATTTTTTTACAGTAATTCAAATTTGGGGATATTTATGCATTTTTTGGCAAATTCCCTGAGCCCTATTGAACACCATCTTCGCCATTCCCTGTGTAAAATGAAAGGCTGTACACATCTTGGACTCTGCAAATATGTTTGCATTTTCAATATTACCAGCATTTCTTACACACAGCCTATAAGGTCTGATTTGCTGCCTGGAAGAAGAGACAAGAATGGGATGGTTATGCAACTTGGTGATTCTCTTCACTGATCAAAGACAGCCTTGTTGCATTTAATGATGTGTCAAAGAGACAAAATACATTAGAACTAATTTAGTTCTCAAGCTTAAATCATCCCAAAAATAAGTAGTGGTGTTTGGAGAAAAATGTACATATAACAGAAGAAAACGTGTTAATATTTTAAAGGAAGGAATTTAGCAGTGCTGGGTGGTTTGCTGATACCAGATGGTCTTAATCTGAAATACATCTTAAAAAATACTCTCCTTCTCTGTGGGAACAGGTCCAACAGCAGTGATCATCTGCAGTCTTGTCAGGGTCATGGTAGTGTCCCAAAGTGTGGAATGCAGAAATGAGCCTTTCTGTTTCAGGTGCCTCATAGTGGCAATAACTGAGCACATTCTCAGACTTGAGCTATTTCTCTGTGGTATGTACTATTATGCTATTTTTAGTAAGGATGAAGGAACCAAGATACCAACTATCATGACAGGAGTTGGTAACTGAATTTTTTAAACAGCAATCTGAGGGTAAAAGCAATGAGCTTGTCTCTGCTCTGAAAATATTTTCTCCAGTTCATTGTATGGGCATGTCAAATAAATGCTGTTTTGAAGAACCTGCCTCTCCTGATGTAATTCTCTTCAGTGCATAAACAGGTTTTTATTCTGCAAAGCTAAGTCAAATCTATATGGTTCATAGGAATTCATATTTAAATAGTCCTTTTATTCTTCACTTGGCACAGGGGAGAATTCCTTCCTTGATTGTCATATTTATGTGAATGAATTTGTTCTGAGTAAGGTTTCTTGAGCTGGCCATGAATGCTATCAAGCTGTTTCTATTAATGACAAATTACACGTTGTTGGTGTCTCATGCATTTTTTTCAATTGCCACTGACACATCAGCCTCTGTTAGATATTATGAATATTATATAATTTACCGGGTTAGGGTTTGATGAACTGTATTGGCATGAGGGCTGCATTGGCAGCTGGAGGGCAAAAGTAGTTGTATGTAAACAGCTGTACAGCAGGTACTGGCGCTTCTAGCAACTATTTCTGCATGTTTTGCATATTGAGAGAGTCAATTGTTATGCAAAACACAGCCCCTGGTTATTCCATTACAAGATTTTTCCTTTTCAAATGAACAGAGTAACTAATTTAAAAACAGTTTTGAAAGCATTCTACTTATAGCATCCTGGGGAGGAAGAAGGGGGAAAGTAACTTGAAACTTTGATTGCTAACAAACATTGTGGTGTGGTTTTGGTGGTAAGGGAAGCCAGTGAAAGGATGAAAGAAGTCCATACATTGAATATATTTCTGGTACAGTACAGGCAAAACCAGATTACACTGCTCGAGTGTGCCCTCATAGGAGATGGTGTGCCAAACAAATGCAATCCTTTCTCTTGTGCAATATTCAATAGTATGTTTTTAACTTTTCTTCTGTGGAAATTTGCCAGTTACTCCCAGGTGGACTACCTGATACTTGGCATTTGATTCTGAGTAAACAGTTCTGCCTGTTTAAATATTTGTTCCTAAGTCTTGGAAACCACTCTGTGTACAATTTTTAGTACCTGTACAATGTGGTTTTATAAGTTAAATGAGACCAAAGATGGTTGAAATGAACTCAGTTAAAAATACCTGGGGTTAGTTGCAATATCTCTTATCTCACTTAGGAAACTTATAGAGTCTGCCACTCTATACTCTCTGTATTGATTTTTCTTCCTCTGTCTAATGGAAGTCTGAAACAAAACTTGTTTCTACTAAATATAATAAAATGGATCCCTGTCATGATTTAGAAATGGTATTCCTTAATTCAGTGCCTCCATTGAGACTCTCCAAATCCACACTGCCTCTGTCTCTCTCGCTCCCCCTCACCCCATTTTTCCCCTTTCCCTTTCCACTGCAGTGGGATGGGGTTGAAGACTGGAGGCAAAGGTCACCCACTGGTTGAGATAAAACAATTTACTGGAAACAGCAATATTAATAACAAAAGGTAAAAGACAAAGAAATTATTTACACAGCCCTCAATAATGAGCCAGTATCTATGGGTTCCTTTCTCCTTTCACCCTGGCAATGACATCAAACAACATTAGGGTCTTGGTCACAGCCTTCTGGCAATAATAAAAAAATTAACCCTATCCTGGCTGAAATCAGAGCAATAATAAATATTATAAAAGCTTTTTTAAAATTTTTTTTAATCTTTAGGGGATTTCCACAGGAATTATTCAAAACTGACTCTCATTTATTTGAAGCAGCCTCTCTTAACTGGACTTTTGGGTCTTTTGCAGCATCACTATCCATGCACTTCTGCCCAGGATGATAAACTGGGTGGGGGGGGTTAAATAAAGATGCGAGTTGTTCATGGTTGCTGCTGCCTTTTTTTGTAATAATTTTTTTAAATGTTACATTTTATGTCTTTCTAGATAATGATGGCATTTCATGTTTCTATATCAGGAAGTTTAAATATCAAGGAATTTAAATATCTCTGATCAAAACAATCTTTTTACAAAACAGGGAGCAGCTTCACACCTAAGTGAATTTTGAACTTCTTTAATAGAGTGTCTTGGGTTTTTCCATGCCCCTGTTGTCACATACTTAGATAACTTCTAATTTCTGAGCCCTTTCAGTTATTGAATTAAAACTCAACAAGCATTGAAAATTCTCCTTAATACATTTTATTGTGAAAAAAAATTTAAATAAAAGATAATTGCAACAGAAAATATCCATTCCCTTAAATGAGTTGTTGGCTGATTTCCTGAGGGATAGAGCCTTATATGATTTCAAAATTCATGTTAACAAATATATGTATATATAAGTAATATGTGTATATATATAAGATGTATAGATGTATCTAGGTTCTACACAGAATAGGATTATACATCCTAATTCAAACCTCTATATCAATATGCAGAATATTATATTCAAATGAAAATCTTGAGTGTTCTTTTTACATGGGACTCTAATCCTTCCCAGAAAATTGTCTAGTGTGAAGTATTTATGATATCTTGTGGTAGAGAATTTCACCTTCTAAATGCATAAATGGCAAAAGGTATTGCCTTTCTTCTGAGTATTTCACTTTCTTGTGATTCAGTGTCCTTTTCCTTCTGTACTCTAAGTGGGTAATAGTTTTCCTGCTGTACTGATTCTAAGCAAGTTATTCCCCTATTTTATATTTCTCTTCAGATTAGTATAGACTTTATCAGTATAGTTCTGGTTGTAAATTTTAGTTTCTCTGCTTCTGCACCCTTCCACCCTCACACTCCTGTGGAGAAAAGAAAAAGCTGTTCAAGTCTATTTTGTTTCCCAGTGATCTGGATAAAGCTTTACCATAACCTTTCTATTTTCACCTCCCCTGCTGCAGTTTATCCAAGTCTCTCATTTTCTCAGCCAGAACAAAAATCATCCCCCTTGCTGGATTTCCTTCTACCTACGCATATGCCTCTCGAACTGATGTCTCATTGACTTTAACACAAGTTGTTTGGGGTAAAGTGCATCAGTCTGTCTGGTCCTGAGGGCACAATAACACCCTTGTCTCTAGATAGCAGAATTATCTGCCTGCTAGGAACAATCAAAGACCATGGCGCATGTTTTTGTCCCCTCCAGCCTGGTCTTCTAGATTTTTTCATTGAGCGTCTTTGTTCCACGTATCAGATGTCCATCAGGCCATTCACAGAGCAGTTCCCTTCAATGGTGTGGGTTTTCACCAAAGAGGGATTTTCCGTGGGGCAGAGTTCAGAGCCACATCTATTGCCCATAGGAAAAAAAAAGCTGTTTAGGTTATACTGGCCAATACATGCCATGTCAAGATTATCTTTTGTGCCAGGCTGAGATGCTGAATTAGGAACCAGTGAGAGAGGAAAGCACTAAGCATTTGCTGCATGAAGGCATATGGTTCTTTTTGGTATGAATAATGAGTCTGGTCTAAAGAGACTTCCAATGACCGGCTAGGATGTCTGCTTTAGGGAAAAATGGCTTTTATTAAGTTTAATGTTACAGAACACGGTATGCGTCCACTAAAAAATAAGTGTGTCTATATTATGTGCTAAGTGGAGTTTAATAGATTTCCTGCAGAGCAGTCAAGGAAGATAGCAAGCTGAAGCCGAGCAATAGGAGAGGGCTTATTTTTTTCAAGCCAATAACTTCCTTTTTGATGACCCTTTTAAAATACTTCTACTCTCAGCTCCCAAAAGCCCTTTGCAGACAATGGTTGGTAAGCAGATTATGTGAAGCTTTTGCAAGTTCTGTAAGGAGCAGGAATCCTTGAGGGGTTTCACATTACTAAGGATGGTGCCTGGTCGCTGAGTTCCCACCAGCCAGAACTTAACCCTGTGCAGACAGGGAGGCAACGAGACTGTCAGACACCTCGAGCCACCTCCCTGTCCGTGCATCAGGCAGAGTGTGAGCAGATGTGACAGCACACTGTCACAGGTAGGAAGGCAAGGAGGGATGTGTACAGCTCGCTGCAATTAGCAAGCACTCTCAGAGTCATTGTGACCCAGAGAGAGGCAGCACAATGTGAACCTGCCACCTTCCCTTATCCTCACGGGAATTTGATTATGCTTAGGAAAGCTGTGTGGCAGGGGAAGATAAAGGGCAAATCGACATGACAAGTAGGTCTTTAGGAGAAAGGAAAGGAGGCTGAGGAACACTGGAGAGAGACTGAGACATGTGGCATTATGTCAGGATAGCTAGAATTAAAAAATTGTGGTTATGTTAGGAAGGATTACTTTTTTTTTAAATGGGCCTGAAGTCTTTGAGAAAACTGACTTTTACTGTAGAAGTTATCAGGTTGTGTGAATGGATGAGTAGACTCTGGGGGGAATAAAAGGCAAACCAAACCACGAAACTTCAAAAGAACTTTTTTTTTTTTTTTTTTTTTTTTTTTTTTTTTTGATCAGCAGTATGGGAAGGGGGGACTAGCCAGAAAGCAGCTCAGTAGCAAGGAGGGATTTGGACTCTGGACATAATGAGCCATATGCAACTGGGTTTTGTGATGATGTTGTGGTAAATCAAGTACAAGGGATAAACAGTGTCATTCCTGGAAGACATGAGGAATAAAGTGATCAGTGCTAGCAGTGTTTCACCAAGAAGCATGGTATATTTTAGAGAGGTAGAAGCAGGGAGTATACTGTGTGATGAATATCCATGCCAGAAGGTAGAAGCTGATGACTCCATATTTATTTCTTTGTGCAGTGTCTTCTGATTGGGTTGGAAGAAGCTGCAATTTCTATTTTCAGTACCTTCTCAGAATGCATATATATATATAATTTTTTTTTTGTTCCTGACATATAGAGAAATCAAGCTTAGAAAAGTGTATGTGCACAGGTAAGAAAAGGCACTGGTCTGAAAAGGGTGAAAATAGTGGTATAGAGTGGCCTTGATATACATTATTAAGACATTTACATAAAATATCTTTCAAGATGCCTTTGACACTGGGAAAGACAAAAATGATTAATACTTTAAGTTGCTATGAAAGTAATCCTTTTTACTTTCTTCATGAATATTTGGAGCTTTCGGTTAGAAGGATTCAGAATAAGAGTTAATGCACAGAAACGTTTATTTAAAAGTTTCCCATACTGGTTCCTATATATATCTTAAGTATTCATTAATTTTATGCTAAAGTGTTCTTTCAAAAAAGTTGCATAGAAAAAGTTGCTACTTGCCAAAAATAACAATTAAAAATATAGACTTACAATTTAAGATGAGGAGTCATTTTACTAGAAATAAACCTAAGTCTTAAACGTCTAGAGTACCAAGGGAATTTCAACAGTCTCCATTAACCAAATGATAGTTGCTTCTGTGCATTTTTGCTGGGTAGTGGAGCATGGAGAATTGGTGACAGTCAGAGATGAGTGACCTTCTCTTTGAATGATAGAAGTCCTCACAATTGGTCCAGGACTTCTAATGGCCCTGAACTGACAAGTACTGGAGGGAAGCAGGGGCTGAATGAGCCATGCATAAACCCTGCCACGAAGGACTGCAGCCCTCTGACACTGCCCCAGACGAACAGCACTTGTCAGACAAGTAATGAGAGAAATGGCTTTGTTCTCCACCACTGTGCATCACTTGCTGCTTGGCTGAATTCAGCTAAAATGATTGCAAAAATTCCCCTACAAATCTGGGAAGGCATGGGGAAGTTGTAGTATATGGAAAGACCAGAGCAAGTAGCATTTGGCCAGGACCACCAATCACACTGAAGCCAACAAAAAATTTTTCCAGAGAGATTGTGTAACAGTGATGGAATTAAGGTATAGTCTGGAAAATAAGATCAGTACCTGTCTCAAGAGGTAAACAGTAGGATTAAACATAAGAAATGGAGCAGAGAGACTGGAATAACAGCTGAAGTGTGATGGTGAACATCTCACCCACTTTGAAAAATCTGGGTGCAAATGGGCATAGATGGATGGGCTGGTTAAAAGGTATTCTACCTAAAGAAAGGCTTTTGTCTCTGAGTTTGTTTGCTTCTATTAAATCAGAAGTTATATATAGAAAAGAAAATCAAAACAAACCAACAAGAAAACTCTAACTAATGATAAACCTCCCCTTTCACACCATCAGAACTACAAAAACAGTACTGTTAAGTGTTTTGGTTTTTTTTCTGTCAGAGATGAACTCTGGAAAACACTGCTACGTGAGCAGTGCAGTGACCGTCGGTGGGTACATCTGTTGTATATTTACACTTCTTTTAGCAATAACCATGAAATGGTCCTAGTTTATGCTGTCAGATGAAAGACATATTATCTTCAGAAACTGTCTCTTCAAGAGGAAATAAATGTACTTTCCAGTAGCTCCAAAACCAGTTCTATTCCAGCTCCATTGTCATTAATAAAGTGAATTAGTTCAGGCAAGGAAATGCAGAAAATATGAACTCAGTCTAATGTGAATGAGCACGATCAATTCCCCCACTCACAGATGTACTAAATACCTAAACCCAGGTTCGGTGTCTGCTGGGATGGTGCAGTGACAAGCTCAGTATATTTTTGGTGAGTAGGCAAGCTGCTAGGCACTATATCTGTAATAAAGAGGCATCACAAGGAGCCACACAACACTCTGCTGGACTCTGAGTATGGTCCTGGACCCTGAGTATGAGAAAACAAGCTCCCAGACTCTAAAGATAAGAAGTAACTATGGTATTTGATGTAAGATTTTGCTGGTTTACTTTAGTGCCAGCTGAGGAAAGTACATGTCATGGATATAATTAGAAACATGAAAAATTTTGAAGGTTAACAGAGATGTTTTCAAAGAATATCTGTCTTGAGTAGTGCTTTCTGTAAAAGATGGAAATTCCTGCATAGAGGGTTCCAGGTAAGTTCTCACCCAATATTCCAACAAGGCCACTCAGTTCTTGCTGATCACTTATTAAAGAATTTGTCCAAACTGCCTTCTTTCAAGCTATGCCATCAGACTAATCTGATGAGTTATCCAACAATACGTCTCCAGTATTCAATATATCCAGTGCTCAAGTATTACTCAGGGTGCACCAGTAGCTGTATTACCTGATTTTTCTAAAGACCACTTTTCTAGGGATTTTACATTAAAATCCTTCACTTGTGTTAGGTCCTAAAGCAGAAAGTTGGCAGGCCCTTTTGCAATATTATGCGACCATTTTTAACTTTTTGTTTTAAATTAAGAAGTCGTAGGAATTGGATTTAATGCTTCTGGAAACTCTTGTGTTCACCAGAGCTTCTAGATATCCTGACTGCCAATGATTCCTGAGCCCAGAGGTGAAAATGGGACCTTCTTGCCAATGCTTTGTGAAAAAATATTGCAGTTTTAGTTCCTTAGGGACTGGATGCTTAGAATAGAATGTAGACTGTCTGGTGTATATTAAACAAAGAGCAACTTTTCACAGAGCTGTGCTTTTTAAAGTTACTGTTATCTCCCCTAGCTTTCAGGAACATTGCAGGAAGTCTTTAGGTGCTGAATTAGATGCTGCATAATGAGCCATGACAGTTGGCATCCTGTAATCCTTCAGCTGGTGCCATAGTAATAAATTGTACAGGGTGCCTGTGGATCAGCTCAAGAGCTGGCAAGATGGAATTAATAGTCAAATTGCCTTTTCTTGTAGTCATGAGATAATTCCTGTTCTGGAGAAGACCAGGGCATATGAAGGAACAAAGTGAAACAGTAAAAACTTATGAAGATAAACCGTTCTTCAGCTGCCACTGTTGCGTGTTTGACTATGACTGCATGTGCTAATCCCCTTGTGGTGCTCCCTGGGCGCCTGTGTGGCAACTGGGGAAACATGGACCTGCATGATTACTCTTGCTTCTCCAGAGTTAATAACTTGCATTTCTAAACAGGTGTGGAATGAGCTTAGTAGCTACTCTCAACTCAGAAAAAACCCCAACGTTACGACTTTGTGGATCATCTGGTTTGTCCACCCACTACAAGCTATCCCATTGCTTTCTCTGGCGAAGGCAACTTGGACAGAGACACCACAAGATATCTTCAAACTGTTCTTGAAATCTAGGGGCCATGGTAGTTGGGGGTCTTGAATTTGGACCTAGTCAAGAGATCCTTTATTATAGGTCTGGATGTTCAAGAAAATTTCTTTACTGTTTTCTGGCTTCAGCACTTTCAGACCATGCTTTATATTAGTAATGCCCATGTTGGAGATGATTTAAAGTATCATTACAGTTTAAGCTGCATTTTGGTTACGTACACCTCATTGACTGCTTATTTTTGTCTACGCTTTGCCTTAGAACATGTCTACATTTACAAATTATGTCTGATTGATGGAATAACAAGTGATGGGGATTGAGCTGATTAACTGCAGTTATGACCTGCTCATTCCTAGTTTGATTAATTTTCCTCTCTTTCCTATCTAAACTATTTTAGCAGAATCCTACAAGTGACATGCAGTTAGTCCCTCTATTGTACCACTACAACTTCTGTATTGTATCTTCAGAGGAAAAGTTGTATTTTCTTTCAGATGAGTAAGTAAAAACAACTTTTCTAGATGACACTACTGGGGGAACATGAGATGGTGTATATAAACCTAAGGTGACCTTCAGTATGACATGTACAAAGCATCATTGTTCTTATTGATTATCCACCCAGAGAAGGCTTGAAGTGTCCCTTCTAAGATGTCTCAGATATACATATGGATTACTTTGAATATTTCTCATTATCAACACATTATTTTTTTCTTTCATTCTCTATCCTTAAATTTTAGTGTCCACTAAAGAAAAAGTCTTGCCATTGATATTTGCCTGAGTTCCATAGAACTTTGAGATTGAACTAAGAGGGTCTTTTGCATCGAGGCCAGAGAAAGTTGATTCTGCTGCAGTAATATTTCTCTCAAGATGGAAAAGCTTTACTTGAGAACAGCTACAACCTCATAACTACTGCTAAAAACACAAGCCAGGATTTTGTAATGGATTTCTGTCTTGTCTGTTCAGGAAATGTACTGCTTCTGCCTCGGAGTAGTTAATAGCAAAATTAGAGCCAGGTATCGTGTGGACAGGTGTCATGAAAGTTTTGTTTGGTAATCTCAGTCTTAAAATTTTGTCACAATTGTATCTAAGAGAAGCCCATCAGCATCTGCTGCTTTGCCTCTGCTCTTCAGATCTGAGCAGCAGCCTCCTGTAGACCTGCTTGAACTATCAGCGTAGTGCTGTGAACTCACAGCAACCTGTGCAGTGGCAGTCCTTGGTTCTCAACTAGTCCACTGATTCAATCTGCAAAGACCATTCTGCCTCTGCTTTGCAGCACAGTCATCACCCAGTTGTCACCCAGCTGTAGATTGGTTCTGATTTGATGCCTTTCCCGTGATCATTAAAATATCACTCATTTCATTACCACCAGGGAGCTGCTCTGTTGGGTTTTGTAATAAATCCTCTTTGGATTTTCAGCCTCAGCTGCTGAAATCACAAATCCTTATGTACCTCTGCAATAGCTAATAGTTTTTATCCCACCTAAACTTTTTTCTTAAAACATCCCCTGTTCAAATTCTGGGGCATTTTGTGGACATTTTTGGACACTCAGGCTTACAAATCTGAATGTTACAATGGAGAATATGCTGCTCAGACAAATTTTCACAAACCAATAAGGAGCTCACAAAGAAAACACTTTTGTCTGTCCTGTCATCAATAGCTCTTTATTCTGTTTCCATAGGGACAAATTCATACTTAAGCTATTTGTTTATATTTATATTTTAAAGGAGAAAGTAACCGAAAACAACTAAAAAAAAACCTCACCACCCAAGCAGGTCTGCCAATTTCAGAATTTCAGAAATTTGAAAAGGATCCCAGTTGTCCTTGAAAATATTTTGATCTTGTAGATGCCAAACACACATTTGGAAATTACCTTCCTTTCTCAGGAACACTGTGCCCATTAAAAAAAAAAAAAAAAGGATCCTGACTTCATTGCACAGGACTATGCCATATTTAGATGAAAATCTGAAATCAACATGTGTGAGGGTAGCATCAAGATACTGGCATTAAAAGTCTGTATTCAAGGAATTGGAGATCAGGTCAAAAGATAGTGATTTTGTTGTGGGAGCATGCAGTACTTCTACTCAAGGTGTTAATGCTGTCAATGACAAAGAGAAATTAATTTATTTTTTAATTAAAGATGTTCAGAAGGTGTTCTGAAAAGAAAGACTGACTAAACATCACTTTCTACTGTTAATCTATAGTATTTACTGGCAGGAGTTGCATACCAGAAAACTGACAAAGTAAAGAATGTAATATAAATGCAGGATTCTCCTTTCAGCAAAATCTTAGTTTCCTGGTTGATTTTTGCCAAATGTAGCTTCATGGACGTACCTCTCTGTGTCTGTTGTGCAGGATAGGATTGAGTAAATGATAAAATTACCTTATTGCATGGCCAGTGGTGGGCTACTGAAGGAATATATGGACTGGACAGCCTCCACAGTGTCATACCGAGCAAATGAATGAGACTATAGAAGGGCATCATTATTGGGCTGACAGCTATTGATTGCTTTCACTAGTTTCTCATAATTTATTGTCATCCTCTCTTCACTCCACAAATGCCTCTACACCTCTCTTGCACTTAACATGATAAGCTACAGCTAAACACACACAGACAGAACTTGCCAAAGAGATCAGCAGGACAGGAACAACAGCAGGTAAAGAGTATTGCTTGATGCAGAAAGAGAGATCAGTTTAAAAAGTGATTGGCTGATTAAAGCCGCTTTTCTCCTTGTGCAAACCCCTTCTACAGTGAGTGAATTTCTAGATTCCAATGCATGGGAATTTTGATCAGTTCTGATAGGATAAAATATTGCTCTAATGAAGAATGAAATGGTTCAAGGAACATCACTGGAAGAATTCTGAATGTCCTTTAAAACCCCAGAAGAGGAAGAAAATAAGGTGTTAACAGAACTGGATGAAAAGAATCATAGCAGGTCTTAGAGAGCTGCTTGTCCAGGTGACATCCTTCTTTGGGGTGGCACATCTACATGGTGACACCTGGGACTAGTGAGTACAGTTCTACCAGTTGCAGGGGTTGCATTTCTTTACAGAACTCACCTGGTGAGTAGCAAAGTCCCCTCCATTGCTAGAGGGGGCTGTCTCAGGCCCTTGCTTGGGATCAGCCTGCAAGAGCCTGGCTGTGCTTAGGTGGTGGTGCTGCAGCAAAGAGGGTCAGCAGCAAACTGCTCCCTGCCCCAGCAGCCTGGGATCCTCTGCTCTCCTGGGATCTCTGCCCCATGTGGCAGGTTTCCTCGCTGTGCCTTTTATTACACCAAGGAATCACTCAGTGACTTGTGTCATATGGCCTGCATTTGTATTGATGGCAGACTATTGACTGATACAGTTAATTTCACCTTTAATATGTACTTAAAATTTTAATTATTCACCTCATAAACCATGAAAGAAAATGTCCTTGTCAAGCAGGTTGTTAAAATCTCCTGTTTTTAAATATTGTAAGGATATTGAAATGCCCAGCACCATTTGTTACTAAAAATTCCTGCCAGCTAAAATAATTTTGAGAGATTGTAAATTGGGAACTTCTCTGTTATTGCTGATGTGTAATTTCTGGTATAAATGTCTTGACTCTGGAAAGGCAAGCCTATTGAAGGTAACAAAAATAGTGAAAAGGGGGATGGACATAGAATGGCAAGGAAAATAAGATATTTTTTAGCATTTTAAAATAATATTGATTATTAAGACATGGTAGTGAAGTCATGAAATTAATTCTTGTCATAGAAGAGATCACAAAATAGCACAGCTTTCCTTGTCAGTGGTGGGTGTGGGGGTGTTTTTCCCACATGCTCCATGCTTACTTGGAATATATGGGGAGAACAGTACGGTTTATTTTAAAAGGAAAAGTCTCTATACCAGCTAATGCTACTGTAAAGAAATAATCATCATTTCAGGCTTTCCTACCTCTTTGCAAGCAAGAGGTAGGAAGCAATGCCTGCTTTTCTCTGCAGGCTGTTTGTGTTTCAGTATAAAATGGCAAATATGCATTATATTAGCTGGCATTTTGTGTCTTCTAAGACAGAAAGGTATTTTCTTATTGTCATTTATGAAACTGGAAAGAAGTGTGGCTGAATCATAAAATACAAGCATGTATACAATGCAATAAATAGAATATATGCAAAGCACTGGTTTTCACAAAGCTGGAAAGATTTCTGAGTTTTGATGTGTCTTTTGTGCTGAGATGTATTCTCTCATTGAATTTCAGCACTAGGAATGAGGTAAATCAAGGTCTCCGGTGATGTATCTCTTTTCATTATATTCAATGTGTCAATTGAACTCAATGTGAAGTTTTAAAAGTAACCAGCAAAAGGGAGTACCAAATCTTATTCAATTTCTATGGAAACAATTGCCTAATCATAATTTATGCCTTTAAAGTATATCTTTGAGTGTGGAAAACAGTTGGTTATGCTTAGTGTCTGTGATGTGACTTCCCTGAAGTAGAACAAGTGCCATGAGAAATTGTGGAGGGAGGAATAATAGGTCTTAATAAGCTCTTTTCTTAATTGTTTGGTACTGTAAATTTGCCTAAATGGTACTGTTCTATATCTAGGCTTTTCAGTGATAAACAGTACAAACTCATGGTTTTCTTTCCATATGTAAATTTACTGGACTCCACATGTACTTCAGTGAAAGACACTTGGAATTTCTCTTCTTGCCAGCATGAGCAAGGTCTCTTGAGTTTGAGCATCAGACAGACACCTCAAGTTTGTTACCTTTTCCTAAAGAGAAATTCCAGGTAATAAATTGGGTCAAATAA
The DNA here is from genome assembly GCA_013400315.1 of Bombycilla garrulus. NCBI lineage: Eukaryota > Metazoa > Chordata > Aves > Passeriformes > Bombycillidae > Bombycilla > Bombycilla garrulus. The sequence continues at coordinate 3,042,143 of VXBU01014508.1, forward strand.
AAGTTCAGAAAATCACAAGGAAGTGCTCGGTGTTCCTGCTATTAAAAAATCAAGAGCATAAAGATGCTTGGTGTTAAAGCCAAGGTTGTGGTTATCTCATTCAAGATAAAGAGTGCTTTATTCCATGAGTAATTTAATGAGAGTATATGGCAGGTATGGCCATTGTAAGACTGTCCTAAAAGTAAGAAGAAAAGGTGCTCTAGATATGTCTGTGTTAGATTGTTTTCCTTTCTGGACTTGTTTTTTGTAATATCCTAGTCAAGAATGTCAACTATTAGCGGCCTTATATAGTTAAATTTTTTCTGTTATCTGAGGAGTGGATATATAGCAAATAGAATCCTTTTTTAAAAAGGGCTGGGCTCTGATCTAAATTGATGATTTTTTTGCCTTATGTATGGGTTGTAATTGCTAACCTAACAGCATGTATATGAACAAACATGGTATTCTGGGAAAGAACTGCCATGTAATGTATACGGAGACTATGTCTTAGAGACATATATTTTAGTTTTCAGGAGGAGCCAGAGATGTGGGTGATCTGGTCAGCCACGACTTATGTGGGCTGAAAAATGGTCAGGTTTTACAGCTGAGAGGAATTTTTAACATCATCCACTAGGATCTTTGGAAGTGCTTGGATCAGCACTACTCAAAAAATTCTGCAAAGAAATGAACAGTGATAAGATAATAATTAGAAATTTTTGGTTGTTTTTTTTTTAAATAATAAAAATTTAAAATGTTTTAGAAGTAAAAGTGAATGAGGAGACAGGCTGGAGTAATTCCATATCCTCAGTTATACAAAACTAGGAAAAAAGTACAGGACATTTGCAAAAGCATGCTACAAAATGTCTTAATGCTCAATGTGAATTGAAAATGTAACTAGAAAGTTGGGAATGATTGGGAAGGGAATAGAGAATAAAACAGGATACATCATTATTCTGTGATGCATTCTCTTATTCCATTGTGCTGTAACTCTCTTCCCACGTTTTGAATACTGCATAACATAAATTAGATTTTAAAAGGGTGCTTAGGTCACAAAAGAAGTAACTGGGATATAGGCCCACATAATCACAAATGACAGGGAAAATATGAGAAATAATGAGTAAAAGTTCCATACTCACAGTTGAAGAAGCAGAGGAAACCTGATGAAATGATCAGGTAGAAGATTTAAAACAGAAGTTCATCATGTTCTTTTACAAGCACTGACCTGGAAGGTCATTAAATTCTAAGAAATGGAAACATACGTCTCTTGATACAGCAGTTGTAGTCAAGACTATTCTGTGTTTCTTTTGTACAGAACTGGGGCGTTAAACAGGACAGATTCTTGCTTTGAACTAGGCACTCTATAAGAACTATAGATTTTCATCTGAGCCTCTTTGGAGGATATCACAGGACAAAGAAATAGTAGCAAACTGCTACACAACTGATTATGATATGCACCAGGAAATGATCTGCAGACACTGAACATGTCTCAGAACTGTATCTCATGACATTTATTTCACTGTCCACAGTCTTTTTTTTTTTTCTTTTCCTTCTAGTTATAAGATGCCTACAGAACAGTACCTTTAGGAAGGTATCTCTTTGAAATGCCCTGTATTTTTTTTGCCTCTTCTCTTATTTTTCTTTCCAGTGTGGTAACTGCTTTTACACTGTCAGAGAGCTGAGCTTGTCTGGAGATTCTTCAGGTTTTAGACAAAGAGATCAGACTCCTTATCTGATGTGCAATAGTCTTATATTCTCTGTCAGGGCTGAATTAGTCCAAATCTTGTGCCTAATAGAGAAAAGCTGCAGCTCATTTCCTTATTTATGTAGTTTCCTGTTCCAACACCTCCTCAGAAGCTCTTAGATGGAAAGGCAATTTGGGCTCTTTCTTGCCTCTGAAGCCAAAGGGGAAAATCTATTCAGACAGAGCAATGGCTGAGTTTTTAAGAGCACATTCCAAACCCTAAAAAATTCAATATTTTTTATTTCCTTTGTACTTTTCGTCAAAATGAACATAGCACTTTCTTTAGTTTGAAAGGAGCAGTATGGATTTACACCTACTGAAATCCTGCTCATGTGTGCCTCATCCCTCCCCAAACATTCCCCATCTTGTATGCTTAACTTGTCAGCAAGCAGGACTAGGCAGCATGGAAGAGGTGCACGCTACAGCTATTCATAAGGTAGTTTCCTCAGATAATTAAAAGCCCCTGCTTCTTCAATTTGGTACCTTTCAGCTACATTGGATTTATCTGAAGAAAGGGTTGAACCAGCACACCAAACTGCATTTACAGACCCCATAGCTGTGAAGATCTGTGGTTTCATTTTTCTCTGTTCCCTGTCCTATTTCTTGCTCATTTCTTGCAAGTACACAGAAGGCTCAAAGCAAAAAAAAAAAAAAANCCACAGTGAAAAATCTCTTAGATTGTAAAGCATTGCTAGAATATCCCAGGTCAAAAGATGATTCAGCTCAATGCTTTTTCCATGGGAACTCTGATGCTAATAAACCCTTTCAAATTTTGTGGGGCTACTATTATACCTCTGTAACACCCAGTCTGCAACAATACTGAAGTGACAACTGTCCGTGCTTTCTCAGGCAAGCATGAACAGGTTTTCTTTGATAGCACATACCATGATAGCAATTTCTTTGATAGCATGTACTTGTACCATGATAGCAATTGAATTCTCATTGTCAACAAGGACCTGCAGCCTGAGAAGTAGGTTTTGCCAGGGGCCTGTAAGTAGTGGAACCAGTGAAAGATTTAATGACTGAAAACTGAACTCAGCAATGAGTGATGGTATCTCTTTGGTAGGAAGGCTGAGTTGCTGTGGGAGAAAATGGGTTCAGTTAGATCTGGAAAGGCCATAGCATTGTCCTGGTTGGTGCTTAGCCAGCTCTTTTTTTCTCTTTCTGATCTGGAGTTAAGGCATTGTTGTCAATCTGAATGCGCCCAAAGTGAAAAGCCTGATAAAGTTAGTGCAGAGCATTACATTTTTCCTATCCTTATACAAAATACAAATGCTGGACAAGGTGCCAGTATCTACCTTTCTTATGTACTAACAGTCACTGATGAGGCTTTTTGCCTAGGAAGCAAGAATCTACTCAAATTTTTGTTTGATTTGAGATAGCTCTGACACAAGCTTCCTACTTCCCCTAATGACTGCCCTTGTTTTTCAGAGACTTGCTCCACTCCTCCTTGCTCATTGTGCTTCATTGGCTGTGACAGTGCATGAAGTCGAGTAACTGCAGACTAGTGGGCAGTAGGGGAAGTTTGACTTCTGGTCCAGTCCCTGCCCCCAAGACTATTCAGATATTTCATGATTTTTGTGAGATAAAATCTAAAACTGTTCTGCAGACAGGGCTCAGAAGAGAGACAGTAATTGCAGCTGAATCATTTCCACAGATACTACTTTAAGAAAAAGAAAATGATCATCTACCAAAGTTGCTGTCATTAACCTTTTCTGCTTTTGGGGATCAAAAAGGGAAAAAAGAACAGAAGAGTTCAGTGAAAAATAGTTTCTGAAGTGCTATTTCTACAGTCAAGTAAAATTACTTTTAGATTTTTTTTCCTATTTGGATTAAAACCTCTCTGAAATTTATTATGTGCTCCAATAAATCAGTAGCACCCTTCATGAAACTGAAAATTAGAATCAGTAGTGCTGTACATAGCAAACAAAAGCAGATTTACCTTGTGATATCTAGTAATGAGCAGCTATATTCAAAACACTGAAAAACTACATTACCGAGTTTCACATTTGCAAGTGGTGACAAGCAATCAATTACTATTCGTCATCTACTGTGTGCTATTTCTCTGGAAACTGTGTGCTCCTCTCCTGTGGAAGATGCTTTATTTAGGGGTGTTTCTTGGCCCCTTGGAAATGTGCTAATGGTCTCAAGGGATTTTTCAGCATTTAACATTTGCAGAAAGAGTGCCAATCATTGGTTGGGGTGAGGGAGTTACCTGTTCAAAGGTTGCTAAATTATAATCTTTCCAGAACTTAATTTTCTCTCCACAAACATATTTCTTCAGAAGTCCTATCCAAAGTCTGAGCAGAAACAGGGATTTTGTGTTACAAGCCATCAATTATAAGCATCCAAAAATAGGCACATTGGTATTAAAATTATTTCTCTCTGGACAGAGGAAAAAAAAAGAAAAACACTGAATCTGCATTTCTTGTGATCACTAATCTGTTGCACGAAGATGGGATTGCATGGCTCTATGCCTATATGCCTACATGATTTTTATCTATGTTTCAATCTGGTACATAGAGTATAAATCTGTTCCACTCAATCCTTGCAGGTAAAAGTTCAAAAGCAACAGCTTTAATTCTGATATATATTGGGGGCCTTGGGTATTACTGAAATCTCTCTCTACCTTCATTCTTAATCTTGTGTTTGTGAGAACTAGTATTTTTTCTTGAAGTAGCTTTTTAAATTGCACTTTCATGAAACAATGATTTTGTCATATGATATTCGTTGCATGGAATAGTTCAGTCAGAATAACTAGACCATTAAATTATTCATAGAATTAAATATGGTTGTACTCTATTAAAATATTTGTAAAACACTTCTATATATTTTATTGCATAAGACAGGACAGGAGCTACATTTTGCAAATTCTGCTTTCAACCAAAACACAGCTAATTGCTTAGGTTTGGATTTCCCTTCTGTATGTGTTTTCTCAGAAATAAGGCAGCATGAGTAAAGCTGTACATGCATTTGACCTTAATTGTAAGAGGTAAGCCTATTGTTTTAAAACAAATTTTTTAATTCTTTGGACCGTTAGCAAAAGCTCCAGCCCATTGTTCCTCATTAATATGTATTGCACAGGAAAAAGCTGAGTTATAATCCTGGTGACAGTACTTGCTTTCTAAGGCTTCTGGCATGCTTTACCAAATGTTATTTTCTGGTACAACCTCTTGACTATGCTGTCAATGATCTGAATTAGAGATGTCATGCATGCTTGTCCATACTGTTCATTTCTGTGATTAATGTGTCATTACACAAAAAAAAAAAGTTAAAAACAAATCTCTTGGGTTTTACATTACTCAGCTCTTTAGTTTTGTTTAGCTTGGTATTGACCTGCGTAGCAATTTTCTTCCTTAGGAAAATATTTTCACTGTTCCTTAAGTTCAATGCTGTCAGCTGGGGACTAAATGCAAAAAGAGCTCTTCTGTCATTGTTTCTGCTGTACCCACCCTGTGTCATCCCTGGGGTGAGTACCTGGCAATTTAGGGGCTCGGTGTGGGCAGAGCAGCAGTTGCTCTGGGAGAGTTCAAGTTTTGCTCCAGGCTCTGTCCTTAAGCTCTTTCCCGGGAGGAAACAAGCTCTGCTCTTCCCATCTTCTCCTGACACTGGATTTGAAGGAGCTTTTTAAAGCATAGACAAAGGCCTATGGCAACCTCCATATCAGATTCATTTGTTGCTGTCAGTTTTTCACATTGCACTGCATTTTAACTCTGCATCTGAAACTTTCTGACAATCTTATTATGGCAGCCCACAGTTTTTGTGCATTGATAGTTTCACAGAGGAGATTTCTGTACATATGATCATTACAAAAATTAGTTCAGTACCCTGAACTCATTTTCATATTGCATTGAAATGTCTGCAGTTTCCATATTCCAGTCTCACTATAAATATCCATGATGTCTTATACTCTGCAAGTAGAAGAAAATGCAGATTTCTGATATGTAGGGTTGAATGCCGAGTACTGGGATGTGTACTGGTATAGAGATTGGTATTTTGAGATTACAGGGTACAATTATCTCTTTTTCTGTTTAAGTGTCTCCTCAGATTGGGAGCAGTTAAATATTTTCTGTGTATTTCACTGTAAGTAGCCCAATGTAACAAATGGCTCTTAAAGGACTGAACTGTTATTCTCAGTCATGAGTTTGATCAGATTTATGGTACGAGGTTAATTACAGTTGGTTTACAGTTTTAGGATACTTTTCGTTAAACAAATAAAGAAATGCTGATTGACTAGTAAATGCTTTTTAATAAAATCTTAAATTATCAAGGCACGATAAGCAAGGGAAGGACTCCTTAGTGAATACAGTTCTTCCAGACGCTCATGTTTGCAAGTCTGTACATTTTTTCCCACCTAGAGCTAGTATAACCACTATTGTATTCAGTATCATTATTTCCACTTACAATAGAGATTTTAAACAAGAGGTTTAATTACTTAAGATGCACAAGTCATCTTATCTTTCTAGAATGTCCATGAACTACAGGTATATTGCTACAACCTGAATAAGGTTTTCAAATAATTTACCATATGAACATAAGTATTCAGTTCATAAAGTGAATTGTTCTTATCCTGCAGCTCAACATTACACATCATGGTAATGTGAGTAGTTTGAAATCTATAGTTATAGGAAAGAGAAGACAATAAACATAGTAATATAACATTACTGCAGAGATATTGTCTTGTTTGGGTTTTTTTTAATTAAATATTTTAGAACTCGAAGTCCTAAATTTTTGCGGTTCCTTCATTTTCTGTTATAACATTGATGTTTTAATCGGTTTTTAATTGATGAGTGCTCTGAACACCAAGGTGTCTTTGCATCTTTATTATAACTGTAATGGACATATGCAAGGATCTACTGCAGAGGAGACTTATTGTGGAAGGAAGTGGTGTATTTCAGTTTAATTAGCATTTGGCTACAGGTTCCTCTAGGCAAAGGCTTGTTAGTGGTCTATTATGTACAATGTAAACACATGACAAAGTGTTATTTGAAGCCTGTATTTGAAGTAAGGACCTTAACTCAGCGGTTTCTGGGTGTGGTGGAGAACCCTGGCAAACGGGGAAAGCAGAGCTGCAGCAAAACTCTCAGAAAACCTCTTTCTGGGGAAATATTAAATCAACCTCTGCAAAACTTGTGGTACTAACAATTAGTGAAGCGCTCCTATAAATAAATATTTAAATCTGAGCATTTGCAAAGGGAACAAAATTTTGGAGGTTTTGACAGGGTTACAGTTCCTCTCCCATTGAAATAATTTATAGAATCATACTTTCAGTGAAAGCAAGCTCAAACCACTACTAAGAAGTTTTGAAAATGTCACCTCACAATTCCTGCGCAATTTCCATGTACTTTATTTCTGTTTTCTGCCTCAGAAGGTAAAATCATGAACTGGTCTCTCTTCCTAAGGAGCAGATGAGCTGATCCTTGTGTGTGAATGCAGGACAAAACAGAGATCTGTTCTCAAGCTAAGCCAACACTGTGATGGTAGTAAGGATTTTGGCCTGAGGGCTATGGATTTGTTCCTTTGATAGGGTTGTAAGCTTTGTTTCCAATATTTTTTTGCCCAATTTGTGACAGAAATTTTCTCAGCCCTAAAATCAAGATGAGGAAATTAAAGCTGTCTTTTTGGGTTTTAGGAAAATAAGCTCTTAAATTAGCTAATGTATGTTTCTGAAATGACACGTCATGGAACTGTAGAATCTTTTAGGCTAGGAAAGAGCTCCAAGATCATCTAGTCCAACCATATTCTAAGGAGAGATTCTTCTGCAAATTAAATCTTTCTATCTGGAAACAGTAAAGTAGATGAAAGGTGATGGAAATTTTCTTCAGTTGCTAATCTCCTACTCTGTGCTGTGTCACTACTGTCATTTCACTGAATTCAGGAAATCTTCCAAGCTTTTATCAATGTCATGATATGAGGAGAGTGAGATTCCTATCCTATTGGATACTATCCATGAATAATTTTTCTTGGCTGGAGTTTACCTGACTGCAATCTTTGATGCCTGGGCTGTGGGGTCTGACAGATGGATTCATGACACAGATCTGCATCAGATGCTGAAATAGAAGACTATTGTGCAAAACAGATGTCCCATAGATATGTGTAAATGTTGAATTTGTTTGGGAGATCCAAGGCATCTTTTTTTACATCTGCAGCAAAAATTAAAAGCAGGAAATAGTTTAGGAGCCACCATGATGGCAACAGATTTGATCCTGACCCCAGGTACCAAGGAAAGTGCTGCTGCTGGCTTTCTTTTTGAAGAAGCAAGTGAGTACTGTACTGAGGATTATAACCTTGCTAATTGAGGATGTGTGTCCTCCACTGGGACCTTGTGGTACATTGTTATTCACCAGCAAATCATGCAGCAGCAGTTCTAAGGAAAGCCTTGCTTAATCTCTGCAATTTTTCTTTTCTTTTTTATTTTCCTTTTAAGTGAACATTGCTGTGGATCCAAACTTTGTTCTTGCAACCTCTGTGTCACATTAATATTAGATCATTGTAGCATAGTTGAAAAGGGGGAGATGTTCTCCAGGTGCATTGCAAACACTGTATGTTATCCTGGGTTTTGAAAGGCTGGGGAATGGGAGGGAGGATGAGAGGGTACAATAATAGTTGTACTTGTAGTACATTTTTCCGAGTAAATTTTTTTGAAGTAAATTTCATGATTTCAGAGTATCCATCCTGATGTGCTGCCTAAATACCTCTGAAGAAAGATATTGATTCAGATTAAGAAAGGACTTGGACACGTAAAGTCAGCAGTGTGGCCCAGTAAGCTCCTGTTTAGTGTCTGCTGGTCTGTAGGATGAAGGCTTCTAAGATGCAAAGCCCTCTGTTCTTTCACAGACTCAGATCTGAATCCACTTTGCCAGAACTGAATCTTTTAGCATGTGTCTCTCACTGAAGCCATTTTAGATCCTGAAATTTCAATGTTCCTCTGACTGCGTCCCTGAAGGGCCTGGTCTGCCATACCTAAAGCACCTTTCCCACACTGAACACAGAATTCACTGTAGTCTTTCAGCCAATTGAGCAAGGATCCTCAGGCCTGAGCTGATGGATTTCTAGTAAAATGAGAATGTGGATGGGTATTATGGAAATAAAAGATCTCTTGAAGAGTCCTGAATTGTGGTCTGAATTCCCCTGTTTTACTGAACAATAGTTAAAAAGGCAAAAATAATTCAAGGAACAGGGCTGTTACCCAGACAACTGTCTCCTAAATGCATTTTGGCTTCAGTAAATGGTCATGCTCTCTGTTTCTTTCTTCTAATTGTATACCTGTGACAGGAAGGACAGAGAAAGTGGTGTCACAGGGTTCAATAGTAAGCAAATGTGTTTAATGAACAGGCTGACTGACTCAAGCTGCCTGATCAATACTGGGTTGTGTGTTTATCACTTTCAGGCTCTTTTAGCATAGGAATCTCTGCGCTGCTCTGTGGTCTGTTGTCTCTGGCTGCTGTTCCACCACAAAGGTTTATGAATATTCAGACAGAGAATTATTTCCTCTGCCTCCAACATCACCAGAGTTTAGATCTCTGCCAAACAGGAACCCTCACAAAGTTATCGCTGTGAATTCAGTGCTGGAAGAATGATTTTCTACCTACTTATTCTGCTGTAGGTATGAATGTGGCATCTTAGGAAGACAGGGAGCTCCCTGCGTTGATAGGTCCCAGTTTGCAGAACCAGTGCAATATGCCGCATGAAAGAGATGGAAAGAATAAAGGGACACAAAAGGTAGCATGCCAGACATAGGACAATGTAATTGGCTGTAGATTGAAGTTTGTGTTAAACTGATCTGGATGCTACATTGCTTCTGGAAGATGTTAGGGATATTGAGAGGAGGATGATAAACTGACAGGAACTTTGGGAGCTGAATAAGGAAATATGTAAAAATAAAGACTGAGTAAAGGTTTGGTATACAGCAAAAAAATGGAGTTTACGTCATATTCAGTTCAACAGTTCAGTCTTGTGATGGCCTTTTATTCACTTTTTCAAGAGATCTTTGTCACGGCTGCTTCCTAACTCTTCCTCCTCCCCAAGAACATTGGCATCTCCGTCCTCCTTCACTGTACAATCTGCTGAATTCTAATCTTGTGGTTAAAACAAGTGCTTAAGGTGTTCTGGGACCTTGTCTCTCCCCAAACAGTGCTGTCAATCACACATCTTTCACAATCAATTGAATCAGAAAACTTCAAGAAGGCAGATATGAGATAAAAGTTAAATGAAATTTTGCTTTAGGCCCAAAGGGCTGACTTTGAAAATCTTTTGGATGTATCTCCTTGTATACTTTGGGATAAGGTTAATTCCCTGCAGATAAAGTCAAACTCTTCAGACAGAGACAGCAAAAAGTTCCCTGTCACTTTAAAGGGGGCTGAATCCATCCTCTCCTTTGACAGCAGAGGTAATGTAGCAGACTCATTTTCATATCTCATTCAGAAGGCAGATGAGATGGGAATCAACTTGTCTGACACATGAACACCCTGGAGATAATTTCAGTTTGTCGCAGTATGTGTGATTTCTTTACAATTAATGCCAAGCTACAAGAGTGCAGAAGACTGGCCTGTAAATGCCAGCCATTCTGCCTTCTTTAATTCCCAGAATATAAAATGCTTTTCTAATTTTAAATATAAAAATATTGTTAAAAATTAAAACCTTCACTGGAAAAACAGATCCTTTTTTTACAGTCAGATAGGAAAAACAGAAGAAATCACAATATGGAAGGGAGATGGTAACTGTGGGGTTTATTTCTTTGGGTTTTTTTCTTCCTCATACCTCAGTTTTGAATGAAATTAGTTTGAAGGAGAGATGCCACATGCCTGCTCCCTTCCTTGTTTCAAAAGGGGATGGTTCAGTATAAAAATACTGGAGGGGAAACCACCTGATTTCCCTGGCAAACAAAATTATTTTGCTGCAGCATCAAAATATTTCAACTCTTTCAGGAACCTACTGTGTTCTAAATTAAAGTGGAATAGGTTCTCACACTGATTATTTTTACTGGAAGACTGTCTCAGATCATCACATCTCCATTGGTTATAACACTTATAAATTTCTTTTTAAGTAAACCTGTACTGGTTTATATTCATTTGTTCTTGGACCAGAATTGTATTTTAACTCTTAGTCTCCTTCTGTGTGTTTTCCATCAGCTTGGTTTTTTTTGTTTTCCATCAACTATTTTTCTTCACAGAGCTGTAATAGTTTTATGAACCTAACTGCTTGCTTTCTCCTATTTAGTCCTTGCAATTGCTTGTTTTTACATTTATTATAAAATATATAGAGCAAAATAAGTACTGAGCAAGTTTTATGTGGAAATCAAGATACAGAAAATGATGGGTCATATCTTTAACAATCTACATTCTGTTTATCACCTCATTTTTAATTTCCATACAACTAAAGATTCTTCCTACACACTCAGTAATTTTCATGCCTGATATTACCCTCCATAAGAGTAGAGCTGAATCAAATATCTTTGGTCTTCTATTTCTTCTTTTCCTTCTTTGACTGAGGGATCTTAAAGGTTTGATCTATAAATTTGCGTTTGTCCAATCCCGAGCCTCTCTGCTGTCTGTCCACCACAGACCCGGCCCTGATCACTTCAGTGCTGCCCTGCCTACTTATTGAAACTGCTGTGGTTACTTTATAAAAGCATTACCCTTATTTTTTTAACTTTTTGAGTGCGACCCAACTGGCCACTTTCCAAGTTGTAGTTGTTCTTTCTAGAGATGCATGCATGTGGGATCTTGGTTGGTGTTAATGTCTGTGTACAAAATTCTCAGTTTATTTCTCCTTTCCCTATAGGACACTACTCTTTCCTGGTGACACAGTTCTGGCCACAGCAGGGCTGTGGAGAGAGTAGAGGGACAATGAGGAGAAAACCATGACCTCAGCTCTTGATGTGGTTTAGCCCTGATACGCTTGAAGCAACAATTAGGTTACTCCAAACCGTGCATTTGAGACCAAGTGTTCAGCAAACTGCGCACAGCAGAGTGCTAGGATTTGTTCCGACCCTTTCAAACATCTGTGGGATTTTTGACCAAATATTTCCTCTGTCCTGGGAGATAAATCACTGGTGGTTCATATCAACAGCACAGTTCCCCCTTTATATACAGTACTCCTGAGAATTCAAACTTTAATGCCAATGACTTTAAATTGGTGGTTTACTAAGTATAATTTCATATGTATGTATTGTTGGATGCATCTTTGCTCTATTACCCCAATGCTCTTGTGTCAGTTTTATTCTTGGCTGTCCTGAATAACTTGGCAGAAGTTACACACAAGAAAACTTACCTTGTCTTTTCTTCTCCCACTGAACCTGTGTGTGCTCAGTTTGTCAAGCTGGCTTCCTGCACCTCTGCAGAACCAGACCTAATGCAGAGAGAGGTTAGACACCCTTCATCACCCTGTATGCAATCGCGAGCTAAGAAAGATTATTTCAATACTGCATCCAACTCTAACATCCTCTTTTGTGCTTTCTTCTCAAAGACATTTATTAGATAACACACCCGTACAGTCTCTTCAACACAGACAGGACTCCCCTGGCAACTGGGCTAACTCGTAGTTCCATTCTGACACTCTATTTCAGAGCACACAGCCTTCTAATGAAAAGTGAAATTATTTAATAGGAAGGGCTTAATGTCCCAACCTGATAAACCCACACTTAAGTGGTCAGGCTGTTGCCATCTCCCTCTTGCTTGGGAGAAATTTCTAACACATGCAACATAGCCTAAAAAGGATATTCAATAAATTGGAATACTGCTTCCTGCTCTTGAGAAGATGCTTTAAAATATCAATGTCTTTAAAAGTCTTGGGACCCATGTCCTGTTTCTGAAAGAGACGACTTGAGAACCAAGCCTACTAGTTAGGCTTAGTTGGAAGAAGTTCACATACAGTGGTCACAGAGTTTTAGGTGTTTTAGCCAGTTCCAATTTCAGAGGCTTAGTAGGGACAGAGAAATAGACTTTTTTATCATATGTATAGCTTTTCGTGTTTTATCATCTTTTGCAATATGTGTGGTATATTTGGACTGTTACCGTGAGTGTTGGTTGAAACTCAGAACAGTAGGACAAAGGTAGCAAAGGGAGAAAGTAAGACAGAGAAATATTTACACTTCTTCCTGCTAATTATTGTGTGCATGAAGTCTCACAAGCTGACCTTGTGGCTACTCTAAAAATTACATTGCTAATTAATTTCCTTACCTTTCATCCTTTTTGAATCATTCATTGTCCTTTCCCAGCCTTGTGATCACCTGATTTGTGCTGCTCAATCCATCATGAAAGAGGTGAGTGCCCTGCTGGAGAAGAGCAGCCCTGCTCTTTCCCTGTGTGCTCTCTCTAGTGACTCTGCTGATTGTTCTTTCTGCTTCCCAGAATGTCACCTACAAGCAGTCCTGGAACCGTTCAGCTACAGACCACTTATGTTGCAGGAGATATTTCCAAACTGTATTTGGTGAGAACAAATAGCACCTGGAGAGGTCCATGGAGCAGAACTGTTGGGAGGACTGCATTCTCGTCTCTGGAGAAATTTTAGCATCAGCAGTTATTTTCTCCTTGACTGGGGAGTAAGAAGTCAAAAATTCAAGTTTTTTTTTAATTCCATAAAGAACATGAAAAAGTGTAAACAGCCTAATTGAAATTGTCTATAAACATAATCAAGACATTCAGTTTCCATCCTGTTCCTACATGATGCACATAAGCCAATGGAGCTTACAGGAGCAGATATTATCTGTAAGCTATCAAAAACTTATGGTCTGAAGCAAATCTATTTGCACCTTTCTCCATTCAGTCTGAAGGATCGCATCCTGTGGGGTGGTTTCACCCTGCCTGAATGGCAGGTGCCCACCAAAGCCACTCTATATTACTCCCCTCCTCAACTGGACAGGGGAAAGAAAATGTAACAAAAGGTTTTCATTTAAGTATAGATAGGAGGAGGTCACTCACCAATTACAGCCATGGGACTTAAAGCAGTAAGTTAAGTTTAACATTCTCTGGCTGAAATTTGTAATAATGAGAAGGAAAAGAAATCTTAAAAAGCCTTTCCCCTAACCCTCATTTCTTCACAGGCTTAATTCTATTTCCAGTTCTCTACCTCCTTCCTCCAGTGGTGCAGGGAGACAGGGAAAGGGCATTACTGTCAGTTCATTGCATGTTGTTTCTGCTGCTGCTTTTCTCCTCAGGGATAGTCCTTCCCCTTGTTCAGCATGGAGTCCATCCCATGTGAGACCATTGTCCACAAACCTCTCTGGTGAGAGTCCTTCTCATGGTCTATAGTTCTTCACACACTGCTCCCATGTGGGTCCCTCACAGGGTCACAAGTTCTGCCACTGGGTTCTGATGTGGGATCCAATCTCCGTGGGTCTGCAGGGCATTGCCAGGACACTGCTCCAACATGTGCTTCCCATGTGCTCACAACCTGCTTTTGGCCCTCCACCTGCTCCATGGCCTGCATGGACTTCCCCAGCCTGCAGAGGGACAATCTTTCACCAGGGGCTGCTGGGGAATCTCTGCTCCAGTGTCTGGAGCACCTCCTTCCTCTCCTTCTTCACCTTGGTCTCTGCAGAGTGATTTCTCTCACATACTCACTGCTGTGTCAGAGATCATCAGCACAAGCCTGGAAACTGTCTGGAACTGTCTGAACCTACTGCAGTGAGACATGTAGCAAGATGCTATAATCTCTCTATTCCTCCAGTTCTCTGCAAATGTTACTTATTCGTTGAATTAAATAATCATGGAATACTTGTTAGAATCTCCATTTTATATAGGAAGTTATTTCAATATTTTTCAGTACTCTTGTATGAAATGTTGCTTGTTTGGAAAATCCTGCAAGTTCCATGAAATGCTAATGCCACATTGCCTAACCATCGCCAGACCATTAGGTGTCTTCTTTATGAACAGTTTCTTCTTTCCCACAGCATTCTCAGTGTTCTCTAGTATCTGAGCACCTTTTACTGCTCCCAGTTGTCCCCTGTAGTTCTCAGCATATCTATACCGCTGCAGGCTGGCTGTCCAGGTCTCCATGGCATCTCATATCTCATCTCATCTCATCTCGTCTCACTCTTCGGAGAATTATTTTCTTATTGCTGCCTGCACTCCTGCAACTATTCCTCTCCTTTGCTGAGTGATTTCCTGGGTCCTTGGAAATTCACATTCATTCTTTGCCCTCAGCCTCCAGCATGGTCCTACATGGCATAGGAGAAGATGGTAGTCAAGAAACCAAGAGGTTTCAAGGCAGGAAAGAAAGAAGCAAGTTGATAATGGAAATTTCAGCAGAATGTTAAACATTTTAACATTCAAATATATTTTCAGGCTCAGCTTATCTAACAACTCCCTCAGCTATATTCAGACATTGGTATAGTCACTTTCCAAAAAAGTAGGATTAAACTATGAACAAATAATTAAATAAAATTCAAACAGTCTCAGGGTTGAAGAGGTTTGCATTAAAACCAGTACTTATGTAAACATGTAATTTCTGTCTTTTTTGGTGCAGATTTTCTTATATCAGATATTCAGAGAAAAATTGATGTTATTGTTCCTCCAGATATTACTTTAGAAAGCTTCTTCATAAAGAGAGGATGGTTAAGTGGAAAAGATACAGGTATAACAAAGAACCAAAAAGAATAAACATTTTTTCAGAGCTTGAGCTGACTGAGGATACCTTGTGCCATCTCAGCTAACTCCATGTATGTCCTTGTACATTTTGCTTATTGAAGTAAACCTGTGCAATATTGAACCCTTTTGCCCTTCCTTGCAGAGGTGTCTGTCTGATAGTAGTAATGAAATTTAAAAAATATTCTATTGAAAGAGCAGAAACTTTATAAAGATTACTCTAAATGAAAGTACCAGTTTGTATTATTTTATTTAAGCTTCTAAATTGTGAATTATGTTCTAGAAAGAACTTTCAGAGAACTGAAACTGTCCAGTATTAAAGCAATTGGAAACACTTATTCATTTTACTTTTACTTAGAAATTGTTTGCTTAGAAACAAAACAAACCGAAAATTATTTGGGGAGCTTTATAGCTATTCTCTG
>VXBU01014508.1:3057915-3076200 GCA_013400315.1 Bombycilla garrulus
AATGCAAGTCAAGACTTTGTGGTTTTGTAACAAAGATTAATATGCAAAAGTTACAGAGAGGGTATTTAAGATTTGAACAGTGGCTATGTATTCAATGTTGTCCTGAATGCAAACCTTTTTCTTTATAAATCCCACAACGATCAGTTCATTTGAAATCCAAATTCTGTCAGTGGATTGATTTTATTTCCCATTTAAATTCTTGACATATTGTTTTCCTTAGTAGACCTCCAAGCTTCTTGAGTCCCTTTTCATAAACTTGTCAGATGTTGAAGTCTTTTTTCCCACCTCACATAATTTTAATCATTCCGTTTTCTCTTAGTTCACGTTACCTTCATCCGAGTGTCCCCCAAAATAGTCCTGTAGTACACATCTCACACAATGGTTTGTCACCCCAAAGCTTTTCCTTGCCCAGACCATTTCCTTGGCCAGGAAGATTATTTCAAAACTTAATAAAAGCTCACATTTCTTACAACGTCACCCAAAAGGTTTTGTACGTCCATTATGAGATTTTGTGTTTGGATATTATTTAAACTAGTTTGAAGTGAGGTAGAAAAGCTTGGGGTATTTTTTAAAATCAAATTGCATATTAATTATATTGAAATTTTTTGTGTAAGATTTTTCTTTCAAAGATTTCTCACTATTTAGTGAACCTGCTGCATTAACCATCAATCTGAAGAGCGGGGAAATCCTTCTTCCAGTGTTTTGTGGTTTCTGCATCATCTGTCTGAAAGAAACACTTCTTTCCTCCTAACTAAATGGTTCAGAAGAACTGAAACAGCTACACATTTCCTTGAATGAAGGACACTCCCATGTGAAGATCTGCACTGGAAAGTGCCTGACCCACTACCTGCCAGCTGGGCAGGTGCATGGTTCTTGCAGAGACATTGTTTTCAGGCACCTGCTCTTTTTTTCCCCTCTTCTCAAAGTTTATGGAAGAATTCTCTCAGTTTTATTTTCATGTCTCTGTTTTAAAATTCTTGTTATTTTATGTTTTAATATTTTGCTTGATTTAATGTTCCTCTAAATTGCAGCACAAGCAGCATAAAAGCCATGAATAGAATAAGGGAATGTCAGGCACAAACATAAGGAGGGAAGAATGACATCAGGTATTGATTGTAGCTGCAAGAAATTAATAGCTGTTTGTTGACAGAAAACATAAATTGTGACTAAAGCCACTGTGTAAAAGCTGAACAGAAAATAAGTTTTTACACAGAAATCTTCTCAATTGCAGGCTAAACCATCAAATTGGTTTAACACAGTGCAGGTTACTTGCCAAAAATATGAATGAGATTTATGTATCCAGCTCTGCAGCACAGAGTGAAGTGTACAGACTGAAGTTCTTTTGCACATGGTGGTAAGAAAGGGCTGGAAACCGAGTCTCTTCGCTGTGTACTCCCTCTGTAAATATCTCCCCTGCCCAAAGATAGATCCTCTGATACACATATCAGAGAATCATAGAACAGTTTGGATTGGAAGGGACCTTTAAAGGTCATTTAATTCAACCCCACTCCAATGAGCCCCTGCTCATCTTCAATGAAATCAGGTATGTGTGAAGACAAATAATCAAAATCAGGTCTTGCTCTTTTCCTGTGTCCGTCAATTAGTTTTCTTAATTATCTTGTTGTTCAAGCCTCATGATTTCTGTAATTTACTGCTTATGACAGTTTGCTGCTGAACGGAATAGTGCTGAGAGGCTGAAGTGCCCCGTGGACATGACTGTACCAGACACTCCATGGTCTGTGCAACTTTGATCCCCTGCTACTCCCTGGTTCCATGGTGCATCATCAGCTCTCCTTGTATAAATCCTGGGCTTGTGGAGAGAAGAGCAAAGCCCCATCCAAGAACAGGAAGTAGCTGACAATATGGTGCCAATTTGCAAAGGAGGTTTACGCCGACATGTTAATTTCTTGATCCATAGCTATCATTTTCTCTGATGAAGGAAATGGATTGATTTATTTATTTGTCCTCGGTAGCCTTTGAAATGTAGGGTCCATTGCTGATGGGCTAGAGCCTTCTGCAGTCTGCAGGCTGCTTTAGGGAGCAGTCACTCATCTAAGAGTGGGGTGGGGGATGTCAGAGCTCAATTTCCATTATGTTCTTTTGAATCCTAAAGCCCATTAACATCCTGTGCCACTTCTAAGATTATGATTGTTGTCAAGGACCTGCACATGAAGTCTCTTCTTGATGCTGAAGTCTAAACAGAACAACAGTTCTCATGTATGCTTATTAAACATAAAAATAATAGGAAATAAAAATGATAGGAGAGAAAGAGGAGGGACACACAGTGATTCAGCATCACATTTGTGTTTGCAGTGACTTTTGTGAAGTGGTACCCACTCTTCTTTACCAAGGAAAAACCCACTACCCCTGCAGATGGGGCAGACACCTTGCTTCATCTGTCTCTCTGAGTACTGTAGTGCTTCTGAGGTTAGAGTTGCTGCTCAGATGACAAAAACAAAGGACAGCATTTAGGCAAATGTCATGACTTTTGAGAAGAAACAGAGAACTTATTATTTTCAGGATATCAGTCCTCGTGGTATATACTGTTTTCCTCAGAATTTTTGCCTGGATCTTGCTCTAGTTAAACATTTAAAGCAAACACATACCTCTTGGTTAAAAATGCATTATAAATTCATGATTTTTTGATTTCTGCAGAAGTAAGTTCTTTACTAGGGTTATTAAATCATATTTTATGCCCTTTTCACTTTAATCTCTGAGCAAACCTAACTCCTGCACACCTGATTTGCTGTCACACAAACTGAAACAGAGTTTTGGTGATTCAGATCAAATATCTAATTGTGCCTAGGGTCTTGCATCTTGAACAGATGGTTTTCTTCTTATCTGTTAATCTTTACAATGCATAGATTTATATTTCCTACTGAGAAGCCTCTTGTAATATACAGGCATATTTCCAGAAAGCAGAAAAAAATAATTTGTTAGTGTGCACACCAGTTCCTTGTATATGTCAGTGCTGTGTGTGGGAATTGTTTGTCTGGAATGCCTGGAGAGGAGCAGATTCCAGTTAATGTCTTTCCTGTGACGGGCATTTAAAAGTTTACACTAGGTAAGGTAGCACCTCCTGGCTAACTAACTCTCATCTAAAGACAAAAATAATGGCTCTTCTTCCCAATTAGTGATTTCTGTGGCATTAGTACTTTCTCTTTCCTTCCAAGGCCTCTATCTGCCTGTTGGATTTAATTGACCAATTGGCTAAGTTATCTGTGACAGAATAGGGTGAGGGGGAAAAAGTAGGAGAGAAAGATGAAAGATTATTATCTTTAAAGATCCCTTTCCCTATGACATTTCTTTCCTCATATGCTTAAGATATATTTTTCCTTATGCTTATGTTTTTTGGGGGTTTTTTGTTGGTATTTGTTTGTTTTTAATAAATCAGATTGCATGTTTCTTTCCTCTTTTAATTTTCTACTCTACCAAAGTATGACCTCAGAAATTTGAGGAAATATCAACAGAGGCTCATGAGATCACTACGTTAATATCACCAGTTTTCTCTGTAAGGGATTGGTTTATTGGTTTTTATTTTCCTCTCCTTTTGGGAAGGTGTATACTGCAAACCCCAGCTTTTTCAAGCTAGAAGGGTGCAGTACCTGCTTGTCACTTTGAAATGGAAAGTCACTTTCTGGGCAGGAATTTGGCTGCTCTCAAAAGAGGGGTTGGACTTGATCTTAATTCAGTCCAGGACTTGTACAGCAGTCCTCAACAGCTATTAAAGCCACCCAGCTGCCTTAAGCCAAACACTCACACAACCTAATTTTACAGAGCTTTTGATCTCTCATACTGGGCAGCCTTGTCATTGTTATAACGAGTTAAAACTGAAATGATCAGGAAGTTGGCCTTTAAGGCTTTTAAGGGATTATTGTGCTTACTTTGCTTACATGGTACCAGCACATTTCAGGGAAGGATGATGCTCCCCTTCTCCCTGCTCACAGAAAGCTAAGTTTTGAATTGTCTCTCTCACAAACTGGGGGTTAATCAGTTATAAATATTCCCAGACCTTTGGCACTGCCCATCAAAGGGACCCCACTGTTCCAGCCATCAAGGCAAAGGAATCAAAGTGAGAATATCCTCTGCAACACCCCAGAAGACACCCTGGAGTGAGTTACAGTGTGTTTGCACCCTTTATGTGGGAGGCAGGCAACATTCAGTTAATTAAGGTTTAATTTGTCATTCGTTACAGCACATATGTTCTTCAAGGGGAGGAAAAAAGTGATCTAGGGTCTTGCTGTGAATATATTTCCTTGCTCTGACCTGAAGTAAGGCTGACTGTAACAGCAAGCATACTTTTTAATGCTCACAGTTACTTCTACATATAGAACAGATGCTTCATCTACCACACAACCTTTGGTCATACAGAACATATTTTTCTATCAATGTAATAGAGGTATGTTGGGAATGACAACAAAACTTGAATATAAGGTCTAACAAAATATATTCCTTAGATCCTACTAAACTCTTACAGTCTCAGACAATGTAATGGAAACATGATTTAACTGTGACATTCATTGCTTCTTAAACAATGAAGAATAGTAACATATTTTTTTAAAGGAAAATACTTTTCAAATAAATTCTGGATCCTCCATATAGAGAATTTGCTAACATAATTGCAATTCTCTTTGCAAAATTGACCAGAGCAGTTCAAGAGACAGTTGAACATTGGTAAATTCCCTGTAGTATGTACCTTTCAAGTGTGATGTGCATCCTTTTGAGAACGGCTAGCGCAGGGTTACTGGTTGTCTAAGACATCAAGAATAGGCATAAGTAAGACAGATTTAGTGTCCTGAATCTCTGCAGAGAGGTGAATTGAATCTTTAGGGAATGGATAGCTATTCTTTGTATAACCCTGGTCTAAGATGCAGATCTCTATGATACAGGTAGGCAGACCTGTGAAGAAAACTCTCATTTATTAATCTCATTATAATCATCTTTACAGGCAGGAATCGCACATTTGGCCTGGACTCCCTTATTCTTCCCCACCCAAGTAAGTGTGCAGTTTATTTCACAAAATAAACAGGAGAAACAAGTCACTCACCACAGAGTGAATACCCACAAAATTATTTCACAGAACCTTCACTACCACAGTGGCTTTAATGGAGTCTTCTTTATGAAGACAAGAAACAACATAGTGGTCACCACGGGACCTTTACTACTACTTTTTGCATCTTTTTAGGGCTGATTGAGACATTTATGAAGATGCTCTCTAGTTGGTTCATGCTGCCTAGTCTTGTCTCTGCAAAGGTCTTGAATAGTAGAATTGCATCAGTTCTGCTGTGTATGGTGTCTTACCATGGTTTAAGGGCCCCCAGTTTAGTAATTTTGATCTTACTCTTTTTTATTTGACTGGACCTAGAAGCTGGAAGTGGAGAGAGCTTGCTCACTCATATTCAGTGCAGAACTTCCCTATGGGGTATTTATCAGGGCATCATACAGAGAAGCTGCAAATTACTGCAGCAGTAGAGCTGAAAATGTTTTCTTTCAGGAGACTGCATCAGGAGCAGAGCACACAGGCTGTGTGCACACCCTGCCCACATTTATCCTGTCAGGTTTCATACTTCTGCTGCATTGAAGTGTAGTCACTTCACAGCTGAAGTGATAAGCAACAGCAGTTTCCAAGGGGGGGATGTGAGCTGAAAAATGTCACCTCTCCTGCCTTTGATAAAGACTTTGTGTCAGGTTCTTGAGGAAACTTTGGCTTGCAGCAGCCTCCTGGATCTGACAACTAGGCTTCGCAACCTGGACTTCCAATATTTATCTGAACAGATCTTCTCTTTGGGACCATCTTCCCTAATATAAACAATACATTCAGACTCAATCTTATATGACTCTGAATTGCCTGCTTTTGTTTAAGATACCTTTGACAACAGTTTTAGGAAATAGTGCCATTATTTCAGAGGCTGCATGATGTGCACAAAGCTGATGAAGAGTAATATGGGGGAGGACTAACTGAAGTTTCTAAAGGTTGCATGTGTATTACGCTTTCATTTTTCTTTAAAACTGAAGCCTTTTCAAATCTCATCCTGTCATACATGTTCTCTGAAATCTCAGCCAGAGTATAGAGCATTAAAAAGTGGCCTGATTTACACACATTCACAGCCTTACACTGGTGACATTTCTCCTGATCAGGAACTCAGGCTGTTAGCTGAAGTTATTAGTAGAAATAGGAAGCCTAATTCTTCCTGATTCTGATTCTAAACATGATATGCTTCTTGGTCTTTTTGGAGCATATTCATCCCACTTTCTTGACAATGACTAACGAAATACTGTTTTTAAAGATTGTATTTGATCTCAATTTCAGCTTAATGGCACCTCACCAAAGGAACTTTCCTCATTCACACTCTGAACCTAGATAATATATACTTGTACTTCCAGTTTTCTTAAACAATTTTCACAGTGAGGTGGGGTTTTTTTCTGCCATCAGAGATAGCAGCTTGTGTGCACAAGCATTCAGCTGGAATTATGACACTGCTGCTGTGTATTTCATTTGAACTTCAGTATACTTAGGATCTGGACTTAGTTTTCAGTGCTACTTTGAGTCTTGATTTAGGTATTTAGATATAGCACTGAACTAGGATTGGCAATTGCAGAGTTAAGTGAAGTTTAATTTGGTCAATTTAATTTTCACATTTTTTGTTTTTGGATACCTTGTGACCTAATCCATCTTGAGAAAACATACTGAACTGATAGCTTTTGCATGAAAATCAGTCGAAACAATATTTTAAAAGAGGCTGATTTTCAATATGAAGCTCTCTCTAGTAGGAAAATAAGGCTATTTTTAATTTTCATTGAAATTTCAGGTTCAGACAGCCTAAGTATGTATGAGAAGCACTCAAACCTCTGTAGCATTTTTAACCCTGATTGATTTCTCCTTTCTGAGTGAAAGTAGAGAAAACTACTTCCTGAGGGTCTCTGCATATTAATATCATTCGTTCTTGCCTCACAGCTTGGTCTTACTTGTATAGTTTTCAAAACCTGATTTGATGAAACCACTGATTTCACATCAAGATTAAAACAGGTGGTCGAGTTGAGGTTTAGGTTTAAATTTTAGATTAGGAATATATCTCAGGCTGAAAATCAGAAGGAAAAAGATACCAATTATTTTAAAATAAATAAATTGGGAAAAGGTAGATAGTGAAGCTGTTTCTTTTTCTGGAAAGCACCTTGTGTCTCTAGGTGGATTAGATTTGTAGTGAACTGTCTCAGCCCTTGTTCTGCACCTGAGGAAAGCTGTACTCTGTGAGAGTAGATAAATGAGGTTCACAGCAAATGGGTTCCTTTTCAGCACCAGGAGTGCTTTCTTGCTGCATGAAAAGAATGTACTTGGCAGTACATATGCCTATTTGGCTAAATTATTAAAATACACACCTCAAAGAGAAGGAAATTTATCAAACATCAAAGTAAATGGCCAACTTTATGTGTTCAGTAAGGTCTGATACAAAATCCACTGAGGGAGGTGAAGTACATTTCTGTATTATTTGAAGGGCTTTGGACCGTGAAATGTCAATGGTTTGACAACTCAGATCAAAGTTGTATGGACATTTGCATGCCTGACCGTGCAGTTGAGTGCTTAGTGAGCTTTTTTACCTGGCCTGAGCAGTTTTGGTGTTTGCCTGTTGTGGGAAGTGGTAACATCAGTTCCCTAAATCACCTCCTTTTCATGGTGTCCCCTTCATCCAGGAATAAGGGGGATTCCTATTGCATAGTTTCACTCTTGGCCTGTCTCAGCAAGACTGCAAATATTGTGTGGATGCATAAGGGTAAACACCTGCACCAAAATAGGCATTTCCAATTTAAGTAACTGGATAGTCCAAGAATTGAGTGGAAGTCTAAATTAATTATTTAAACTGAGAATGAGCTTAATGTCCAGTGACCAGGTTTTGTGCCAAGTCATGATGTAGCTCTTGGTATTTATTCTCTGGCTTATGTCTTTTTGGATGCTGTACATGGCTGAGCCGTGGTCCTTGTGTAAATGAAACAGATCTTGTTCCCAGAAAGAAATATTAATTGACAGTGACACAGCTGCTTTTTGGGTCTGCCTGTGTATCATATTGTTGTGCAGTCAGCGATGGGAGCTGGACCTGGAACCACCACTAAACCCCCACACAAATGCAGGTGTGGGAAGAGAAGGACTGTGCCCTGGATCTTAGTGCTGAATGCTGCCTTCTATGTAATATCTGTCTCTATTTTTGCCCCTCTCTCCTCTCTTGAATCAATGGTGTGTTTGATCAAAAGGAATGTGCTGCCAAAATTAGAACATGTATGTATATCTATATATATAGATATATATAGATATGTATATAAATGTCCCTTTCTTATGCCTGCATACATTAGAGAAAAGCACTTACACAAACCACGTGAGAACAGAAATAATTAGGTGTGTGATTGCACATCAGGCTTCCCTAAATACATTCTCATCAGACATTCAGGAAACATTACAATTTTATTACCAAGGGAAGGCTTTGCTTTTATTATTTTTGTAGGGGTAATTGTTTTGGGTTCTGTAAAATACAATCTTCTAACTAAAGAGTGTGTTTGTTTTGAAACCTTTGGCATGAAAGAAATTAGCCTTTCAATTTCACAGCTTTTGCAATTATAGTGGGTGTCTCTATTAGCTAGTGTGAATGGGGGGTTTCTGTTATGTTTTTTTGCTTAGTAGCACCCACTTCCAGTTCACAGCCCTCATGGTTAATACAGTGTGTGATTCTAGGAAAGCATTCCAAAAAAAATTTGCACACTCAGTGGTGTCCCACAAAATGGTTTGTCCTGCCTGGTGATCAAATCATCAGCTCATATTTTACTTGCTGACCAAAATAGTAAGGGAAGAGATGACCAAAAATTCCTTCTGCCCATTTTGGTTCCCTTGCCAATTCCCTTTTTGAGCTCCCTCTTTTTCTTTTCTTATCTTTTTCTATGCTCTCTTGTTTTCACTCAAATTCTCTGTTTCTATGTACCTGTAAGTCTCAAAACCCTTTGTGATATTCCCTTCAATTCTCTGTTTTCTTGTTTCATGCATTTGATGTCTTTCCCCTCTCCACAGTTGGTTTTTTGGCTCTATCATGTCTTGGGTTTTTTGGTGTTCTGTTTTGTTTTGTAGTACAGGGTTTTGTTTGTTTTTTTATTTGCTTGTTTTGATTTTTTTTTAATGTTAATTCTGCCAGGTTCCCTGTCCTTTCCCAGTAACCCTGGGAGATGTGACAGAACTACCTCTATTTCCTTCTCTTTCTCCTCTGCAAACCAGGAATTGAATCCTTAGGATGGGTTACAATGAAATTGGGCAGCACGGAGGGAGTGAACACACAGGAGAATTTGTACCCCTGCTTTCCATCCACTCCTACATTGCTGTAGCATGGGAGCATACACGAGATCTAGGGACAGGGATGCTTTGGGTGCCTTCAGCCCTCATCTTTATCCCTTTATAAAGCAGGATGGTGTCAGCTTGATGGCATCTGTTTGCAGCAGGTGTAAGTGCTTCTGTAGCCAGGTCCTAGGCAGGAAGAGAAACTTCCAGTTAAGTTACAGCAGTACAAAGTGTAATGATAAAGATATCCATTAATTTAATGAGCACTCCAGGGATGACTGGAGTAGGTCCCTCATGGGATCTTGGGTCATCAGACATCCCAAAGCTCTGAAGGCTCTGCTGCTGGGGAGACTGTTCAGAACAAAATTATGAACAACGGGCCCAAATCTCTATGTCAACACACATTAATTCATCTGTCTGACAACCTATCTGGTTTATAAGTTCTGTAGACAAGTAAGGTTCCATTTGTAATATTCTTGGTCATGTATAGAGTACTGTAACCTTTGAAGGACCTCAAAGTCTCTGAGACAGCTCTCCAGAACAGCTTCCACAGAACTTTTATGCATGCCTGTGTATGTATGTACACCCACATTTAAATATATTCTCACATTTATCAAGGCCTTTTACATGACTAAAATTCATCTTATAATGCCCAGCTATATCTTCTCTCTCAGTATCCTCCTTTTAATATTTTCAGCTGCCTAATTCTTATGACAACCATTACTCTCCCCACAGTTTTTCATCCTGCTGTACAGTACTTGTCAATGCCTTCTAAATATCCCATTTTATGCCCAGTTATAATGATTTTCAGGTACAAGAGAAATGGAAACATGGAAATGTTTCAGGCTTCTGCTCTGGTGGCCCCATGTTCAATCCTCTGTACAGAAATCAGGGCAGCTGTCAAAAAGAAAGCAAGAATTGCTCATTCTGGTTTGTACATTTATGTGCCTGGTTTCTTAGAGATTTCTGTAGCTATTTCAGAATAATTTCCTTTTAACTTCTAGGGAGTATTTACTTGCTCTGTAGTGAACCAAATTCCAAGCCTTATTGTATGTCTTTTCTTTATGCCTGTAACCACAAAGGCATTTTCTGTCTTTTCTCTAATACAACTGTGATAAAGACACAGCAGCTGATCAGTATCCAAGTTCTTCTGAAATTTGCATTTTTCCTTTATTCTGATCTGAAACGGAGCTTGCATTGAATAATATTAGATAAAGGTAAAATCTCTTGAGGTAGATCATGTAATGGTAAGACAGGTGTCATCTGAGGAGGACCCAATGAGCTGAAAAAAATAGCAGCACAAGAAACTCATTTAATTTGACATAGCTATGAATATTTGACATTTTATAAAGAAATTAAGTCCATCTTACTGACTGTGATTCTCTAGGAAGTACAGATTTTCTTCCATGTGTAATCACTTTGAACACTTGAGGAGGCTGGTGAAGAGAAGTAGCTGCTCATACAAAGATTGTCCAACACTTATAAATCAAACTTATTGCAAAAATTTAATTCCCAAAGTTTTTGCATTGGCTGTTAAAATACTGAGCTGCATCACACACACCTTGCAATAGATACTCAAGCTTTTAATACATGAGAAAACTTTTCTTCCATGTATGCTTAGAGCTTGCATTCTCTGTTTTCTCCAGTGTCCCTGAGCAGAATAGCAGCAGAGGGCTGATACTCTGAGATGTCCTGGACATGCAAGGTCTGACTGAAGGTCTGACTTCCCTTTGGCAGCTGAGAGCACAGACAACAGTGAAAACTGTGTCAAAATACTCTCTACTTAGGTTGTTCTTAAAATGCTCTCTTTCTTCATCACATGCCTGAGATAACCTGAAACCTCTGAAATTGCTCCATATACCCTGTTGCTCCTCACAGCCAAGTAGTTCTTGCTGTGCCTCTTTCTGATCACTGTTTAAATTTACGTGCTCTGACTTAACTCTTGCACTCACTGATGCTTTTTTAAGACAGCTGTCATTTTTCTCTTTGATTTCTCTTAACTATATGAAGTAAATAAGGAAGAAGATATGGGATAAGAATTAAGAAGGTATGGAATAATTTTCTCCTTCCTTCTTTTCCTCTGGTAGACTCAAATAGGAACAGAGGCTGAGGGAGGAATCCAAATCACTTGTTATCCTGACACTGCTATTCTGCAGTACCACAAAATTTTCTCTTCCTCCTTTATTTGGATGTAGCCATCTGGGTTATGAATGGAAGCAGGAACCTCACTCATGCATGTCCTTCATAGGCTTTCAAGGTCTCAGGCAAGATCCAGGAAGAATTTGTTGAGTCTCCTCTCTACATATCCACACTGCATTGGCATCGGTCTCAGGAAGGCAGGATTGGAGAGGATAAACCTGAGCAATAACTTGAGAGCAGTAAGGAACCCATCTTCCCCCAAGCTGGGGCCCAGCAGAGCAGGTAGAAATCACACACTGCATTGCCTCTGAGGTTTTCACGCCTCTTTCTGTTTCCTGTTCCTTTCTGCACCAAATTTTAATAATACTCAGGTTCTAAGTCAGATCCCAAGTCATGCCTAGTTTTTGGTTTTTCTACTTTTCTAACCAAAATATTTTGCTGAAGTAAAATTAGAAATAAAAACTGCACTTTTGGCATCATACTTAAGCTTCATTAAGAAAAATATCACGTTGTATTATTTCTTTTGGTCTATGTACTGTAAGCCCTGTGTTACAATCTTAACTAATTTTAGAGGTCTGGAATTCTTCCTTTTAAGTGCCTGATCCTGTTCTTGGCAAACTTAGTAGCTTTCAGACAATTGTGACCACAGAAACTAAGTGCTTTGTGGCTGGAAAGAATTTTTCCCACAATTTGCAAGGTAGATTATTGAGGTTATTGATGGATTCACTCCTTTGACACCTCCATACTATGATGTGACAACTGCTAGTGAATACTGACTGTATGGTGATGGCTGTAGATTTGATACAAGAGTTTGCCCAAAGGATTCTCACCTCCGCCATGCACTTTTAATTTAGTTACAAAATTTTAACTATTCAGTTCCATGGCTGAGACAAGCAATTTTGAAAGGACAAGAATTATTCCTGAACAGCTTAAGGAGTTGACCTTGTCCTAGTTACGGACTCTTGTCCATTGTATGCTAGAGTCTTCTCACATGATTAGCATAAGACAGGTTTCACAACATTATCCCA
Source organism: Bombycilla garrulus (assembly GCA_013400315.1). NCBI lineage: Eukaryota > Metazoa > Chordata > Aves > Passeriformes > Bombycillidae > Bombycilla > Bombycilla garrulus. The sequence goes on from VXBU01014508.1 coordinate 3,070,393, forward strand.
GGTAGACAAATCCTGTCTGAGGGTTACCTGTCCTCAGTCTCTCATGATTCCTCTCTCCTTAAAGGTTAAAATTGCCAAACAACCTTCTCTTCCTCCAAACTTTAAGTAGAAATTAGAAAGTAAGCGAAGATCTGTAACATGTAACAGGGCACAAAGACAAATGACTCAGCTGGTGCAGATTGAGATTGGCAGGGGAGTCACTGCAGCAAGTCCCAGCCAGGGAACTGGAGAGCCTGACCTCCCTTACGTTGCTCCAGTTGCCCCTGGAATTGTAACAGATGATCACAGCCTAACAGCATCCTCTCCAAAGAGGGACCCCCTACTGCATGGCAAGTGCACATATCCTCTTTCAATAATGAAAAACACTGGCATCTCTTATTCTGTGTGGAAAGGGTCAAAATATAGAATGGAGACTCATACTCACACTCCTCTTGTGCCATGTCTTTATTGCACTGGGCATCTGCTGCCCCTCTGGATTTCAGTGGTGACTGGTTCTGCAGTCAGTGAATCAGTGAATTTATGCCAGAGGTTACAAACCCACCAGGATGAGGGCAGGTGGCAGAGTACTGCTGCCTCCAGGTGTACTGTGGAAGCTAATGCTGTGCTTTTCATCAAATTAAGAGAATTGGGAAAGCACAGCCAAGGCAGTCTCTTTATTCTGATGAACACTGTGCTAAAACAGATGTCCACTAAATAAGTTTATTTGTTTGCTTGTTTGTTTGTTGAGTGAATAAATTGCACTGGTCTCAAATATTACTCATTTGTTCCAGTAGAACCAATTCACTTGGATGGGAGAAACTTCCGCTATTACTAAATCTGAGTTTTCTGAACAGGAGATGCCCAGCTGTAATTCATAATTATCACCTTGAAGTTCTGATATACCAAAGTCTTTTGAGTAACAAAATGAGGTGTGGTCATTTTTTTAAAAAATAGCAGCAGTTAAAGATATAAAGAGAGTAGGGAATGAATACACTATCACTTGAAATCTTTAAATCAAGATTTAATCATTGGCTGCCTTTATAAAATATATATTTTTACATCACCCAATATTATGATGATAGATGCAAGAGCCACAGAGAGGATTTCTGTAAATTAGGCTATGCAGAAGGTCAGATGAGACGGCCATAATGATCCCCTCTGGTCTTAACCTATCAATCAAAGGGCATTAAATTTTACTCGCTGAGCTGGACATGTGATTATGCAAAACAGAAGTACAAGGATATTCCTGCTTGTAAAGGGAGAACCTGGAAAAAATAATAACCCTGGGATAAAAATATTATGCTGACTTTGTTTCAGAGCATCTACAAAGTTACAGTGGGTCCTCTTAAGGTTAGCACAAGTATCCTGCTCATTCCATGTGACATGAATGCTTGGAATGGAGTAGATTATGAATATATAATTTATTCTGTGACCTGTAATAACTTTCTTTGTATTCGGAAACCCTTCTGCATTTAACTATGAGATGGATAATGAAAGATTGTTGTGGAGCTGTTGAAGTATTTTAACTGAGTATTTCATCCTCATATTTTTGTTGTGACATTAGTCTATGCTTTTTATAACAGTGTATTGCAAAAGAGACCTTCTGTAATGCTTTTGTCTCATCAATATCCTCAAAACCCTTTTTCCTTTCACTGCACTCTAAAACAGTGCCTGGTCTCTGTCGGACATCTGGGTCTAGAAATTTGCTAAGATGCAAGAAACTGAAAGAAAGCACATCCAATCTGTTGGCTGGAGCTGCTTTTAAAAGCAAAGGGATGTGTGGGTGGAGGATGTGAGAAGGAGATTTGTACTGGCATATACATGTGTAAACAGATATTCAATGATTTGTAAAGAGCTGAGCTGTACAACACCCAAGAAATAGACAATCTTTCCAGAAACCTCCAATGTTTGAAAGCTGGTGGGTTCAGGTCCTGACAATTGTTTTCATCAGTAGGGTCACAGACCAAAGGTTTTTTAGACTGTCTTTCAATCAATGTGATTGACTGGCAGCCGTTGATTAAACAGTCATGTGAACCACTGCTGACAGCTTCAGTTTGGAAGGGAGTGGGCAGGAAATGGGAATCACCGATGTCTGCAAGCACATGCTAATTTGTATTGTCAATCAGATGGCCAAAGGCTTCAGTGTTTTTTCTGCTAGGCTTGGAAAGGACAATGGTGTTTGTGGCAGGTGAAGTTGTCCTGGAAGTCTCAAAAACATCTCCATTTTATTTTTGTCTTGCTCTGCTATCCTAGTTCAGTTTTCTTAAGTTTTGATGTTATATCTGGCACTGTACGTCAAAGGAGAGGGTTTCCATTACAAAATTTCTGTGTCAAGCTAGGTCCTTTCAGTGACTGACGCTGTTCAAGGAAACTTGTGTGAATGTGATTTTAAGGATTTTATGAGTTTTATGAGTCTCTTTTCATAGAGAAATTATGCATTCTGTTGGGTCACAGGATTTCCTTCGTTACTGAAAGCTTCAGCTACTCAGCAAGATTCATGGAGGAAAAGTTAGCTATCTGTAATCCTGGTCTCTCATGTATTTTCTAGATCTAAGTCAAAATGGAAAATTGAACCTCGACTGTTCTTTCCAGGAGTGAGCGTTGTGGGCCTGTGAGATAATCACAACCTAGGCAGAAGGACACTTCTCTTGTGGCTCTTTGGGTCTGATGGGATTTCTGTGGAGGGGGAAATAACAGATGATGTAGCTCAAACACCCCTGTTGACTGACTGGGAACTAGGGCAGGATCGGAAAGAGGGGAGGCCTGAGCAAAAGAGATGAGTGGGAGTGATAACCTGCTAGGAGGACTGAGAAAAAAAGTTGTTGATTCACTGAGAAGCTCCTTACTTGGGAGCAAAGCAATATATAAATATCAGGGATGGATAGTGAAGAGGAGAAACTGCGGGTCAAATGCCAGAGAATTCTGATTAAATTCTAAAGGGCATCACAGAAAGTTGGAAAGCACCCTGGCCTCGCACATTGGAGACCCACAACACTACAGCCTGTAAACCTTTTATTGGGTGATTGTATTTTTTTTTCAGGGTTGTATCATCTTTTATTTTTCATTGAGAGTTTTCACTGTCAAAACTGTAGCTGGTGAAACATTTTTGGAAGATTTTTGGAGTGCATTGATGGAGTACACTGATTTCTGTCACTGCAAGCAATATTTTGCTTTCAAATCACACTCTGAAACACTAGTCTCAGAGTCTATTATTAATTCCTGATGTCATTAAGAGATGTCTTCTCTGTCTGTGATGCACTGACATTTATTTTATAAGGCATAAGGCACTGACATGATTAGAACTTTGATTTGATTTTGTAGCCAATATGCTTGGCCCAGGATTCCCAGGAGTTATGTTTAAAGTTACCTTTTTAAGTTGATGTTTCAGTCACTTATAAATGAAGTAATGGTGTAATAACACCCATTTGGCAGCTTTAAGCTTCTCAAGTCTTCCTTCGGCCAGGCCATTTGCTTCAGTGCCCAGTAAGATTACTGACTGTGGTAGCTCTTGGCCTTCCTTCCAAGAAGAGCCCTTCAGCACTGTTCCACATAGAGCCAAGGAGAGCTGAGTAGGCTGAAAAATAAGCAGCAGCTTTGTGTGCAGTCCTTCCTCATCTGTTTAACCACAGTCTGGATCTCATGTGTGCTAAGTCTGCAGCTTGCACCTTAGGGATACAGAGAGAGAGTCACTGGGAATGTAGCAGGCACAGGTCAAAGGAGTGAGGCTGGTAACAGTATGGGATCTAAAGCTTGCAGCAGAATCTGCCCCTCCAGGAAAACCCCTGTATTCCTCTATGCAGTCATTCACAAAAATATCTTCAAATTTTCATGTCAATCTGGTCTGACTTTCTAGGGGCCAAATTTGATCCCTGTGTATTATTTGGGTGACCTGGTTCTTCTAGCTGTACTGTATAGCCTCTTGAAGTGCATCTGATGTTTCCACCAGGAGTAAGGAGTAAATGAGGACAGTAACTAGGCTAGATGAGGCTATAAAATATACTTCTTACCCTTCAGACTGAAATACTACAGCTCTTTCTGAACTCTTGGCCTTTTTTCACACTGGGATGTTTACAAAGCATCAGAAGATTTCACTCTTTAGATCTCAAGTGCCTTAAAAGAGGTATACTTTACTCCAAATACAAAGGACCTCACATGTTTAATCTGGATGTGCAGAGGCAGACTGTTCCACTGCTCATGCCTCAGTGTATTAACTAATCTTTAAAGAGCAGGGATTAAGGAGAAGCTTTGCCCATGAAATGTTGGCCCTGGCTGTCTAGCACAGGCTGCACAAACTCATTCTTATTCCTCAGAGGTGTGTAGTGCTGATCACTGTTCAGAGACAGGACACAGGATTAAATGGACCGTAGGTGTGACCCAGGGCCACAGTTTTCAGATAAATTTCCGCTGCAAAATGATATTGCTTTCTTGGTTTGTTTTTCTGAGTTTTTGGTGCTTTTTTTTTTTTCCTATTCCTTCCATGTGCGTAGTTAGCTGTTCTTTCTGTTGATGTATTGATACTGGTGTGTAGTATGTTGAATGAGATAGATTTTTTTCCTCTTCTTTTATAGTCAGTGCTCATCTGGCTCTGTCTAGGAGCCTCTTCAACCAAGATAGGCAGAAGAAAATGAGTGTCTCCCTGTCAGGAGGTCTGGAGAGAGGAACCCACCAGTAAATGGGAAAGGCTGATCAGTCTTCATGAGTTCTTTTACCTCAGTTCAAGTTTTATTTAGACGTTCCAATACAGTTCAGTGCAAAGGAAGAACTACTGCTACTTTCTTGCCATCAGCATTAGAAATAATGCTATCTAACATGGTTAATCCCTGTACATGTTCTTCCCTTTGTTATTTAAGTTTCTAAAACATAGCAAGGGAAAATTGCTTCCAGTATTAAATAGAATGAATGGAGCTGACAGTGCTATTAGAATCATAGAATTGTTTAGGTTAGAAAAGACTTTTGAGATGATCAAACCCAACTGTTAACACAGCACTGCCAAATCCACCACTAAACTGTGTCCCTAAGCACCACATATGGTTTTTATCAATCTTTTCCTATGTCGATACAGATGAATATGACTTCCACTATAATGTTTCAAGCATCGGCACCACCTGAGAGCTCTTTGCAACTGCAGCTTATGCATTTTGCAGTAAAATCTCTCTCCTCTTCCCTCTTCCCTCCTCTTCCTCCGCCCCCAGAGGACTGACAGGCTTTCTACTGACAAATGTTGAGTGTAGCTCCTGAGGATTTAGCATGTCAGGCTGTGTCTACACAGCTTAGGTTTCTATTATTATGCAATGGCTTAGAGGGCAGTGCTTTGCCACATAATTACAGAGCCAATCTCTGTTAGGAGCAGGAGTTTGGATGCCTCTTTCTGTACCAACTATTTGCCTCCTGCCCACTTAGGACTCCTCCCTGACACTCTTACTTGTTTATTAGCTTCTTGTTGTACCCTTGCTTCATCTTGTTTCTGGTTTCCTTCCCTTTCCTAAGCTACATATTTACCTATTTCAGAGGTGAGGGGTCTGACTGAGTCGTGCCTGCATGGATTCCTATGCAGTACAAAGCACTTGCTGTATGTTGCATCGTCAGAAGAGGTAAGAAGAAATTCCTGAAGCTGCCTGCTAGTTCTCTCGGGTTTTTCACTCTCCATCTCTTTCTCCTTTTTTTTTTTNGTGTGTGCACATTGCTTGTCTTACAAGCCGTGCAGGCTCTGCCATCTAGAGCACTTTGTGAGATCACTCCACTTTGCTGTTTTTCCTTCTTCCATCTCTGCGTGACTGTGTGTGTCTGTATCTCCCTGCCTCTCTTCCCCCCGCGGTACGACTCGTCCCC
>VXBU01014508.1:3076215-3128938 GCA_013400315.1 Bombycilla garrulus
GCCCCCCACCCCAACACACACACATACACAGAAGCTGGGCTTGCTTGTATGAACTTGAAGGCTTGCAACACTAAAATGCATGTGTTACTTTGGGATGCACTAGGATCAGAATGTTCGAAAAGCCTGCAGGCTGCTTAGTCCTCCAAGACTGGGTTTTTTAAATCACACAGGAAAAGAACAAGTTATTAATTTATTTTTATTCTCTTTTTTTCTTTTTTTTTCCCTTTCCTTTTTTTTTTTTTTGTGCTTTGGATATTACTGAAGAAAAAGGAGTCTCAGGGATTGACACGCTCGGACTTCACTGAATCAGGCTGCATCTGACAAACAGTCTTGTCTGCATTTTGGTTTGCTAGAGATCAACTGGGATTTTTCTGATTCTATCTTCTTTTGAAAAAAGGATGCATGCAATAGAAAGAGGGTCTAAGTGCCTGTCTGAGACTATTTTACCAAACCTGGGATAAATGTTACTTCTCAAAGGTAAGTGCAAGGTTTTTTTTCCTGTGTATGTATAAATTGTGTAGTTATATATAAACTATATATATATATATCCAAAACATTTTATAGACAGCTACCTCTGATGGCAAAAAATGTCTCAGTCGTGCATCCTAAAGCATTGGAGAAATGTATAACTTTATTTCCTTTTTCATGTTAGCTTAGATGAGATTCTTCATGTAGAGTAATGGATCTCAGTTTGGTTTCTGCCTCTCATGGTATGAAAAGGCACTTCAAAACCTATATTTTTTTTAAGAGTCAATAGGAATTTTTTATGATAGTTTTTAAACAGTGTTGGAAAGATCATTAAAAGAAAGGATAATAATTTGGTTTTTAATAAAGGAAGGACTGAGGAATAGAGTAAAGCTGTGAAAGCAATTTCAGCTTTCTGAGGAATTAGAAAATCCTACAAAAGCTAAGGAAGAACTTTGCTGGACAGATCAACTCTGCTGTGTATAAAACCAGAGATTAAAAGTATGAGGACCTTGGCAAATGTCATTTGAAGAAACAGAAGGCGTAGGAACAGCTAGAGCAGGGAAGGGTGTGAGAGATGTGGAGGGGCAGTGGGCACCCACTTCAGTGTCTGCTGTTACAGAGGCTGCTGTTCTCGGTAAGGCAATGCCACTGGTGATGAATGTCCAGAACTGGCAAGGTGGGCATGTGGGGGATGGGGTACACAAACAAGTATATGCTCTGTCATGTCTGTCTGACGTCAGCAGACATATATGCTCTCAGCAAGACTAAATGTACTGAGAACTGGGGTGGGGGAAGCATCTAAGTGGCAGCACAGTACAAGATACAGCAAAATGGAAACTGAGTCTCTCTCTGAATTGCATGGACATATGCACATGTTTGGGACACAAGTGCATGACTGAATAAAAGGAACTAACAGGGCGAAAGAAACTGGCAGGGAAGTCAACAAGTCCCGGTATGGTAGATAGTAACTGGAAATGCAAAATGGTCAGTTGTGGTAGTGTATGTGAGGAACAGTTCTTCAACTGGGTAACTCCTACCTAGACAGAGGAGACAAATAATATTGATTTAAGGAAAGAATAATTTTTTCTTTTCAGACTTCCTGATCTAGTAATTTTGGGACAATGCTGTGGAGATACTAAGAAGAATAAGGTTTATTTTATCTATTCTATCTTTGGGATTACTATGATAGAAAAACTTTTTTTAATGAGAAGAGGGAGGGAAAAAATAAGCATCATGTCAGTCTATCTATAAAGTCACAGTTCATTATATTGATATCTCTTAACTTTATAATACAATGTTCACCATGGGCAAGTCCAGCAGATGCAACACAATTATCATGGGGTTTTTCTGTTCCTTCAGAAAGAGGAAACATTGCCATGCAGGGGATCCATTTCTTACTGGACCTTGCTGTGTACAGAGACTGTACTAAGGCAAATTTAGCTTTGTGATGAGAAAGAAAAGACGAACAATTACTTCCACTTTTGCCATCTTTCAAGCTGGTTGCAGTCTCCTTGTTTACAGCTTGCTCTGTGTCAGTGGTGAGTTTGCATTGCCCACAGATCACCACTTGAGCACAACAGAGTGCTTCCTGTGTGCGCTCTGCTCGGAGCTGCTGCATCGCAGCAGCACAAAGAAGAGCTCCCGACCTTTCCCAGAATTGCTTCTAGTTCTCAGGGAGAGAGGGGAATGCAAAAAATAAGCAATGCCAGGAGACAAGTAGCAAAAACTTCATGATGAACCAAGCCATTTTAACCCATGAAACCCTGCATCACCTCTTGGATCAGAGACAGTATCTGATCTGCTCTCCCCAGCACAGCTCTGGTTTCTTTAAGGCAACTCTGGACCAGGTGTGCCCCGGTATCTGGCTGTGTAGGGCACTGGCACACAGGCAAGCTGGCTCCCCTTGGTGCACCATAAAGGGTGAGAAATGTGACCCAGACTCAGAACCCTTGTTTGCTGCTGCACTCTTTGCCCCATGGTGCACCTCACAGCTTTAGTGCATCTTGTTTAAATTTACAATTGGGCCATTACTGACCATTTTTCCTAATGGGAAGTACAAAAGGCATGTGTAGCCCTGCCCTGTAGCCTCCACTCTGCCTGCTGCTCAGGTGGAACCGAGCTGACAGCTCCCAGCAATCCTAGTTAGTGTGTTTCTGCTCCTTCTCTTTGTTAAGGAATCTGACCACTGACTCAAGTTTGCAATGTAATGATTAGAGACCCATCTGATCCACCCCCTCCTCCCACTTCATTTTTTTTTTTTGTACTTGTAGGCAAAAAATGGGAGGCTGATTCAAAATTATCAAGGTTTAACTGGTAGTAGGCAGGAGTATACTTCAAGTGACTTGACTCCCTGCTGAGATGTTGTGGACTGAAAAACCTTGAGGCTGCATTTGCTACCCACCCTCACAGAGGGGAGAGAGGGGATGATGACAGTGCCTGTTCACTCCAAATGTGTTTTGCATTGCTAATGCTTTTCTGCCTTGACCTACAAAGATCACCTGTGGGAGATGAGGGGTAATTTGTTCCAGCGGTGTACTCTTTTTTTTTTTTTTTTTCTGTCCTGAGCACTCAGCCTTACTCTCTTCATGTTTGTCCAAGTGTGCTGTCATGGGTTTGTTTTTGTGGAGAGGCTAATTATCTTCTGGGTGCTGAACTGAAAAGCACTAACACTCTTTCTGAAGAAAGAAATCTGTGGCTCTTTCAAACAAGTCCAGATGACTCTGGAACTTACTGCCCAATACCAAATAGGCAATTGCTTTTATTCCCTTTTTCCTCTTGGCTTTTACCATGTAGAATTTGACTGTAGCAACTACGGATCTCACCAAGGGGCTGTGATTATTCTGTCAGTGTCCAGAGGCCACAGGTGCTTGCAAGGGGCTGAACGGCTCCCAGTTATCTACTGAAACTTGTGACAAAAGACAAGTTTTTATCTGAGTGTACTGGAACAAAAACAAACCCCACAAATCACAAATCAGTGTGATGCAGTGCTGCAATGAAGGGCCAGCTGCTTCTCTCTGCCCAACCCAGCTCTACCTGGGATGCACAGAGAGAGGAAAGCCTGTAAGTGATAATTCTGATTCTAGGAACTCAGACTACCTCCTGCATGTGTCAATGACAAACCTTGGCATCAAATTAACATACGTAAATATGTCATCAGAAGGCCTATAGTGATATGACATGGAAAACTGGGAAAAGATCAAGTCATTTAAAAGTATTTCTGCATGTCTTGGATCAGCAATTGTCACCTTACTTCAGAATTTTTATACAACATTGTTTCTGATTTTTCTCTCTTCCTGTCATTTTCTTCATCTTACCCATGATATGGGTCTCTGATGATATCCTCATCTTTATGGAAAAACATTGGTGACAAATCCAGGATACCAACTCAGCATATAAAATGAGCAGCAGCAGTAGAAGTCAGAAAACATCCTTTCAGTTAAAAAAAATGCTGATTTGAAAGCATGGAAGAAAGGAGAAGATGTGCTCTCAGGGTCTGCCCCCATGCAGAATCACTATTGACCTACATAGAAAGCAGAGCTGAGTGTGAGTTTTCCAATATAAATGTTTTTGTTTTCCACAGGAAAAAATATTTTTAACAGACAGAAAGATGATTGAGAAATGGCCAGTCTTATGAATTTCCTGATTAAAAACCTGTAGGGACAAAATTTCCAGAACACCTTATCTTACACTCTTTCTGGAAGATAAACTTCATTATTTCTTTCCAGTTCATGCAGTTTGTATGAGAACTGAAAATAATTCATATGAAATTTGATCATAAAATCCCATTTTGCTAAAAAACAAGCAAATCTGTGAGATGAACTGGAATTAAAATTTCTGGCTCATTAGAAGGCTTGCATACCTTCAGTTTGGGACAAGGAAGCTGCAGACATTGTCATTTGGACTCAAGGGACCAGAAAAATTTTCCTGCCAAGCCTGACCTGGAAGTCAATGTATTTCACCAAATGGGATTATTCTAGGTGTATCTTGGCAACAAGTGCTGTCAGATATCAAGGCCTCTGAGAGCTTGCTCTTGAAATAATTTTTCCAGACATGGAAATGTTTATGCACTGAGAGGATATGGCAGCTAAATAACAGCAGGTAGGAGGGGATAGCCACAGCAATATTAGCAGTACAATGGAGCATTTAGGAAGCTTCTGCTAATCACACCTCAGGAAGGAATAGGTCTCTAATCCTCTAGCAGATCTGCTGCCACTGTGGGGTTATGGAAAGAGGTGAGATAAGGAGAGGGTCCTGGAATAACAGTAAATCCAAGGTCCTGGGCAGTGGTTGGTCAGAAGGTGAGAGGTAGGGCTGGTGCATCCCAGTGCATAGCAAGGCAGATTCTGAGCAGAACAGAAGCTGGATTAAGGATGAAATCAACAGAAAGTACATGATGTCTGAAAGCATCTTGTCTATTTTAATAGAGCTAATGTTGCATTGAAAGTCCCTGGAAAACACGTGTGCGGCATTGGTGCAGAAAATCACCAGTGTGACTCTTTTCCTGAAGCCAGAAGAGGTGGGTCAGAGTGGTGCATAGACCTTTATGTGCAGGACTGGGACAAATTGCTGCACTTGTCCAGTTAGGGCTGTAGAGTTTGAGCTGACTTGGCTGGGCAAAGGAAAAACTGTGAAAGACCTTAATCTAACCAAGTCACAGGGATTGTGGTGACCAGGCACAACTGAGATTGGAGGAAATACATGCATTGGTGGAGAAGTAAGGAATTTTTCCTCTTCCGCCTTTAGAGGAGCAATTTGCTTTAACAAGCTGAGAAGCAAAGGCATTCAAAATGGCACCAGTTACCAAGAGCCCTCAGCCATTCTTTTGTCATGTCTAAGCTCCTCAGAAAAGCTTCAGTATACATCTTGGTCAGAATGAGTAATCCTCCTTTTGTTACAGCCTAAATACAAAAACTAAGAACAGGAAAGGAAAAGAGGATGTCTTAAACATGCCACATCCTCTACTGCAGTGGCAGGATGGATAGGCTGTGATTATCAGCAAGAGAACAGCACCTGTATTCGTGCTAGAAAAAAAGGACTCGTTGTACCAGGATTTATATTATATCCCTCAGTTAACAGCCTTTAAAAATCTATCTGCCCTTTCAGTACAGAATGAAAACAATGAGCAGTCAAATGGCAAAAGGAAAAGTCGAGAGAAAAAAGTGCCTGTCATGGCTTGTTCAGCATTCCCTGTCTGGTTTGAAAGTAGCCAACAACAAATGTCTGTCTCCTCAGCGATAAATATCAAAACCTACCCAATCATTTCAGTAGACATTTGATCTCCTTCCCTTTGTGAATATTCCTGTGAATAGGTAAACACATGTGATACTGAGAAAGCTCTGCATGGTTTGGATGTGAAACAAGTATTTTAAACTAAAAAAGAAAAAGGCCAAACTCTATTGATAGAAAATAAATTATCTGGACTGAGACCATTTTTGTGGTTCCCTAAATTGAGGAGTATTTGGCATTTTGTATGAGTTATCTTCAGTGTAAGTGAATGTTATCACTGCTGCTGGCATATATTTACTGTATATTGGTTTTTAAATAAGGGTACAACATTGATTACTTGCTCTCCAAACTATTGACTGCACTTTCTCCTTGTTGTCAGGTCAGATAACTTATCTCCCCTGGAAATGTTCAGTAGAAAAAAATGGGAAAATGTGTTTGTTCCCAGAAACTCTCATAGAGGATCAAGGGTTTCTGGTTTCTGTTTTTTTCTGGTTTGTTTGGGTTTTTTTTAGTTTTTGTTTTTTTGGTTTTTTTTTTTTTTTTTTTTTTTGTTTTTTTTGGTTTTTTTTTTTTTTTTTTTTTTTTTTTTTTTTTTTAAAGCTGCCTATAATCAAAATATCTTGTAATTATCCCTGAAAATTGACAAATTCCTCTGTGAGATATGTGAGTCTTCACTAACTCAAGTAGCCCACTGAGTCATGAATGCTTCAGTTGACACCCACTTTGGAAGGACAGTGTGACCTTTCCTTATTAGCACAGCTACATCTTCTGTTCATGGCTCCACAGATGCATTTGAGCAGTGACACCTTCTTGAGATGAGGGGGAAGGTTGTTCATGGACTTCACAGTTATACTATGTGGCCAGGAGTCTCACAGAGAATGAGCTTTCCCCCATCCATGGTCTCCCATCATCCTGCCCTGACTGGACCCAGTGGGCCTCTGGCTAGTGGGAGAAGTTTCAGGGGCATTACATAATAATGGTTGCTTTCAGATCCAGGGTGGGTGACAGCAGTTTCATATGAACAGGAGAGAACTGGTCATATTGACAGAGTCAGAGCAGAGAAGCTGAAGCGCAGCCTGATGGGTATTCATGAGAGCAAATACCCTGAAAGCAAAGAGAGTAACATTGGGATAAGAATTGGAGAAATTTGGGTAGACAGAAAGCAGAATCAGCTTAGAAGATGTTTCTGTTTCTTTTATTATTTGTAGGACCCTTTTTGCTACCAAGCCGAGTACCAGGCTGGGCTAAAGACAGGCTTCTGATGTGTACCTTTGGTCACACCATACATAGCTGATAGCTCTCTCAGCCACTCGAGGTTGTTTTACTTTTCACATCTAATCTGTTTTAGCCTTTTGGTGAGCATGAGAAAATGCACTCAAGCCCTTTGTGCTTTTGTTTCTTTTATCTCAATCTTTCACCTCCCTGGTTCAGTGAGTTGAGTGAAGAAGCTATTTTTTTTATTTTTCCTCAGGACTGAGCACTGAAAGAGTATCTTATCATCAGCTAATACTTATAACCACTCAATTCTTAGTAGAACCTAGCAACAAACTTTCAAGTTAATGTGAGAGACCTCTAGAATACACCAGGTCCCTCTTCTTATGTTATTTTTTCCAGAGAGGGTGCAACTGATGGGCTGAGATCTTTCCCTTCTGCGCTGGATGTCTAATGGCTGCATTTCATGCTCATCCTAGTGTTTTTGTTTACCTTTTTTACAACTTTTTATTTTGTCTAATGCTACGAGAAGCAAAACAAAGGTCTGTGATGACCTTGTGGGTCTGTGTCTCACAAAACCTCACTACATTTCAAATTGTGCCAAGAAAAGGAAGAAATCCATCCTCCTGTAAGAAGGCTGAGATAGGACATGCTGAATTTCTGTGCACTGGTGACTTCTATCCTATGTCAGTGTCCTACATCAGAACGGAAAAATCAAAGTTATGCCACATTCTATCTCAACTATAGGATTTACATTTAAAAATAAATAATGCCCTCAGGCCAAGTAACAGCTGCTGCAGTTCTTTGCAGCACAGTTAATTGATCTTGTCCTCTCATTTGACATATCCTGCTACTCCCATGGTGCTGTAGTTAGCACTGAATCACGGAGAGATCATGTAGTGACTTAACTGAAACTGAGACTTAGTTGGGGTAGCCTTTACATGCAGATATACCAGTCCTTGCACCACCATGTGTACACACAGTGGAGAAAGATCTGAGAACAAAGTCTTTGGCAGGCTGTGCTCTCTCTTTCTATTTCTTACAGAATTTTTTTTCCTTATTTTATGTTAGTCTAATCATTTTCACTTTTGGGAATTGCTTTCAATTTTAATTTTTCTTTTTTTTAATAGCAGGTATTGTTTTATCATGAAATGGTGATGAGCTTAATACATATGTTAAAACTACAGTATTCCACAAAAGTCCTGATATAAAAATTAAGTATCTTTTAGGAAATCCTAGATAAAAACCCTCCCAAGTTTAGTTCATTATGTAATTTTCTCACAATCTTTCCTCACATTTCTCAGAATCATCCCTCTCTTTTCTGTATATTGACAAGTACACGAAGAGCAAAAAATGAACTCTGTAGCCAGCTGTTCTTCCTAAATATGTCTTGTCTTGCTAGCTTGGGTAAAAGGCAAATTGCACTTAGAGATTTCATTTCTGCAGCAAATCAGGTCTGCTTTCAGAAGGGTGCTTCTTCAGTCACAGTATTTCAAGATGGGAAGCTAGGGTGTGTTCCTGATTCAAGTTGATTATACCATGTTTGCAGAGACTTTAGTCATAGGGTGGCAAAAACATTTAAGAACAAAAGAACACAATTTTGAACCTTTGCTTCTATTTCTTCCACTCCTGATTAAATTTTCAAAGCCTTTCCAACATTTAAATGAAGCATTATCTGAGAGCTGTCTGGAAAGAATATGGGATCATAGATTGTCATTCTCAGAATAATTTCCACATTTTTTTGGAAATAATCTCTCCTGTAGCTATAAATTTATTTTGTAACATATGTTGTGCTCCTTCTATGGTTGCATCCTTCTCTTTAAAAGAAAAAAATGTTTGTTTTTATTTCTGTAATCTTATCAGGAACAAGAAAAAAAAAAAACAAAACATTTACATTGCCAACACACAGTTCTTTTTGTTTGATCATGTCATGGAATAACAGATAATACTGAAAGCTTATAGGGCACCAAGTAGTAAAATCATATTTACCTCACACAAGAAAAGGATATTTGAGCTTACTGGTAGGCCTTTGTAAATTGATACTTAGGAGAAAGTTAATTCCTTATAATTCTGTTGATAAATGCTAAGCTTTGGGTGACATTAACTGATTGTGGTCACTGGGATTTCCATTAATTTTTCTGAGATTGTTTGGCTAGTGTGATATTCAAATGTCCAGGCTTTCAGGTGTTTTAGCCATTCAAAGAAGCAGCAATACCCAGGGATGAGATTAAAAAAAAAAAGTAAGAATTAAATCATAACAAACTTTTTTTTTTAAATTGATACTTCTACCCCCATTAAAAATTAATAAAAATAAAATGTAGACTGTATCACAGTAAGTACATTTTAAAACTGATATACAGTAAATCCTGGCATCTCACAGGGGAAAGGTACCAACCCTTTTGATGTACATGTGTATTAAAATATTTTCATTTATTTGCAGGAGAAAAATGAGGAAGGAAGCATAACTTTTCAAATAAGGCTTTGGTCTTAAAGGCAAAGTAGGCCTGCAAGAAACAGTCTGAGCAGGACTTTCTATGGTTTGCAAAAGCCCACAGCTGACTGTACAAAAAAAGGGAAAACAACTTTCTATTTGCTTAATTTTGGAAAGGTTTTCTCCTTTTGTACATTATACATTAGGTCACTTCTCAAATGGAAATAGTAATTTGAACTTAAATGCTTGGGTAATTATGTTTCTACTTCAGATTCAATAAATGTTTTTGGAAAGGTGAAATGCGTCCAACTGAAACAAAGTATCTTCCTGTTTAAATAGCAAAATGGCAAGTCAGCTCAAAAATGTATTTTTGATTCTTTTTGATCCATTTTTGAAATAATTAAACACATATGTATAATGTGTACATACAGTTAGATGCATTCTTGGCCATATGTATAAACTTTGCTTTTCACTTCTGCCTTGGTAACAGGAGATAATTGTAACACATGTCAGAGACCTGACTTAGGCCTAGCAGTACTGATGTTTATGAGGTGTTTATAGACTAGCAAAGACAAAGGATCCACTCAGGGGAGTACCTGTGTCAGCAAAAGGAGACACACAACCTAGTGAGAGCTGGCAAAGAATGTCCATTCAGCCTGGGATGTGGACAAGCTCAAGAACTGGGCCACAGGAATCTCATGAGCTTTAACAGGACCAGGTGCTGGTGTTGCACCTGGATGGAGCAACCCTGGTATCAACACAGGCTGGGGGATGAATGGATCAAGAGCAGCTCTGTGAGAAGAACTTGGGGGGGCTGCTGGGTGAGAGGCGGGACATGACCCAGCCATGGGCACTCACAGCCCAGAAAGCCAAACGTGTCCTGGGCTGCATCCTGCTCCTCTGCTCCCCACTGCTGAGAACTCACCAACAGTGCTGCATCCAGCTTTGGGTTCCCCAGCAGAGGAAGGACATGGACCTGTTGGAGAGCATCCACAGGAAGGTCATCAACTTCATTAGAGAATGGAGTTCCTCTCCTGTGAGGAAATGTTGAGAGAACTGAGATTGTTCAGCCTGGAAAAGAGAAGGTTTCAGGGTGACATGGCTGTGGTCTTCCAGTACCTGAAGGGAATCTACAAGAAAGATGGAGAGGGACTTTTTACAAGGCCAGGCAGTGACAGGACAAGGGGGAATGGCTTCAAACTGAGAGAGGGCAGGTTTAGCTTAGATGTTAGGAAAAAATTCTTCTCTGTGAGCATGGTAAAACACTGGAACAGGTTGTCCAGAGAAGTAGTGGATGCCCCATCCCTGGAAGTGTTCAAGATCAGTTTGGATGGGGCCATGAACAACCTCGTCTGGTGGAACTGTCTCTGCCCATAACAAGGGGCTTGGAGCTAGCTGATTTCTAAGGTCCCTTCCAACCTAAACCATTCTATGATTCTATGAACTTCTTTCATTAGGGAATAGGTTTTGTCCAATATATCTTCCTGAGTATCTTGGGGGAGGGGGTTATTATTCAACAATATCTTCATATGTTCTGTCTTTTAAAATATTTTTGGCTGGAATGTTTATGAGTTTTGCTTCTAAATGAAATTGAACTTTATATCATGTTAAAAGCTTTAATGTGGCATTTTATGTTATTTTTACAGAAAATAACTTCTTATGTTTTCTGGAAAGCAGATATTCTTCAAATTTTAATGAGACAGTCTAATCTAAATAAGTCAAAATTTTCTCACAATTTCTGATAAAATTATGCTTTTTTTCACATAATTCTTCTAAACATTACTTCTAAATGTTAACTAATAGCCATACAGCAATAACACCACTTCTCTTTGTAGAATTTTGTTCTTTTTGCCTTTCTAATTTTTTTTTTCTTGTTCTGATGGAGCTGTTCTTTGTGGATGGTTATGCACAAGGGTAACAGATAGTTCAAAGGCTGTAAAAATGCTGAATTTGCTTTAAGGTTCCCAGGACAGGTAATATGAAGGTAAAATGATAAGGAACATGTGGTATTTGAGTGGGAGGCTTGTACTAAGGCAAAGCAGACCATCAGAGTTCCAAATTAACCTCTGAAATATTGTCTGTGCAGAAGCAACAGGGGCTGAGAGGGGTCATAAGTGATCATCAATGAATTAAGAAGGAGTTCACTGTCAGTGCTCTGTGGTAGCTGAAAATTAAAAGAAGCAGCTGAGAAATGTAACAAAGTTTCCTGTGGCAGAGGAGGCACCTGCAGTAGCTCAATACCCTTTATACTAAAAATGCTGTTGGGTGGTCTGTTGTTCATATTCTCATACGTGCAAAAGTGAACCTACAACTATTCCACTTTCAAAAGTGCTAGGGACTATCATTAGCATGTGATTCATTGTTCTAAGCCATGGCAAAGGGGAATGAGAGGCTTTTGACAGTTTCTATCAAAATCTTCCCAGAGTGCAGAGCTTTTGGAGACAGTATGTTGGCATGCTGACACTGCAGTAAACACTCCCTTTGCTTTCAGCACATCTTCCACTCAGGGCTCTGAGCAAATGAATTGATCCTTGGTGTTTCCATGCAAATTGGGGTAGTGTTATTATTCCTTAACTGAGAAAATTGGCATCTGGGTTTTGGTTTAAAATGCTCTGTGATCACGCACAGTGCCTACAGCTGAGTTGTTGGTCAGGTCACCCATCAACAGGGTTTCATCATCCTGCTGAGGCTGAGGCAATGCTGAGGTAGTGCTAAACAAGAGGAATGGAAAACAGATCAAATCCCAGAACTGTGCTGCAGCAGCAACAGAATGGGCTGTGCCTACACAACTAAGCCCACTGGAGAGCTTCCTTTAGGCTTTTCATTTCAGCAAGACTATTTTGAAAACAGTACTCAAAGAGCAAGCCTTAGCTAAAGTAGGAGCCACTGAACCCTTTTGTACAATTTTTACATGCTCTAATAGAGCTGAAGAAAATAGTCATCACATGCATTATCTTTCTGCTTATTTTTGCTATGTTTATTTAATAGTCATTTGGGAGGGATATTGATATGCAAGTAACTGGAATTTTAAAAAATATAAAAAAAATAGCTGTACTAAGCTTTCCACCTTTCTTGGGATGCTAGAAATCGTCCAAGCATACATCCAGGCAAACCCACTCTTCCTCATGTATATTTTGCTTATTATCATGAATTGGCATACTGAATTACTGATGAAATTCCCACTAGGAGAAATTCAAATGATATAGTTATTTTACTCCAGTGATGGACTGAAAGCTTTTATTCATATTTCATACACATTTTTTTTCCTGTTTTTATTATGCTACACCTAAAATTTATTTGGCCTGTTAATTTTTAGGGCTCCTTATTTCAGCTAAAGTTCTAAGGATGTAATTTATTTCAGCTCATGGCTGACTTATTGGTTTAGTTTTCAGATGAAGAGACTAAGAACTTCCCACCTCTCTCTCCTTTGTGCAGGTAAACATAACCTTAGCCTCTGGTAGTGAAAACGGTCAGTCTAGCAAAATCAAAAAGCTCAGGTGACCTAAGGTCATTTATCTAGTTATTCACAGAGGGAATATGCAAACGGCTCATAAATGGTTCATAGGAAAAAAGGTGGAATTTATACTTTAGAAGATTTTATAGTTATTCAAACTCAGAAAAAAAATCCTATGTCCTTGATCAAAGCTTTTCTTACTGCTTTTGCAGGGTAGCCTTTAAGCCTACACTGACGAACAAACAAAAAAGTGCCATCAAACGCATTGAAGTTCTGCACTGCAGCTGTTGATCACCCATTTCACATTTGGTGCAGTTTCTCTGGATTGCAACTAGTCCCTCCTACTATAGACTACAATCCAGTCTCAGCTGTCCAAACCTCAGTTAGCCTAAACAGGATAATGGTCCTCCGTGTCTGTTAGCTGCACTGATAATTCCCCTAATTACTTGGACATGCTCCATCTCCCACGATATTCAGCTGAATGAAGATGCACTGCCTGTTAAAACTTCATTTCAATGTCCCACTCTAATTCCCCCCATAATACATTCAGCAGCATGTTTACTTGTTCTTCTTCATGTGCAAGCTTCTAATATATGACTACAGAGAGACAAAACCAACAATAAATATTCAAAAATCACCAGTGATTAGCACACATGATCCATAAGAAAAGTAAGAAGAACAGTAGTTATTAAATATAGATGGTTTACTCACTGTGTCATCAATAAACATGTGATTTGTGATTTCCTGAGACTTTTTAGGTGATGATTCATTCATGATTTTATTTATTTTACTGCATAATGAAGCAGAATAGCAGAAGGAAGAGATTTTAGCTGATGCCACAAACATCTCCTTATTTGGTGAGATGTCTTCCTGTATTTTCTAGCTCAAGAAATTAAAGTTTAGGGGTCTAGTCCATGTGAGACTACTGGGCATCCCTTGAAAGTGCTGTGTGAGATTTTCTATTTGGTACAAAGTGGTGCTGCTCTGTAGGTACTGGTTATCCAGTGACAGTAAATTGGTTGTTGCCTTTGGTGACAAACAGATACTAGCAGAGATCCACCCGTGTAATTCTCTGTCTTCAACAGCCCGTTTGGTTGCAGCTTCAGCTGTTAAGAGACTTCAGTGCTCTCATCAATGATGTCGCACAGTTCTGGTCCTAAAAGAGGAACTGAAGAAAATGCAGAGAAGAGGATGGATGGATGGATGGATGGATGGATGGATGGATGGATGGATGGATGGATGGATGGATAAGCTTTTAAACAAAGAATGATTGGATACTGCAGCTTGGAAAGAATTTACTCCAGCTTGATATGATAAAGGTATCCAAGACCATGAAAATTATTTTTGTTCCTTGTCTTTTCCAATACAAGTCTTAGAAGACAACAGATTAAACTGGCAAGTGACAGGTCCAGAAAAAAAAATTTAATGAAGCATTTCTTATCTTGGGATAATCAAAAGCTGTGAAACCCTTTTCTGCAGGATCCAGGGATTTCTAATTGTTTTCTTTGATTTATAGACCGTTTGGAGAACTAAACAAGGGAAAAACAAGATGTTTTTTCACACGCAAAGACTTCTTCAGCTAATAATGTTAGCTGCACCACAAGCAGCTAAGAAGCCAAGAGAGAGAAATTATCACCAAAGGCTTTTAAGTTTTTTGATTATTTTCCCTATTAGCTACTAGCAGAGACAAGATAGTGGGCTGGGTATACCATATATGTGACATGATTCAGATTTGTTCAGACTGATTTGACTCAAGATGCTCATTCCTTCGGTGCTCATAGCACAGGAGAATGCCGTTTTTGGGTGAGTGCACAGCTGGGCACCAGCAGGGTGCAAAGAGGTGCAAATTACTCAGTGCTTGCACATGTGGGCAGGAACAGTGATCTTTTACCGGGATACAGAGATAAAGCTTCACTGCTGAATTGACTAAGTTATTAGCACCCTGCATTCTGAAACTAGGCTGATATAATCATGGTCTCTGGCTCAAAAATTTCAGATAGCTTTTATAGTGTTTCACTCCTAGTTAGGTGAAAATTGTTCTCTCTGCACTTTGGGCTTCTTCAGTAGTTGCAGTAGCTGGCTGTGTTGGTGTGAACACGAGGAAGCTGCTGCTGAGCTCTGGCAGCTGGAACAGGTAGGCATTCATCTGCTTACTGAGAAAAAAGTTGAAATGGCATCATGGGCCTCTTAAGCTGGAAAAAGACAGAGTGTTCTTTCTCTCTCATGTTCTAGAAATCTAATAATGATAACATCTGAGTGTAAAGACGAGATCCCTTGGAAGGCTGTAGTTTCTAATGGTGCAGGCGTCTGAGCTCTTGCATATCGTGCTCAATCCCTGCAGCAAGTTAGAAGGTATGGCAAATAGGGGAAACTCTTTCAAGCAAACATCTGACCGATAAACAGATATTGTTTCTATAACTTTTCTTGATTTAATTTAGGATCTTTGGTGTGCATTTAGTATCTTGCTGACCTGAGTTTCATATGGGTGGAATTATTCACTGGCACCCACCTTGCATTACCTTTTAATAGTTTTTGCAAGGACTTTTTATTCTTTTGCTGGTGTAGAATCCTTCAGAGAGTTTTTAGACAAGAATAGAGGGAAGCCTCTAAACAAAGACAAAATAGGATGGAGTGGAGAGACTAAAGAACTATCAACAAGATAACTATTTTCAGAAGAGCTCATTTCTTCTTTAGCCAGTGTGTCTTGTTTTGTTAAATTTCTGAAGTGAAAATCCACAAATAGAATTCTCAAGACTCAGCATTTTAGAACATCAGAGGGCTGGTATACAGAAGAAATATATTTAATGTGCTATAAATTATATATTAAAAATGTTCTTTATTTTCTGTAATTTTTCTTAGGCTAAAATTTTAAAATATTTATTCAGGTGTTGCCAAGGTACTTTTAAAACCTAAGGAAATCCTGAGTTTTTTTATGAAATAGTTGGGTCCCAAGAGGGGATTTTTGAGGCAAAATTCTCCAGTGTGTTCTGGGTGTTTCGAATAAAAAATAAAGGAATTTGTGAGACTCCCTTCTTGGATAGACTCATAGGCATTTACCATTGGGTTTTGACCTGCAATATAAGAAATTATGATTGCATTGCCTTTCTTTCTTGGATCACCCCATTTGATTCAACTCTTGTTGTTTCTCTCTCTCTTTTTTTTTTTTTTTTTATTTTTTTTTTTTTTTTTTATTGTTGTCCTACCCTNTTTTTTTTTTTTTAATGACCAGATTATCTTGATTTGTGTTATGTGGTAGGATTAAATAAAATTTACCCCCGAGGGAAAACTGCACTGATTCTTTTTCTAATATAACCATTTACAGAAGTGCTAATGTGTCCTAGGAAACATGAAGGCATACTACCGTTTTTAGAAATTGTTCTACAGAGTTATCAGATTTTTTTTCCCTTTTTTATTTTCTTTCCTGCTCAATATTTCAAGAACCATCTTTAGGCTGAACAGAAAGAAAAGATTTATTGACAGCAAGATTCATTAGACTGTGAAATAGTCTCCTAAGGAAAGTTGATAGAAACTTTGAGACTTTAAAAGTAGCTTATTGGGCGCAAGGGGACTCAAACCTTTTAATGTACTGCATGAGATAAGATGGACTAACTGGCTTGATAAGGCCATCTTTTGATGTGTAGTTTCTATAGATTTTCGCACAGAAACACTAGCATTGCTAATTAACTGCTCATCTGCTTCATGTACTTATGGCTTACCAGCTATAGTCAAATCCCATCTGTCACTTGAGGACAATTAAGTGGGCTGAGAAGCATCATTTCATGACTGTACCTGGCCAGGAGGAGATATTCCAGATGGACAGCATAGGAATCAGGAGACACCCAGAAGAGGAAGGGAAGGAGGCTGTCTCCTCAACAGCCTGGTGTAAACCTGTTCATATAAAGCAAAGAAAACCTGTTCTGAAGAGGCACGGATAGGAGCACACAAAACACATATGTGTGCTTCCAGGATCAGTGCAAGAGCTGTGTGGTTTTCTTCAGACTGCTGTGGCCCTTGTCCTCAATTTTGTATGAGTTTTGACTCCATAGACCGTGGAAAACTGCAAGAGATGACCAAAACCCAAAAAATGGCATCAACAATATTGGAGATGAGGAAGAAATGATATAACCTATGTTATCAAGCGAAACACAAAGCCTGGAACAGGCTTAGGGTTAGAGGTGCTGCAGCACATGTATATGATCTGTCTCTTGGTTCTGCCTGGGACATGGTCCTGGGGAGTGAACAACTGCAACAGTAAATAACCAGTACCAAATTTTCATAGTGTTGCATTGGCTCTCACTTTGTGCATTTTCACTCAGGCTGCTCTTGCTGTCTGCTCCCTGTGTCTTGCAATGTGGCCATTTCATTTGAGTAAGAAAATATGTGGTGAATAATTATATTTGTTCCTAAATATAATGTTTTCTCAAAACTCTTCAAGTGGTGCCAGTGGCCCTTTAGAGGCCATTTTCAAAGCTTACAGCAGTGTGCTTGGGTAATGAGGTAATGATAGTGCCTCAATTATATGCTGCAAGTAAGGACAAAGCCTTAAACTGCCATTCAGCTTTAGAATTACTGCTGTAATTTTAAAATATCTACCCTCCTTTCTCTTTAAGCAAAATCATCCACCTCATTTGTCAAGATAATGATACCCATGGCCAAGCAGGGCCTCTTCTTCCAGTGATAGCTTCCTTCAGAGGGATGCCATTAACAGCCTCATCTTGTATCACCTGAATCCATGTAGTTTAATTTGTCCCTAGTCTATATTTTGGCTGTTTTTCACTATGTCTGTCCATTATGCATGACCAGGAGACTGAAAGAAGGGCATATCAGCCCTATCAGCCTTTGTGCTGATACTTCCCAGCAAAGGTTTTACATATATATGTGTACATATATATATGCACACACACATAGAGAAATAAATTTTATATGTGTTTTATATATGTATCTTATCTATAAGTAGATGTACATGGAAGAGAGATTTGCTTCTTGGTAGGCAAAAAAGAAGGACTAACTTTTCCTGGTAGAAGAGTTTGCAAATCGTGGCATGGTGATAAGCTGCAGTGGGCTCTGTGGTCCCTTCTGGCAGGGCTGCACTCAGGCCAGAAAGACACATCAATAAAGCATTGTGGCAGATGGACTCTGCTTCCCCTCTGTGGGAAAACAGACAAATGTCTGAATTCTCTGTTCTTGCTTGCACATCTCAATGGGGAAAAGTTTCAAATAAAACCACTCTTTTGTAGAGCTGAGGGGTTTTGTAAGGTGGCTGTGAAGAAACAGTAGGCATTATTAAGTCTTATTAACCATAAGAATTCTGAAATCATCACTCTGAACATCACATGAGAGAGCTTAGTGTGGCATGATCTACCTTTTGTAGCACTGCCTATTTTTAGGCCCCCTTCTCCAGTTTCTAAACTAAAAATAACAAAAAATAAAAATTCCTTCCTAACCATGGGATTCCAGGAGCCCTGTGCTCCCATGTGTCCATGTGACCATGGTCCCTGTGAAGCTATATGAAGGACCATTTGATATTATTTACTCTTTGTGCATATCAAACTGAATCAAGACAGTTTCTCAAAACAAGACTGTTCAGGATTTGTGGAGTTTGTTGTTTGGGTTTTTACCCTCTTGGCTTATTGTGGGGTGTTTTGTTGTTTGGGTTATTTTTCACTATGGTATTTAAAATATACTTTTAAAAATTGTTGCTTGAGTATTCTAAGAGCCAGACTTGAGCATCAGTTTACTTGTTTGTTCAGGAAAACCATGACAGGGAATGGATTCCTGCAGAGAGAGGGCCTCATTTGCCTAATCCTGCCAATCAAGACAAGAATGATGAAATAAAAGCCAGGAACACAACAGGTAGAAAAATAAATTAAAATACTTTCACTCTTGCCTAAGCAAAAGGAATCATGTAAGAAATACAGGAGAAAATTTTGAAGATAATTTTATTTAAATTGGCCCCTTCACAATTTAAAATTTAAATTTAAATACCTGAACAGATTTTTCTCAACCACCAAAGTCATATCTTTCTAACCTGTATATCAGTTTCCAAATTTTAAAACATTTTTTCTTCCATCTTTCCCTGCTAATTTGAGGCTCTAAGGTCGTTTATAGCCTGCATGAGAAATATCATATGTATTTTAACAATTTATTTTTAATCCTGTTCTCTCTCTGATACAGAGATTCTATCAAAACAGAAGTCAGTGTTTTGATGCCCGTATCTGGCACAGGCACAGCCTGAGACAAAGTGGTGAATAATAGGGAAGAATAATCAGGTGTACTTTGGCATACTAGACACCCAGTTTCAAATGGCTGTGATTACACATTTCTCCCCTGTTACTTTTGTCACTAACATAACATGAAGCACATTTCCTTCAAAAAATACATTTTGAACCTATTTGAGAGAGTATGTTCAGGTCAGATTTTTCAAATGTGCTCAGCATACTGAATGCAGATGGGGTACCAAGTGCTCTGGTGTTTTGTGGGTTGTTTTTTGTTTGCCTTTTTTTTTTTAATGATCCTACAATAGCATTTATGGGCATAAAATGAATTTGAAAATTCAGCTTCTATGTAAATGCTCGGGTCTACAGTAGCTGGTTCTTAGCAAGCTTTTTTCACTTTGGACAAAGCACTTTGGCTGTGGGATTTTCAGGTATTTTCCCAACTGGCCAAATTCTGCTCTCATTGAAATTGGTGCAAATATTTTATCTTAAAATGATGTTGTCTGATGTGGATTTTTGGTCCTGCTTGTCTTCTTTACCCTTTGTCCGTAGGTATATGTACAGGAATAAACTTCACCTGAGCTCACAGAGGACTGAACCTGTGCCTCAGCCAGGTCCCAGCTGCTTTTTGCTCCTGTGTTGTGGGTGGATCAGACACATGAGATGCCCAGTGACTCACACTTGCCAACACATGTACTAATTGTGGCTTTTCCTTAAACCTGAACAAGCATCTGTGTGTTAGACGGCTGTAAAGGGGTTTTCCATATGCAATCCTTTAGGGCAGGTGAGGAGAGATACATTTTCATGATGCAGCTGTGCTCAGCTATAGGTAGATGAAGCACTCAGGTAGATATCAATAGTAAGCATGACGAGTTATGTCTCAGAACTGTCTAATTATTTTGATTCATCCACAAGGGTCACCAGATGACAAGATAATATGTGAATATCTAAACTACAGGCCTCAAAAATGAGATCAAAGCCACTGCTAGCCACTGTTGTCATTGTGGATGAAAAACACAGGGGTCATTCCATGTGTAAAAGCTCTTCATCTCTATTTTAACTTTGCATCCTTACCTTATTTTTGCCCCACTGGTTTCACTTGAGAAAAATAATTCCCTATCAGTTGCTTCTGAAACCTTTACCTACAGCTCAGGCACTGTGTAGCTCTACATTTTTGACATTTTCCTTTAAATTGCTTGCTAGTTTTATTCTGAAACAACTTGTCCCTGGGACTGTTTTTGTAACACAGGCACAGAAATGGACCAGTGACTAACTGATTCACTCTCTAAGACATGAGGTATTTCACATTGTATCCATCTGTGCTATGACGATACCCTTCTTTATTTGATTATGTTCCTTGAACTCTCTAAATGCTAATTTTGGAGATTATTTGCTTGGCATTTTTTAAGCTTTTATGTTGCTGTTATCACTATTATTTATAGAGACAATGAGCATAAAGAGATATTTGGAATCATTGTTTGTTTGGTTGGTTTTTTTTCTTCTCAGTTTATGAAAGATTTTTACTTTTAACAGATGAACTTAGGATAAAAAAGACTAGATCCTAGCATATCACTGCTTTCTGGTACTGTTATGGTAAATGAATACGTAATTCCTTGACTTATTACACGCTAATACAAATCTGTATGGTTTTTCTCCACCTCTTTTAACCTCCTACATTGTTAGAGCATATGTTGGGAATACCACCCGTAGCAAAGGATCATTGTAAAGCATCTGTTGCAAATTATCCAGCTGAGATTGATTGATTTTTCAATTCAAGCATTTAACTCTCTTGGTTTAGATTTCAACCTAGACCTCAACTGAATTCCAATAATGACACATGCCAGACTTTCATGCTAGAGAGCTCCTCAAATACAATAAATCCAACATTGTCACTTGATAGTTATTTAGGCACTACTTGACCCTGCACCTTTCTAATAAACCTCCAGGAAACTAACAGGTTAAGAAATAAAGAACCTTTCTGAAATGTCCCTTGTGGATTAAGCTTCCAGGGGTGGCAGGGTGGAAGATTGCAACCTTCCGGTATTTGAAGGTGTCTTGTTTCGGAACTCCTTGTGCTTCTGAGGTCTGCAGCAATCCTTCCAGGATTGTTTAAACTGGATTTATAGCCAGGCAGTAAACCAAACTAGCAGTAAAAATTCTTAAATTATTGTGCTAGGCAGTCTTCTAAGCTGTACTGAAAAAGTAATCACTTTCACTTATGAGTCTTGATTTATTTTTTCTGAAAGAATGCTACCTGTACTCTGGTAGCATTTTTGTCAACTTCTTTTGTTGTGGCAATAACTGCATTTTGCCTAGTTTTCTTCCTCTATTTCTGTCAGTATTTTCTGCTATTTGGAGGCAAACTGTTGGTTGTAAGCCAACCAAGTGAATTGGATATTTTTCCACACATCAGTTGGAATATTGGATACTTGACCAGCAAGATAACTTTTCAAGTTTGAAATCTGCTTCTGTTCCTAATGGAAATGTGAAAACGTAATTTCTTACCACTTCTGTGAAATGTGTGTAGAGGGGCCAGAAAAGGAGATGCTAATGTTTGTGGCAAGAAGTCTCACCATACAAAGCAGTTGCAGAAACTTGAGAGTATCAGAACCCTTGGTTTGTTTTTGTTTAGGTTTTGTTTGTTTGTTTTTTGTGGATTTTGTTTGTTTGTTATGTTTTGTTTCTGTGGGCAGTGAAAATTTAGAACTGTGGACCTTTCTTTCACAAACTATAGCCTCTGTGTTTGATTTTCTCTACCCAAAAGAGACAAGGTGACCTGAGTGTAGAGCTTTCACCGCTGTGTTGGGAAACTGCAAAGCCTGATGAATAGGCAACTGCAGTTTGTTTACAGAATCATGCCACAGAAAGTCACCATGACTTTGAGACTGAGCCGAGATCCACACACTGGCTAGCAGATCTGTGTAGCATTGTTGCAAACTGTAGTGAGAGAAATCAAGAGTCGCATTCTCCCCTGAGATTGCAGGTAATTTTTATGTTTTTAACTTTCTGTTCAACAAGAAACCTGCACTTACAAGTTAGTTCACAGTGAAAAGAAAAGCTTATTACCTGTGGGACCACTGAATCTGGGGAAGATTCAAGCCATGTTGAAGATGAATACCCAATCTCAGTTACTGGCTGCACAGCCAGGGAAATGGGATGCTTTTCCCAAAGCACCAAGTCAGCAAAGAGGAGCACTCACATTACAGGAGGTCTATGTCTCCACAACCACAGGAGAGAAGGGATTGAGGTAAGCACACAACAAGGATTGCTCCCTCACTCAGCTCCCCGTGAACATGAGCACAGATGACCATTGTAAACACTGACCCAGGGGGCAGGAGAGCTTTGGGGACCTGCTCTTGCCAATGCAACATGTTGCTGCTGCCTCCCTTGCCCTGGGTGACTTGCTCTGTCAGTTGTCTGCAGATTGTTGGGACCTGAGCCTTCCCTGATGCATTCCAGCAGGTGCCTTTGTTTCCTCTAGCACGTGTTTAATTTCCACTGTCTTGTGCTGCCCTGCCTATACCATGGTAATCAAAGAATAAATCCTTTATAAGTGACTGCATGACAAGCGCAAGACAGACACAAGAGACACTCTCCTATTCTTGTGGCTGAGAAGGGATTTAAGCTCTGTACAATGTGCCACAAAAGATTTCATGCAGTGGTTGGAGTTGCTTTATCTGTAACCAGAAATAACTGTGACAAAGACAGTTAAATTCTGCATCTGCTTTTGTCATCTAGATTCATGTTTTGTGACGGAGACCAGGGAGACAAAAAGTCAGTCTTATGGCAATAGTGTTGTATGTCATGCTTTTATAATATTTATCTTTAAAAAGAGACCTTCATTTGAATTGGGCAATTGTGATAAAGCAACAGAGACTTGCAGTGAAATGTCTCTATATTTTTGGTTATGGGTTTGGGTTTTTTGGCTAAATTGTTCCTTCGGTTTCTGCTTTGAGGAAGATAATTCATTCTCTCCTAATTTAGTAGTGATGCATTCATTTTTTTTACTTGGTAATTCATGTAACAGATTGGCTTCATTTCACAAAGGAACAAGGAAAGTGGTACAGGCTTAGAGGATAGATAAAATGTCCTAAGTCTCCTGTTAAACTTGAGTAAATCTAAACCTTCAATTATGGCGCAACAGTGGTCGAATAAGTCTTTTCTTTCCCTAAGTCCCAGCAGGCATCCTACTTGCTAACAGCAATTCCTGAATCTCACTAGAGCAGATAATTTGAGCTAAATCATACATTGTCCACTCATCTCGTGTTCAGACAACGAGGAGGTGATAAGTGTTTTCCGAGGTGTTTCTGATATATGTGTTTCCCTGAGGTTGTGAACACTGATTACAGAAGTGAGTCAGAATCCATGGAAAGGGAGTTTTCTGCTGGATAAACCTCTACAGTGTGATTTCACTGCAGGTTGAAGAGTGACTTCTGTCAGAAAGGAGAAACAGTATTAACTTGAAAGGGGGCCCTTAGAGTTAAGGGCAAAAGGGAGCAGTACTATTTATTACTGGGCTAGATACCTTCTTGCCCTGCAGAGCAACTCTGTGGTTTTGGAAGTCTTCCTCTTGCTCCCATGAGGAGAGGTGAGATAACCAGACTTGGGTGTTCAGTTGGAATGCTATAGAAAGCCTTGTTCACCCTGATGTAGAGCAGGAGCCTGGACTCCTATTTCCCATCTTCAGACAAGTTACTGTCATCTTCTGGCTGCTCTGAAGTTTGCTAATGGCTCCTTTTATTGCACATACACCATTAAAAACGGGCAGATGTCCAGGCTGGTGAGAGTAAGTGAGTGAGCATGATGAGCAAGAGCTGCTTTTCTAGTAATGTGTCTGAGTTAGGAGGAGCAGAGACCAGGTCTCCTGCCTTGGGTAAATGACAGTCTGAACTGGCATGTAACTAAAGAACTCTGGGCTGTTTTTTTTATCTCCTCTCTGTGGCTTTCAACAGAATAAGTGGAGAGATTTTCTGGTCTGTTTTATCACTAGCCTCTCCCAAAAGGAACAAACAGCCTGTCCAGCTGTGGATGAGGACTTTACCTTATCTGAGATTGGCTGGAAGCTGTCATTTTGAAATGTTAGAGAAGGTCTCAATATGTTCTACTTGAAGTGACTCTTGTCCCTTTAAAAACTGGAATGTTTGCAAAGACATTTAAACCCATACATTATGAAGAAACAAAAATCATATTGAATTTAATGAAATATTCAAGGTTGCCTTTTTTTTCTTTTCTTTTGTTCAATTCCCTGCCCCCAAAATCTCATTCCAAATCAGAAATACTTCGGGGGAACGAAATTAACTAGAGAGAATGTATTATCTACACATCTGTAGCTGTGTAATCACACTTCAGATGATTGACTGTCACGTCCATGCCTCCATAGGAAGATTGTCTTTTCTTTCCATAAGTAAAACTGAAACTAATGCTATCAGAAGTTCTGTGTTTGACAAATCTGGAGTCCAAAGTTCTCTTGCAGAAGAGCACTGTAGAGAAGATCTGAAATGATGTGTCCTTAAAAAGGGAAAATGTTTATTTGGGAGCAATAACCATATCACTGTAGCTTTCTGTTGCATTGCAGCATTACCTGGAACAAACAAAATATCTTGTGATGTAAAGTTTTGTTCACCACAAACAGTAAGAATTAATTTTGGAATCTTCCTCATGGGTTCTGTTTCTTTGACATTAGAAGCTTTTTCAAGACTTATCTGGGTTTGTTTAGCCAACTGATATGACAGTATGAAGTTTCCATGATCACATCTCCTGTCTGACAAGCAGCGGGAGGGGGGAAATGTATTAGATTTTTTTTTTCCCAATTCAAAGCACACGACTTTGTCTAATTAGCCTGAAGACGGAAATTAAGGTGTGAATTGAGGGTAATTACTGTTGACTACTTAGACCATCTCTAGGTGGTAAGGAAGAAAGAAGAATAAAAAATTCAGAACAAAAAAAATCTCCCCAAAAATACTGTCTTATTCTGCTCCTGTTGTGGAAAATCACTTTGCTACTAAGTAAATGCTGTGCAAACTGCTAGCTACTACTTTTATTGTTATTTGACAGACGGATGTGCTTGTTTTTAATGGTCCTGTTCTTCCTTGATTATCTGCATCTTGTCACTTCTGGCTGAGCACAAGGAACATGTTGGCACATTTTAATGCAGACTACCTGTCGGTAGGAATATGCTTACAAACACTAATGTTGCAGCTGAAGTTAGCATATTTTTTATTACTTGATTGAAGCATAGAATTGCTTTCTGGGCCCTGTGCACTTTCTAGTTTCTACGGGAAGTATCTTTGCAAGACAGGAGCTTCTTGCTCCTAGCATCCTCCTAGGGAGACACAGTGTGAGGCCGTGTGGTGGTTGAGTGCCAGCCTCGGTCATTTACGGGTCCCTCCTACTTCTCACTGACACCTCCTTAGCCAGAGTTAATTTGTTTTTTTGCAAAGAACTGAGACTAACCCCAGGTTTCTGGACACTGTTCCTCTGCTTAGTAATGTGACACCTGTTTATGACCATGTGCTATTATTTTGTGCTGTGGGTTTTGGTGGTGCTAGCCAACAAAGTTCTCAAGGCTAACTTTAAGCTTAGGCAAAGTGGGCATTTACCAGCAGAGTGACTGTGGGACAAAAGACCAGCTTATGATTCTCTGTGCTCTTTTGACTGTGCTTAGGAGCTTGAAAACTGAGCCTCAGAAGGGGCTTTTGCTACAGAAATACAGCAACCATCCTTCTCCCTTGCAAACAGCAAATTCGACTCACTTGATCTCTTCTCTTTTTCTGTCTTCTTTATCTTGTTTCTTTCCATAGCTGGACTTATGTATCACTGTTAGAGACTTAAGTTTTCATCCCTGGAAAAGTTAAATTCTCACTGCATTTCTCAAAAGCTTTGAGGTGGCCTCATCTGTCACTGTATATCTGGATTCCTCTACCCTAGTTACATAGCTGTGCAGTTTCTCAGAGTTATGAGTGCACTGTAGCAATTTGCTTTCCCACATCCCTTCACAGAAGAATGAGTGGGTTTTTTCCTCGTGCAGCATTCAGCCCCTGTGAAAGCAACCATATTTCTATGCTCCCAAAATCTCCAAGGACTGATGGTGTCTTTACGTTGTTCTACCTCACCTTTCTTCTCTCTGTGCCCTTTCTAAATGGGCAGCACAGAAAGCTCAGCATATGGGGAAGACATAGGTTTTGCACACACAGCATGAACACTACCAATTGCACACAGAGTGGAGCTTTTTCATACCAAAAGAATGAGGGAGGACCTAAAACTGTGTTAATGGAGTGCAGAAATAGACACCAGTGGCTCCATAATACAACACCCCCTCAGCAGGAGCACACAGCATGATTGAGTAGCATGAAGGGAATCATGACAGCAGGCAAATCCCTGCACAGGGACTTCTGGATTTTGGAGCGGCATGGGAGCACCTCCATTCTGGAGCAAGACAGCTGTTTCACAGCGTCCAAACAGCAGTAGATCAATCGGAGAAAGTGCCAGTCTCATGGAAAACCTGGAAAAAGTTTGGCCAGCTTTCCGCTTTCAATGTTGTGGCTCTTAGCAGAGAGCTGTAAGTGATGCACGTGGTTGTTTTGTTGGTTCTCTGTCTGCTGCCAAAGAAAGTGGCGTGGATCCTGTGGGTGACGTGCAGCTGCTGAGGCAGCCAGCTCTCAGGCCAGCCTGGCTGCCTGCCACCCACATGCTGGCTGAGCCCTGCCTGCTGGGGATGGATTTCAGTGGGTGGCTTTCCTTCTCATTGCTGGGTATGCTAGTTTTGCATCATGCCATGCCTCTGACTGATATCTCTTCTATGATATTGTGGGGGAATCTCCTCAAAACAGCTCCATATAAATGTCTCTGGGCAAATAGTCTCCTGATTTTAAATGGTGTTAGTGTACCCAAAATGAGCTGTACAGTGCGTGACCATTAGCACTTGTTAACGGAGTGGGATCTGCCAGGTCCCAAACCAGCAGCTTTCTATATCATGCTGTCTTCCCCCACACCTGCTAGACTAACATTTTTCCAGACAGCTCAGCATGAGGGCAGAGGTCAAATGGCTTTCCTTAGGTATTCTCTGAAGCTAACCTTGTGGTCTCTAACACCGTGTTCTTCAGGTATTTCTTTTAGAGCACTTCTATGTATTTATTTATTTAACTCCTGAGTTTGGTGTTGGTGGAATATTTTTTCTTTTTTCATTGCTGTTGGAGAGAAGCAAGTAAATTGGAGAGAAGCAAGTCTCAGGTGCATGATAGCATGCTTCACTTACAGCTACTGATGCTATGCATGTACACACATAGATGTATGTGCAGCTTCTTTATCCAAAATAGTGGTGACCATAAACATTACTGGTGTTAGTTTTTCTAGATGTTTAAATGGACTGAAACAATAAATTTACTAGCTCAGATTTCTTTCCTGAGTTCCAGTTGGTAATCGACAAGTAATACTATAGTTTTAGTTACAAGGGTTCTATTTAAAACTGGACAGTTTCTCTTTGCCTTAATCATCCAAGCTCATGAATACTCCCATCTTGCTAAGACTATGCCACTCAGTAGAACCCCCTTGAATTTAAAAAACAAACAAAACAAGAGAAGAGCAGAGAACATGATCTCATAACTCTGTTTAGTATGATCTCAACTTCAGTCATGCTTAGAATTGTTTATCAATTGAACAGCAAGACAATTATACCTGGTTCTGGATTCCTTTAAAGAAAGGCCAGGCTCTCTTCAGAGGAGCCAGGGACAGGACAAGAGGTAACAGAGAGAAACAGAAGAGGCTGCATCAGAGCATCTGGAAACACTTTTTCACTCTGAGTGCAACCAAGCATAGAAACAGGCTACCCAGAGAGGATGTGGTGTTTCCATCCTTGCAGATGTTCAAAATCCACCTGTACATGATCCTGAGCAGCTGGCTCTGGGTGGTGCTGCTTGAGAAGGGGAATGGACAAGATGACCTCCAGAGGTCCCTTCCACTTTCAACTGCTTTGTGATTCTATGATCACAGCTCTTGTCCCTCTTGTGCTTCTTCACCTTTACATGATTTTCTCCAAGACAGAGCAGGTGATAGAAGGGAAAGAAAGGAATGACACAGAATGATACCTTTAGGAATGGGAGAGGGAGACATCATGAAACCCTGAAATGTTAGGAAACAAGAGGTTGTCACCAAAAAAAAAAAAAAATCAATGGAAATGCAGTGCAGAAGAATGCCAGGGACTGACCCAGATGCAGGAAGATCAGAAAAGTCATTAAGTCTTCAGTGCTCTGGGTGTGTGCACCAATGATTTGCACATAGATATAGATCTGTAAGGAGTTTATTGGATTCAGAGTCCTCTTCCTTTCTATATAATGCAGCTGTGATTCAGAGCTACACTGTAATGCTAAACCAAGGACCCAGGCTCCCTGACAGATTTTGACAGTGATGTGACTTTTGCTCCTGGCCCAGGAATGGACCATTTGGCAATATGGTCCCTTGCTGCTGCTGGAAGCCTCTACTGTCATGATCCTGGAGGCTGCAGAGGGAGTGTCAGCCCAGACATATGATGAACACAAACTGAGAAAATGGCTTCTATTAGTTTATAATCTGCAGAATATCAAAAGAAGCTGTAAGAAAAGAGGAAGAATCTTGTGTTCATGCCCTTAACATAATCAGGAATGTTGCTTTGTTTATTTTTTGTTTTCTTTTCCTTTTATTCCCCTACCCCACTCCTCCTAATGCTGATGTTATTATGCCTTTTTCTATGTGTAACCTGGGGGTAGTCACTGATGCTTTCACTATGGAAAAGATCCCTCCATACCACAAAACAGGTTGAGGCTATGCCCATTCAATTTTTTTTTCGGTTGAGTTCTGTTTGTTCAGTTATCTGCTCAGTGGTAAGTGACAGGTGCCACTCTTCTGGAGAGAGATTAAACTGAAATGTTACAAGAGTCCATTTTACAGGCTTTTATATTAATGATAACTAGCTGTGTTAATGCTTAATTCTCCCTTTTCCCTTATTTTTTTCATTTTAATCTTCATGGAATAAATATATGAAACAGTGATGTTGCTATGGCCACTTGCAGTTTAATCAGAACACTTACTGTGTTATTTATTGTCCTTACTAGCAGAAACTTTCTTGGTTTCCAGAGTATTGTTCCTGAAACTACTTTCTTTAAAAGAGGCTAGGCCATGAACAGGAATAATTTTCTGTTTATTATGTGGGATTTTATTGATTAATTTTTGGTTGATTGGTTTTTTTGTAGGTTTTGGTTTGGTTTTTTTTTTTAAACTTGTTCTTAAATAATAGAGTTTTGTTGCAAATTGGATTCATCAGTGGAGCTGTTACCACTCAAGGTAAGAGAAGTTCCTTGAGAGTCTGCTGGTATGTGTGTGTATGAGGAGGCTAATGTTAGGGGCTGGCATATCCGGGCTGCCAGGAGGGAATGTTTCAGAAGTTCTCACATCAAAAACTATTGTTGCTGTCACCAGGGGAGGGTAGCAGGCTCAATGCAGGGACTGAAAAGGGTTTTCTTTGATTTGGTTTCTCCTAGTGAGGAATTTTTAAGAATATGAGTGTCAGGTGGAAAAACACTAAGATGCGCAACATAAATGCCTAGCTGGATTTGGAGCAAAAAAGACGTCTGACAACAAAGCCTGTCCTCTTTTGCTGTCATTGTTCTAGTGCATGCTTTGGTCTTTTGATGATAACTATGGCTGAATACAGGACTAATTTACCCCAGTAGAGATCCCCAATCCTAACCACTCTCGTCTTCCCAACATCCTAGAGTTTTTATTGTACATCCAGCTGACACTGCAGTAACACTTTGAACTTCCCTCTTTTGGTAGCCTCCTCTGAATTCCATTAGGTCACAAATTCTTGAAACTAAATGTTCTTCCCTAACTGATTCTCCATGTCTCCACTGTGTTTCAAATTTTAAATTTGTTAGTATACCTTAGTGTAAACCTTGAGTGTCCCATTAAGACCTGTCTTCCGTTTCCTGGGAAAGTGTCCTCTGAAGTAACCTCAGAGTATCCACTGAAATTTCTAAGGTAAAAGAAGGTCGTCAGGGCTTTGGAATATCCAGAGAAAGTTGATGTGTTTCCCAGAGGTGCTCAAATGTTCCACACAGCATTTCTTAAATGTTGCATTATGTTTTCCCTGTGGCACTCACATAATCTTGTTTCAGTAATTGAAAGTTACAGAAATTGGAGCTTTATCATTTAATAACCTTCCTACTTGCTGTTTGCTCAGATGACTGTGATCTAGTTAAAAACATTATGTAAATGTATTTATAAACAAAAAGTAATCAACCTGTAGAGGAAGGAAAGCCAAAGCAGGAATACACTAAAAGTAAGAGACAAGAATAATATGCCTGAGACTTGAATTCAGAAAATACTGATCAGCCCCAATTTTATGTGGAAACAGCGGATGTGCTGACTACTCAACAGCCATGACATTCTTGCTTTCTTGTAAAGTGTTAACTTTAGTAATGGAGTATTTTGACTGATGTCAAGTGAGAGCAGCTTAATATCTGACTGATGTCTTATTAGGACACTTTATTTGCACCTGTCAAAAAGATGGTTTCTTCTGTCTTTTATGTCTGTGATCTAAGATCCAGCCCTCCAATACAGATTGTAGTTTGTTTTTTGAAGTTCTGAAATATAAGTCATCAGCAGAAATGGAATAAAAGTACATCTCTGTATTTCAGTGAGGGCGAGGGCAAGGGCACCTGTTTGGTTCTCAGTCTGAGCATTCAGCTCTGAGCCACTGCATATTTCAAGTGGTTATGAAGTTGTACATTATCATCATAAGTCTCTTAGCATGAATGTGCGAG
This sequence comes from Bombycilla garrulus, assembly GCA_013400315.1. Lineage (NCBI taxonomy): Eukaryota > Metazoa > Chordata > Aves > Passeriformes > Bombycillidae > Bombycilla > Bombycilla garrulus. The sequence continues at coordinate 3,107,017 of VXBU01014508.1, forward strand.
CACTTGATAAAGACCTGGCAGTTTTGTCAATCTGTAAGAGACATCGATTTTTTTTTTTTCCTAAATATATTTCCAGGAAGAGAGAACATAAGGCATAAATTAATCTGTTTTGGGGTAATTGCCACTGTTTTCAGTGGTAATAGGAGGTGGTGGTGGCTGGGATAATTCAGTACATGGAAAAAAGTATCAGAGGTTTCAGACCAACGTAACTTCCAGCTTTTTTGATAGAGGGAGCGTGATACTAGATCAACTAACCCTACATAAATAAACATGTTCTCATGCCCGCTGTTGACAGTAAAGGACACAGTATTTTTAGGAGAGATGCCAAACACACCACTCTAATGATGCAATGCACAAACATCCTAAAAGGATAGTTAGGGATGATTGTATTTCTCTCCACTCCTCAGGTGATTAATCGAATGCTGCTCAGTGAGCAACAAAGTCCATCTTTTCACAGGACTGTTCTCCCATGCCTGTTTTTCAAAAGATCCATAAATCCATGGACTTTTCCTTCTGACATTAAGATCTAGTTAACAGCTCTACCTCTATACATTCAATAAGCTTTGCCCAGTTTCTGCTCACAGAAGTTTCTAAATCAATGTGTAAGGTAAATATAGAGAGAACATGATTTCCATCCCCAGCCATCTCCTTACCAGGGCAGTTGGTACAAATCTTGTTGGAAATTTCTCCTGGCAGTATGTGCCACTTATTTTCCTTTAATCCTGTTTTCATTTCACCTCATAATGATTTCAGGAATGTTTTTAGTTTCCAAAGCCAAGGAAACGATTTCTTCTTGGCGGAAATAGCATTGGCTGTTAAATAAAAAGAAATGTGCTTTTCTGTCTAAGCTTTGTGAAGACGATTGTACAATCTGTACTGTACACTTGGAAACTGCTGCAACAAGACGTGTACCATATGGTGCATATGGCATTCCCTTACCTCGAGTGCTCCCTTACTCAGGCTGGCATGGTTGGTAATGAGCTCATTTCTGAATAAGGGAAATATTTTGTCTTTTTTGAGTGGGGGTTGGGGTAGGTGAGAGGAGGGAAGCAGAAATCTCTACATGCAAGAACAGGACAAAGAAATGTTGTCATTCCTCACCTCTGCTTGTTCTCTGATCAGCTTGAAGTCTATAGAAATCAGGAACTTCATTAGGAAAAAAAAGAGAGACCATTGAGCTGAGGTTAAGTTTAACATGATGGCATGATAGGAAAATAGAATTTAAGTAAGAATGGTTTTTGTTTCTCTTTCCCTCTGGCAGAGGCATAGTCCATGAATATGTGGGAAATGAGCACAATAGGGCAGGTGAAATTTTACTGTGTGAGAAGAGAATGGGAGGCTTGTAACCTTAGGAAACATTTCTGCATGTTCCATTCTTCTCCTTGGAAGTTACCTTAGAGAAAACTCTAGGAATGTGATACGGAGAAGTTAAAATTAAAATTTTCTTTATCTGTGTGCTCCTAAAAACCACAGACAGAGAGAGAAATCCATTTAGTCTATGTCTCCTCTCAGGCAAAGTGGGTTTATAATGTCACCATACTTTCCTGATCTGCCCTGAACAGAAACAGCCGGTTCAGGGAAATGCATGACCAAGATGACACAAAACACTGTTTGGAACTCCTTTCTATTAGATGTACTTGTTCGTGGTGTGTATCTTGGTATAGGCTGGTCTCTCTGAAATAAGCAAGTAGTAGACCACTTGTGCCTATAAAAGCTTGAGATGGCTTTTTTCTCTCTCACCAGGATATTGCATTCTACATTTATTAAAGATGAAGTCCATCCAAAGTAACATGCAGTGAGATGTCAGGCACATTAAAGATCAGTGTATATGATGTAGAACCTGGATAAAACGTTCTTGAGCTTACATATTTTTACTAATCTATTCTAGTGTCCTAACACAGGACAAATCATGGGAGTAAAAGGAATACATTGACCCTGAATAAAAGAAATATGCTTTGTTCAGAGCCAAAATATGATCTTTTGCTACAGACTGTAAGTGTTACAATGCCCGTGTAGAATTTTCTATCAAGGGCCTCAACGCTAACCTGAGACAATGGGTAAAACAGAAGCATACTGGGGCCTAAAACTGCAGTTGTGGATAGGGCAAGCTGCATGAAAAGTAAGCTGTAGTAGCAGCACACACTTTTTCATGCAGTGAACAAAAGTAGTCTGTAGTCCCATTGTAGTTACTCCGTGAACATTGTTAGGGCAGCCAAGAGCTGGCAACTGAGGGGTCTCCTGTAGGATTGCTTTTGCCATGAGAGGTGTGATGTGTTGTCTTGGAGAACAAATTGAGCAAGGGATGATGATGTGAAGCCCCAAGCTCCTTTCTTGAATGCAGATGGTCCTATTACTCCCTGACTTTTAGGGCTTTGTTTATTTTGGGTTCTCATTTTCATTACTTGGGGATGAATATGGACAGAAAATGGAAAAATAGACTGCATCATTTTTGTGTTCCTGTCTTACCGTTTTAGCTGAAGACACCTCAATAACAATTCATGACAAAATAAATGTGTACATATTAAAGGGTAAAGAATATAATTGCTAATTTGGAGAGTTTGAAGAATAGAGCATTTGACCACGAGACAAAAGCTGAATTTCCTAAGTTTAAACTGGCACTTTTAAAGTAAAAAATAGATTGCATTGTATTGAGTGTTCAGCAACAGACCACTATCTGTGGTGTATCACTTACTGAAATGAAGATGAACATGTATTCTTTAATTTTTCATTATGTGAAGTCTTCAAAAGTTCATGAGAGTTTCTCACTGCATGTTTCTTATGGTGTGTTAGAGAAAGGAGAACATGCCTGAGCCAATGAAAGGTATTTGCATAGAAAAAAATAAAGAGTAACTGCATTTTTATATACATATATGTACTGTCAGGTTAGAAGTCAGTAAACACTTGCACATTTCTCTCTATGGAAGAAGTATTTAGTTATCTGACTTTTCATCATTTATCAATCTTCAAATCAGAATTTAAAATGCCGTCATGTTGATTTGGCAACAGTATTTTTGCATTAATTTGCACTGGCAGTATTAAGAAAATGAGAACCTGAAAAAAGGAGAACCTTCAACGTCAGTGTGTATTCAGAAAACAGTCAAACAGGAACATATGTCCTGCTGTCACACAAGAGTGGACTTGAATTAAAATCCCAAGTTGTATTTGCACTGTGGATCACCATCTCACATTCTGAGTTGCATAAATCTTTTCAAGGACAAGGATCGTTCCACGCTTTGAGGTGCAAGTAGATGCAATTTCACCAAGAAATTGGTGAAATAATGAGAATAGAAATATCTAGTCAGAGGCCACGAGACTCATGTTTCCTTGGGAATACTCAATCATACTTTGCAGGAACGGACTAAGACAGTAATAAAGTTTTGGGGGCTATAGCATGGCCTCCTGTCCAAGAGTTTTAGAATATATTATTTATATATATATTATATATAGCATATATTACAACTCCTAGGAGAAGCAGCTTTCAAACAGAATATCAAATATTGGAACAACTGGACTAATCCTTAAGACTTTTCACAATATACTAGCTTCCAGTGGAAGCCTCAATGTAAATAAAATGTTTATCTAATTTGAAAACCAAATACCAAGTTAGATTGGTGCTTTCTTGTAAAATGCAAAAGAAGGAAAATACTCAGTGTCCACAGAGATTTTCCTTTTAGGTTTCAAATGAGGGACTTTTGTAACTAAAAAAAATCCCTCAGCTCTGAGGATGTATAAAGTTATTTTCCTGCTTGGGATGATGAAAGTATATGCTTTTGTACTTTTTCCAAAAATCTTTTTGACCTCAAGTCTTACCATGATTTATTGCCTACCTGCAGTTCCATGCAGAAAGACCTGAAGACAGTTTATTATCTTGTACTTGGTCTTATACATGTGAGCTCAAATCTTCCTTGGGGGTCTGAGCAGGGGTAGCTGAAAATCTTCCCTGTTATGCAGACATGGGTTTAGCTGAAAAACCACTGCATTGACTAGGGAATCTGTTGAAGATGCTCTTTTTCTCTGGATAACCTCTTGACCTCAGTATAACCACTACTTCTCATGCTGTATTATATCAAGAAAGGATGAGCTTGAGAACATGTCTTATTTGCTACTTCCAAAACTGTGATTATCAGCTGGCTGTTTTACCCTTCTAACACACACTGCTTTGCACATATGTATTATAGTCCTTGTAAGCACCTGCTCCAGCTGAAAGCCAGGTCTGAAAGCAGATGTGCTGAACCCCACCATAATATACATCTTTTAATTTTTAGTGTTGCCTGATCAGCCTATTTCCTGGCATACTTCCATCTAAAACCTGAATTCTTTCTGAACTGTATTCCATTCTTACAAATATGTATCAAACTACTTATTCTTCTCCCAGCCCCAGGAAACAATAGACTGTGTTATAAATCTCATTTGCTGCTAAAAGAAATACATTTCAACCTTTACAGTTTTGAGTGAATGCTTAGGGGTTTGTTCCCGTTCTCCACAGCTCAAAAAAAGAAAAAAAAAACCCCACAAAAAACAAAAACACAAACAGGCCCAAAAAGCAAATAATAAAGCATCTTGGCATGATAACCATTTTCTGGTTTTCTGTTGGCTCAATTTATTATTCTCTGTGTGTGTGGTTTTGGTATTTAATCCCCTGAAGACCTTATTTTAGGCTTCCTGAAATAAAATTCCACAGCAACTTTCATTTTTTGGTTGAGTGAAAATTCAGGGGTCCCTTTGTTAAAATTATAGTCCCAGGACTACTCCCTCACTTTGAGCAGAGTTCAAATTAATCTCTTGTAAACTAAATATGATGCCAGCTCTGTGTCTGAGTGAGGACGTGAGGATCTGAGTGTAGTAGGAAATGTGGACCAAAAGTGTAGTTACCTTCTGGCATCTAAAGATCAATGCTACTTTATCCTGTGACTATTCAAATCTTCCTTGAAGCCAGGAAATACTGATATATTGATGATGATCAGGAACATAACAAGCATAAGGATCCAAGCTACGCTAACCTGATATCAGGTGAATGGTATTTTTGGCTTCTCCAGCATTCCCAGGACCTCCTAATTCTTCTTTTTGTCTGATTCCTCTTTGACCAAAAAACCTTCACCAGGGGTGGCTCACCCAGCAGCTGGAGGAGGCACATTCATTCCTGCCATCTCCAAGCAGGCCCTCGTGCGTGGCTGCAAGCCCCAGGTGCCAGCTTCATACATGTAATCAAAGCCGTAAAACGCGTGTTTCTCAAGCTCAGTGAAGGCTTAGCACCATATGGTTGTCAGTGTTCACAAATGAGGTGTTATTAAGTTGTCAGTTGCTTACAGAAGTGAAGTGGAATGGACTGGATGAAGAGGGAGGAGTGACCTTGAGTTAATGGAGACTATTGTGACACACTAAGCAGTGAATAACACCATGGGTAATAACTAGCTTGTTCTCATCCATATCCCTTTTCGTGTGCACCTACTTTTATTACATCAATGATCAAGTAGTCAGTGCATATGGCTGGAGGCAAGGAATTAAAAGGTATAAATAACACACACTTTAATTGAAATCCAACTGTGAATGCCTGGCCTCTGTGATTAAACCTTTTATCACATGGATTGTCCCACCACAAGCACATTCATACTGCTCAGAGAACTACTTAGCTAAAAAAAAAAAAAGGCCTTTCTTTCTTTCAGATGTCCAAATTGAATAATTTGCAAATTTCTTTGGCAGTACCAAAGGGCAAGTATTGTGGATATAACAAATGCATTCTTGCATGCATGTAAAATCCTCCTGCAGTCTCTTCTGCTCAAATGCTGGTGGCAAGCACTTTGAAAATGCCAACACTGCAAAGGGAGAGGGAGCATGAGAGCTGGCATTACGGATACAGAGAGTCATCTGCCTTAGGGTTTTCCACTCCTATTAGAGCTCATTAATGTGGTCCCTAGGATTTCCTAAATATAATAAAAAAACATGTTGGATTGGGCCAGCCTTGGTACAAGGCTTGATGCTGGATTTCTCCAGGCTTTCTGTCTTTATCAAACTTCAGTGAAAAGGCTTGATGAGCAGGCTGCTAAGCTAGCAGTGTGACTCCTAGGGGGATTTAGCTGTGTGAATAGATCAACATTTGCTGAAAATAGGGGCACCACTGGTGCCCTTTACACAGTGTGTAGCAGAGTGGGACCTTGATTACTGTGATGGAAACAGCAACGGGTGATATTTATTATAGATCACTTCATGGGTTGTCTGTCTGCAGTGATGATGAATTAATGTTTTCCAGGGGAGAGGTATGACTGGCTGTTGCTAAGCCTAAAATTTAGGAGTTTGGTTTGTTTATAACTCTGTCTGGAAAGAGTTCTCCAAACATTATCCAAGATTTACACTTATATGATATGATAACCAGGCTGAAAAAACCACTGTTCTTGACAGCAGTATCCAAGTATTTTTCTAGTTCAGGTGTGTCATATATGTAATGTGATGGACTTCTTTTAACAAGTCAGTGCTGACATAAACTTGATGCTTGGTATTCCCCAAATAAAATTTTGTGGAGGAAAATCTCTGTGTCCAAGCTACAAAAAAAGCTGATTGCTGTGGAGAACACAGAAAAATAACACTATACAAAGCTCACAATCCTGCATTAGTGCAGTAAATAGCCTTGATAATATATTTTAAATTACTCAGTTGAAGATATTTTGTTTGTCTCAAGGAGATTTATCAGCCAAGACAAGCTTTTGTGGAATGGTTTTGAACCTAAACTACATAAAAGAGGCCAGTAAATATAGACCACCAAAAGGAGAGAAGAGCTCTAGGAGCCGTTAGAGTTATAAATTATTTGGTTTTACTGCAGCATGCAGCTGGAAGGTTCTTCCTTGATTTAAACAGATGCTTTGTTTTCCCCTTTGTTGCCCATCGTTTGCACTTGACCTGCCAAGAATCCAAAGGCAGTTAACCCTGGTAAATCGTTGTTTTGAGTATTGCCAATTAAGTATGGCACTGAGAAGAACTCTGAATTAAAGATCTAAATGAGAAGTCTTACACGACTTCAGGTGAAAGGAGGAGTTTGGAACTGGTAGCACTAGATTTTCATCTCTAGAAGCCAACAAGAACCACAAAAGCTGTTTTATCCTTCATGCAGCACCTGAAGTTTTGAGCCTAAATTTTTACAGCTTTTTTAGGTTTTACTTTTTTTTTTTTAACTGTATTTAATTTTCTGAGAGGGAGTACATGTTTTGAGAAGAACACCCTTGGTATTTGAAAGAAGAGAATTTAATAAGCTAAATTATAGAAAGAAATAGATCAGTTTTTTACCCCACAGTCTTCTTTCAGAAAGGACTCCCCAAAGCCCTTTTCAAATCAGCAGGTTCCATCCCAGGGAAGGACAGGATGAAGGCTCACCTTGTTGCAGCATACGCCAAGATTTTCTCCAGTGTGTCTCTATCGTCTTCTCTGAGACTGCTTTTGCTTTGAAGCAGGGTAGGAGAAAGCAGAATCCTGCAGGGACAGTGCAGGCAAAAGTAAGCTCTCTGATGTACTCTACAGTGGTTCGTGCATATATACAGGGGCTATATAAAAGCTGTTTTATTGGCAAGGGGGCTGTTGGCCAAGGCACCATGGTTATACAATAGTACCTTGGGACCCGTACATTCCACGAGAGCAGACACTGTGAATTTTGAATTACTGTTGCCTCTAAAATGTTATGTTGCCAATAGTGCTGCACCTCCACACAGTAATTGTCATTCAGCACTCAGACTTTGCCAGCTATTTTGAAGTTCCACGGCAAATCAATGTGTCCTTCGTGTTTCACAACACCAGATCCTACTGGTTCAATGTCATCCTAATACAAATGAAATACTTCATCTTGTAAAAACTTAGTAAATATATTGTACTTTGTAAATGTATTGTATAAACATATGTATTGTAGGGAATAATTCTCTGTCACTGAACCCTCTGCTCAGGAGCTTATATGTGCCTGTTCTATTTTGGACCTTTTGCAATAATGCTGAAATTTTTCAGCTTGACAGGAAATTTCTTCTCATCAGTTCATACTGGGTTAGAGATGAAGCAGGGGAAAGGTATGGTGAGTGTTATGCCAAAAAAAAAAGAAAATATTCCCTCTCACAAAACTTGTGGAAGCTTATCAAATTTATTGAAGGAGGTAACCAACCAACCAACCACATTCCCCCAAACCAGCTCTGGGTAGTTTTATCAAGGATGACCTCCTAAGCTCAGAGGCTGTAGAAGGTCCTCATTCTAAGGCAGAATGGAGGTTTACTTTGAGATCTGTTTACAGCAGGGTAAGAATAAATCTGGAAATGTACAAAAAGGGGTTATGACCCAAAGTAGTCCTTGTGATCTGCAGTCTTTTTTAAATCTTGCTAACCTACAGAACTTCAGTCTCTTCAGGCCCTGTTGTAAAAGTCTAAGCTGTCTAGTGACGTATCATCCTGTCCTAGATGGAAGCATAGTGTTAACAAGTCCTCCAAAAGCCCTGGAAAACCCTCATTCTCAAATGTAGTTTCAATCCGTGATGTAATACATCATGAAAAACATTCACATGAGTTCCCCAGCACGTGGAAAATTATATCTTGGTAAAGGAGTGCTGTCAACAGGGACAACGTCATTGCTTGGAAGATGATCCAATTTGTTGTGTCCTTGTGTAGAGGTGACCAATATCTTGGGCACTGTACAACTCCATTGTCTTGATGGTCCTGTAAAATCCATTTGTCATGTCTGTATAAATTTGTGCCAAGCTATCTCAGTTTTCTAGTGATAGACATATTAAGGAGCCGAAGCCAAATAGAATGGGATTTCAAGAACATTTCAGGTGCATACATTAATTATCAATTACTTCATATAGAACTGCACACACAGTCTAGGTAAATTTTGTGATATTAGATTTAGCTTCAGTATTGTCAGTAAAAGTTTGGTGTGCCATTACTTGAACTTATAGTCCAGGAATGAAGGCATTGCAGCAATGGAGGAGAAAAAGTGAGTGAATTACTGAGCTTTTTCACAAAAACAAAATTACACATTTTGATTTTTTTTCTCCTATTTTCTGTAGAAAACATTGTTACCTTATATATGTGCACTATGTCTTGTTGACAGGGGGAGGTTTTGCTTTTTAGCTATGCTGATATCATTAAAGTGGCAAAACCCCTGTAGTGTGAATACGGTTATTGTTAGAATAAAAGTGCTTATATTAGTATATCTTATTCCATTTCAGCAGGAGAAATAATTTACACACCGATAAATCAGCTTATGTTTTTCAGACTATGTCTGTGCTAGGGCTTTTATTGTAGTACTTCACTGGCAAACAGGCTCACTAACTCCCTTTCTACCCTGACACTGAATCAGGGTAATGTGCCGGTAGGCACAGCATTATCCTTGCCTAAGTTCTCCCAGAGCAAGCAGAAGGTAATTGTGAGATCTTGTCAGAAAAAAAAAAGTCAGAGTTCTCTCTTTTTGGAGAATATAAAATCCTTCTGAGCTCAAAAGGTAAACAAGTTTTAGTCATAAACCTTTATCTGAAACCCAGACATTTAATTTTTGAATTCTTTCTCTGTGTTTCTCCAGAGACACTTACATTGTTTATGCTGCCAATCTGCTCTGCGCTCCAAACACTCTTTGTGAAACTCACCTTCCAGCTTCAAGTTCTTGTCTTGCAGGCATGTTATAGTTCATCATTGATGTCCTTGGCAAAGCACAAAGGCACCAGGTGGTGAATGCAGCTCATAAGGGAGGACTTCTGTTGCCTGAAAAGACATGGAGATACTTACATGTGAAAAATTGGGGAGGAAAGGTATTTTCTATTTGTAACTTATAAAAAAACCACAAACATTGGCTCTTGTTCTCCATAAAAAAATTCACAAGGAAGGAATATTTTGGAGATGAAAAAGACAAAAATCACCCAAACACATTCTCCTTAATTAAAGACCCTATTTCCCTCTCTTCTTCAAAATAAATGGATTATAGGAGAAAAGGTACCAAGGAACCTGATAACCTTTGGTCAAGAATGTTGGGATTACAGTCACCAACTGTGGTGTGTCATGAGCAGTGACTGAGAGCATTTGCCTCTCCCTGCTCACTATATGAGCCCCTTCTTTCCAATGCTTTTCACCATGATATCCAGCATGAACACTTAAAGAGCCAGCTTGAGAATGCCATTGCAAGGGGCTCCTGAAGCATCTGTTTTAAAAGCAAAGCGTGTTAAACATTACTTGAAATTAACACACTGCTTACAAACCATAAATCCACATGACTGTCCGACCCATTGGATTTCCACTTCCCTTCAGTCTGAGGTTTCACGGGGCTCAGTGACAAAAACAATTGTGCTGCAAGATGCTGACAGAAGAGGAAGCAGCGGGAAGGCTGTGTTTCTCTGGCCACAAGTACAAGTTCAAATTTCATGCCCCACCAGAGTGGTTCTGGACTTTGTTACAAAATTTCTTTTTTTAGTTTTTGGGAACTAGTATATGGTCTCCTCTCTTATGCCTTGATATAAGTTTATAATAATATTATAAGTGTTGAAAGAAAATGTTAAAGCATCCAAAAATATTGTGCAGTAGATTCATTCAAATTAGAATTCCTTGAGTTAAATTCCAGCCAAGCAATTCCTCTGAAATTTAGAGAGTTGTATAAGCCAGGGACCCAGACCAAAGCACTCACAAACATCTAGGTAATTTAAATCTGGACTCAGGCATTTTATTGACATGTTTACTTGATGAGTTTTTTGGGTTTTTTTTTTNATATTAGGAGAAAAAAAAAAAAAGCCTTTTGCAATTTTCGCAACCTAGGTAAAACCAAAAAAAGTTAAAAAACATTAAGAAACCTCTTCTGGTTTTTCAGAATTCTGATTTGCATTTTGTATTTTGAAGATTTTGGGAGAAAATATCTGAGATTTTCCTGCTTTCATGAATAGAGCACCCACGCCTTTTAGAGACACTCCTACTCACAATCTCATCAAATTACAGATGGGCTGAACACTGATTATCCAAACCTTGTTTTTTATTTGTGTGATGAAGTGTCACCATGGTATTACCAGACTTAATAATTTGGAAAGTCACGATGTGATTGCCTTGATTTTAATAGAGCTCTACCTTGGCAATCAAGTGTTTGTGAATGCCTTGACTGCAATCAGTCTCCCGGGAGGCTGTGCCTCCAGTCAGTCCTGTGGCAGGGCTGGCCTCGGTCTGAGCAGGAAGGAGTGGAGCCTCACATGATGTCTTTTGTTGTACAGCCTCTAACATAGATCTTATTTGCTACTTTCTAGCTCAGACTCCCTCTCTGAGAGCTTTACCGTTGAGTAGTTTTTGTAGCATAGTCATATTATCCATATTTGTGGCTGCTCTGTGCCAGTTCTTAGTGTCCACCCCCTACTGCACAACTTTACTCCTGGTCCTTATCTCCAAATCCCTGCTCAGTTTTTTTTTGTTTCTGAAACCAAATACTGGCCTTGCTTCAGCTCTTCAAAATTTATTTCCCTCACTTTTACTAGGATTCCCAGACTTCTGGCTTCTTGACCCTCTTTCCAGCTTTATTTTCAAACCGGAGTTTCCATCCCTGCTTCCAGACCCTGACTACTAACCATGATTTATGCCAAATGCAGTGGATTTTACCTGTTGATTTTGCCTTCTCTGTGTTCCTAGTTTATACTTGGTTCAAATTTAATACATGAACCTGCCCTGTTTTTAAGCTTAGTGATCCCATCTGAAGATAAGAATTTTCCACATCCTTGTGAAGAAAAAGCCTACTGTTGCAAAATAAAAGCATTCACCCCCATTACCCTTGATCAGAAAAGTAATTGGGCTGCAGGCAGCTAGCCTGCCATTTTTTCCCATTGATCCCGATGCTGAGGCTAAAAGAATTGTTGTTCCCTCTTTGGTTGAGCTACTGGCTATTCTGTTGTCCATCCCTGTACTTCACTTTTATGTCCTTCTTTGACATGTGGAATGATTCTGCAGGTAGGCAATTTATGATAAAGGACCTCACAGTGCATTTCAAATTGTTACCATCCCCAAGATACATTTTCCAGATAGCTGGTTCAGCATGCAAGAGCTCATAGCTCAATATTTTCCATCAATGTCTTATGCACATTAGGATTGTCGAGGGGATTTTGTCAGGACCATTTACAGAAGGAGTGAGCTAATAGAGAAACGTTTGCATCAGTTTGCAAAGACTGTGCCAGGCACTGCCTTTTAATAATAATGGTGATGATGATTGTTATTGTTTGTTTCACTGGGATATATGTCATTCAAATGTAGATTTTGGTCTGTTGTGGTAGTTTTATTTGTGATCCGATTTTCCCAGGGGTGTGAATGGATTGCTGTTTATATAATGCAGCTGTGTTTTGGGTAGACTGGTACTTAAGCTGTGGACACAATTTTTCTCTGAGAGGCTCTGGTTTTATTTCCCTCTGGCAACACTAACATGCAGCTTTTAGAATTGTCATGTGTGCTGGATTTTCTGCAGATTCATCAGAAAAATGAGGAACACAGAATTTTTAAGCAATTATAACTAGTATCAATTATGAAGCTGTTATAATCATAAAGCAACACAAAATGAAAACAAAAATTCAATGAAAACTCAGGCACAAATAAATATTTGTGTCCAGAACAGTGATTCGGGATTAGACCTTGACATTCAAAGCAGATAGCTAATTAATACAGAACAAGTGGCTGCATATATGACAGAAAATTATTAATTTATTAATATTTACAGACAAACAACATTTAAATACTAATTTGCATACTATACATCAATATATTGTATATCATTATATCTAACTATAGTGCATTTTTATATTTTAAATTATTATTTATTTCATGTTATATATTAAATATAAATTATATTACTATTTTTATTATTTATATTTATACTAAGACATTTAATGTTATGAGGATGGTAGATTTTTAAACTACACAATGGATCATATCAGGTCAATCTCTCACTAAAGCTAGTATCATGCTCCTTGCAGCAGCTAAGATATCCAGCTGGAGATATGGATGAAATAGACCCTGACAGTGTTTAGGCAGTGGTGGCTCTCCATTATCAGGGAACAGGAACTGAAAGGTGACATTCCTCACTGTGTTAACTGGGTCAGTGGGGTTGGGCAGAAGAATTGATACAATCCAAAAAACTAAGGCTCTAAGCTTTCACAGCTCTCTGCATTGATAGAAGGTTCCATGTAGGGAATGCTGGTATTTAAATCACCTCTTTATAGAGGAATTACATAGGGGTTATTAGGGGATAGAGTTTGAAATCATTGTCTAATATACTCCTTAACAGTGGGGGGGACAGAAAAATCTGGATGTGCAAGAAGGCAAGCCAGTCAGGAATGTTTTCAGAGATAGCACCCTCTGAAAAAGTAGACACCTGTTCTTTCTGCTTTTTGGTTTAGAAAGGCCTGGAAATGAGAGATCACTGTATACAGAGGCAGCCTCATGGTGCTTACAAGACATATCAAGTTGGGGTGTTTTGGAGGGGAAAAAGATAGAAGAAGCAACAACAGAAAACTAAAACAAAACCAAACCCCAAATCAACAAAAAGCAAACAAAACAACAACAAAATCCATTAAAAATTTCCCTAATACACAATTTTACTCCCCAAAGCACACCCCTCCCACCCCACCCACCATACTATATGCCTATTTCTGAAACATTCCAAGTGTGGACCAAAATGTATATTGGCCTGTTGACCAAGAATCTTGGACATGATCAGAGGTCTGGATGCCATTGTTTTGGGAGCTCTCACCTTCTTCTGAGAGACCAGGTCTTTATTTCTCATCACGTATGCTGAGATACCAGTCATGAATATGCCCTAAGAAGCTCCTAGTTGCTATTAAAATCCTCTGACCGTCTGTTACAATATTCAGTTCTACCTCTGCCTGTGATGGAATGCATGCATCAGCTTTCCCCACACGTGTGAGCAAATACAGTAACTACTTCTGATCGAGCTGTGTGCAGCAGATGGGACCAAACATGAAAATATTCATACCATTCCCACTGATAGTTTTTTCTTTTCTTTGTTTCTTTGTACCTTGAAGGTACATTGGAGGAAGTGATTGAGAAAAGGGAGAGTCAAAGATTGCAAGTGAGTCAGAAGGATAGGCGAGTTAACATAGAAAGTAGTTATGACTGAAACCCTGATGTTATAGCACTGAGAGAAGGTGAATGATGTCAGGAGGTGCTACATGGCTGAAGAGCCCTAATTCTTATCATAATAATGGGGTCTCATCTTAAGGCGGCTATTAGTGTGCAATCAGAACACAGATATTTTGCCTTTTCTTTTCATTTCCTCTCTGTCTCCATTCTTTTTTCAAGGGTTATTCACATCCCAGCACTATGCAGAATCACACCAGGTCTGTGTGTGCTTTCACATGCCTGTCTTCACACATGCACGGTGTGATTTGTGAAGGCTTCCTGAGCTGAAATAGGTACATTCAGACCTATAGAGTCAATTTATAAAGCAGATCAAACTAGACTGCAGTAATCCTATAAATCTATACATTGACCTTGTGTATCAGAGGCTTCTGTAAGCTTACAGAGAGGATAGTAAGGATTTGCCAGCGTGGGCTTGGAATGATTGCATTACTCACAGGTAAATAAACTGAGTTGTCTCTAAGAACAAAAAGAATGGCAACAAGGACTCAGCAACAGATGGCATCCAGTCTCTAGGCAGCCGTTCAGGTTAAAAATCTGTATCTGTATTTGTGTTCAGGAATGGGGAAAGGATTTCATGAGGCCAGCCAGTGTAGCAATGGTACCTTTTCATATGTACCATGGATAAAGTCATGCCACTAATAAAGTTTGGGTGGGATCACCCATTAGATAGTTTTTTTTTCCCCTCGGTTACAGGTTGTGATTTTTGAAAATGCCTTATTCCTGCTAGTTTTACTGCCGTACCTGCACACGAAGCAACTGTTAATCCAGCCAGTTCTCTCACCCAAACAGCATCTGCAGTGTCACCTATGCTGGCATCTGGCTGCAAGGATGGCAGAGTGCTCTACACGAGGAATGGGGCTTTATCCTCACCTTTCCTGTTCCATGTCCCTTTCCTTTTCCTGGTTTGCACTATCCTACCAGACCTAATCCCAAGTCACAGACGTAAGAGCTTTATCCCATTGCTGTGCTGTCCTCAGTGGTTCATCTTAGACTAATCCAGTGTCAGTATAAAACCAGCTTTCTCACTTTGCAGACAGTCTTTCAGCAGCTTCTTACTGGATCCAGACAGCAGGAACTGCGTGGTGCCAGAAGCAGGGCTGTGATGGACCCCTGGCTCTTGAAAAAGCAAGAAAACCGATGAAGAAGCCTTGCATGTCCTCTAGCTTGTTCCATCTGTGCACAGATTCTGGAATATGAGTCAGTTCAAAACACATACATTGTGAGCAGAGAGAGAAGAATTTACTGATTTTTGTTCATGAGGCAAATAAGGTGTAATTCCATAAAGATATAAGTGTATGTATGTGTGTATATATATATATATATACATATATATATATATATATATATAAAAAATAAAATTGAAGGAATTTCAGTAACTTCATTTTTGTGAAGTTCAGGCAAATTGGAAAGGATCTGTGTTTTTGAGTTACAAATATCAGGATACTATTACTGATTTCAGTGAGAGCTGAAAAATCTCAGCATTTCTGAGAACTTAAACACTCCAATATGTGTCTAGATCAGTGTCTAAATCCAAACAGAAATCTTGGGGAAAAGTGATGCCTGTGTTTTGTTCTGGGTCACATGGCCATCAATCCAAGGAAAGAAGCCAGGAATCCTGACTCTAGCTCCTAAAAAGCTATTTCAGCCAGTTTTCACTTCTATACTTAGCAGTGGAAAAACACATCTCTGTGGCCTAGAGGAGGCCAGAGATTCTTCCAGGGCAGAACTTGTTCAAATCATAGGAGCACTGTGGTGTGTCTGTATGCTCTCTCCCTTCTGGCTCATGTGCTGCTTCATGTGGTTAATGGCTTGGCAGAGGAAAAATTGATTAGGGTGAGCAGCTTGTGAATCTCAAAGCATTTTGATTTTCAATTTAGATAAATATCAGAAAGGTCAGATGCTTCTAAGGAATTCCTCCCATGCCTTAACTGGAGAAATCAAATTGACAGATGTGTCATGTAGAGAACTACACTGCAAATTGTATCAGAAGTGTCAGGTGGTACCATCTTTCTGAATAGATAAGGACCTACTCTGATTATTTGAATCTATAAGACATTTTCCTGATTTTATAGGAGAACAGGCAAAGTTCTGATGGGGAGAAAAAATCCTAATCTTTACACCTCTACTTATTTGGTGTCCTTATTTTGGCAGAGATAGAATTCTTATTTTTTTTTCTTTTTAACTTCTGGAGTGTTCTATTTTGGAAACTTAATAGTTCTAGACTTCTTCAGAAGTTTCCTAAATTCTAAAATTTATGCTGTATTACCCAAGTTTTGCTCAGTCAGTGCCCGTGTGTCTCAAGTGACAATTCTTACACCAAGGAGATGCTCCACCATCTGGTCCATCACCAAGAGACTCCTGGTTCCCCCATATCCTTCTACCTAGACATGACTGCAGCTGAAGCACTCTTTTGGTTTGTTTTTTTTTGTCTCATTAAGCCATTGTTTTAGAAGTTACTGCACAATTCTTAATTCAGAGTAATAACTTTTGAATGAGAGCATATTGTACATTAGTAGTTTAACCATTGCAGCTGTCCCTTGTTAAACTTTCCTATAAACTTTTCAACTTTCGGGTCATGAAAGTTTCCAAAAAATAAATTACTCACTGCAAAGTCCTGGCAGATATCAAAACTTTAGGAACAGGAATTTCCCTGACCAGATAAATAATTTTTTTTAGTGGTATTGGCTTCTGAAAAGGTTGTGGAAGCTTTTTGTCTTTGTCAAAAATTCAGGTGCTGTACTGAGATGGTATCATGTTCTCTGATTGCCTCACAGTGTGAAACTTTTCTGGCTTGACCTTCTTAAAAAAACTAAAAAAGCAGACCCTGAAATTAATCCATAACTTCAGTGTTTTAGTAAAAGAGTATTTGTTTTTCTCTGTCCATCATCTTTCTTAGTTTTTAACATCTATAGCAAATGTGGGTGTCAAAAAGGTACTCCAATGTTATGTACACAAGAATTGTCCAATATCTTAATTCCCAGGGACAGAAGCAGTCCAGATAAGGTTATTTCAGCTCTCAACAGTATCAAAGGTAATACTACACTACACTAGACTAATACTAAGAACAACTACACCAAGCAACTAGGAGGAGTAGACAGAGTATCAGTGGAGAAGATGGGTAGAAATTCACAAAATTGGTTGGTTTTTTTTCAAGAAGTGGTTTCAGCCTCTCTCACATTTTATTATTGGGCTTTTGGTAGAATCCAGGAGGAGATGGAAATTGTTGAACTTGAGCATTTTGAGGAGAATTCATCAGGAAAGCCAGCAGAGGTGGCAATGTCCATCTGCTCTCAGGCGTTTCTCAGCATTGCTCTTACGCTCAAGATCACTGAAGCAACAGGCAGAACCCAGGAAAGTTTCACACTCAGGGAACTGAGAAGAGAAGTAGAAACAGACTAATCCACCAGCAAGGTGAGCTTTTCTCTCTTGAGGCAGCTTCAGAGCTTGAAGGTGAAAGGATTACTCGAGCTTCAGTTTAGACTGTGTGAATAGAGTCCTCTTTTTTCACTTGTAAGTAAGGTTGTTGTCAAGTAATAATCTCTTCTATTTGAACATCTATTTTGCAAGCAGTGAAATGGTACCCTTATGCAAATTTACTGGAAATATTTATTCATTTCCAGAAGTGCTTAAGTGGGTTTAATTGGCACCACTGTAATGAAGTTAGTAATGCTAGACTTCTGCTGCAGTGTGAATGTGATTGTAGAAGCAGAGATGGATTTGGTGAATTTGTGCTGTCTTCTGTCCAAAAGCAGGCAGGAAGGAAAAGCAGTAGAAAGACTTCCACTTGTTCACTTCTTAGATTAAGTGACTGTATTTCATTTCTTCAGATATTCATGGTCTTAGGTTGCTTTTCAGTACTTGCTGCTGATGGCTGGAAATTCTGTGGATTGATAGGGAGCAGTACCAAGAACTTGTGAATAATTTAAGGTAGGGACTATTCTTTTTCTTTGGGCTGTATGACATGATATCAGTAAGAACAGTAATAGGGCCCCATCACTATGCACAGGGCTTTATGCCAGGGCAAGGTGGACCATGACCTGTGCTCTCATTTTCCAGTTATCTATATTCTGGCTCTGATATTCATGTGTTTCTCAGCAAGCTGCCAAGTAAGAGGGAAAAAAAAAAAAGTGCAAAAAGGGAAAACTTAAAAGGCTGTGAATCATGTCTCAGGAGCTGCTAATGATCGCCCTTCAGCTGCTAGCACAATGCCTGTAAATGCCTATTTAGGAAAAGAGCAACATGAATTCTTATGCCAGTGATCAGCACTCTTACGGTTAGTAGTTACACATGTGGTGCCATTTTGTGAGGTTAAATCACATCTCTTCTTTCTCAAATAAATGTTCAGAATGATTTTGTCTTTTTTTTTTTTATTGCTCATTAGAGAAATCAGAAGTGGGGAAAAGCTACTGCAGTTGATGTGTGCACACTCTGATAGTAGGAAAGTTAGAACAGACTAGACTGTTTCATTTGAAAGGGATTTACAGTGATCTTCTGGTACAACTGCCTGACCAATTCAGGGCTGACCAAAAACTAAAACACTTTGTTAAGGGCATGGTTCAAATGCCTCTTAACCACTGAGAGGCTTGGGGCATCAGTCACCTCTCTAGGGTGCCTGTTCCAGTGTTTGACCATCCACTCAGTAAAGAAATGCATTCAAATGCCCAGTCAACCAGCTTTTCTCAGAAATTAGATATACCTTATAATTCTTTTTTTTTTTTTTTGTACAGATGTATACTTCTAACCAAATCCATTAATGATTTTTGTCAATATTAAAAAAATATAAAGAACAACAATATCCTCTAAACCAATCAAGAATAATTTAAATTAATTTGTTTCTAATTCAGACTAGGAAGTATTAATCCTTGTTATTTTTCAAAAACTGAATTTTTTTCTCCCTAGGCTTGGACCTTCATGTGACAAAGGTCAGTCTTGAGCACTGTTTCTCAAACCACATATTTTACTTTTGAGTTGAGTTGATCTGCTTCAGTATGTAAACAAGAATTAGAGCTTTGGGCTCATGTTCACCCTCATCAGTATTGTTTGAAAGGCTTGGTATTTCCCCCGAGACTGTCTAGGATATAAGACTCAAAATTGCCCAGGACACTTAGGTTTTTTTAATGACTCAACACTGAAGGAGGAAACCTCTGTCCCTGTAATGTGTCATTAAAAGATGAAGGGAGATCTGAGGTGGGCAGCTGAGATATTATGTTACAAGAATTTTGAATGCTTTGATAGCATGGCTAAAGATTTATCAATTCCTAGTTTGTAGATTTGGGATTTTTTCTAATGTAAAAGACATATGAAGAGTTGCTCCAGGAAAAGTATTGCTGTCAGGAGTCTGCAGCCAAAAATAATTTAGGAAAGATTGTGCTCCATTTTACCTGTAACTAAAACCTTATGTAGTCATTAGCTCTTCCCTTCCTCAGCTCTACTCCTCAGTATAGTCCCAGATTCTGATTGCAGTTAAAGTCCCCAAGCAGGGGACGTTTCCTGCTTCCTTCTCCTTTGCTACTAATGTTTCTTATGGGTCAATCCAGTTTCACAGGGGGTGTCCCAGTAAGGTGGATCACAGGTATGGTGTCAGAGGTAGAACTTTCCTGACCAGGAGTGTTGTTTGCGGAAAGCATCTCTCCAGCAGTGCCATTAGCTCAGAGCAGGTTTAGTTGGCAGGTGCCCAACACTGCAACACACTCTTTTCCCTTTTTTAGTCCCACTATTACTTCATTCTTTATCATTTCCTTAACCAGAAAAAGAACTAGACAATGGACATACTTGCAGGTCAAATGCCATGCCAAAATATAAATACCCCAAATAATAAACCCAAACTAAAATTAGTTTCATTTCAACTGAGGTGAAGAGTTCTAGGTCTGCTGTCTTTCTCTGTACCAGCAGTCAGGTAGCAAGCTCAGCAGCATCCCACCAAACCACCTGCTTTAGGAGGTGGGATAGCAGGCAGGCAGTTGGGCAACATTCCTTGCCAGTAATGCTCCTACAGATTTCAGACACATTAGATGGTGGTTTTTCAGCATAAAATAATTCTGTGGACACTTCCGTGCAGCTGCTGTTGTGACAATGGTGATTGACAGAAGCAGGGTGGGAAATGTGCTTAGAGCTCAAAAGAAAGGCTGAGGAAGGCAAGCAGAGTACAAACACGGGGTGGGAGGAGGAACTGTGTTGAGCAGGAATCTATGAGGGAGATTTTGTATTCCTAATGCTTTGATAATGTAGAAGAAGCCCTTTTCCAAAGCCCTCTTGAACCCTGTTGCTCTTTGGTGGAAAAAAAAACAACTAATCCATAGACAACAACCACTGGACAGGACTGTCTAAAATATTTTTCAATATATCAAATACTACTTTTTTATTAATAATTCAAATAATTTCTTCTCCTGTCCTTCCTTCCTTGCTCATATTGTATTCTCATGCTAGAATAAACAGTTTCTGTTCTGAGCTCTGAAAGACGATGTCACCTTGCTGTTAAACAGACAAGTACGGATTTTAAAAACGAATCACATATTATTTCTTTCACTAGTGATTTTGTCATGAATAAAGACACATCTCTGAACGTGATTATGGATAGATAAGTACATACATTTTGTTTATACCTAACGGGCTTCTTTGTGGCACTAAGAAATCCATGGAAGTTTCTATCTAACTGTTAAGAGATGTAGTACCAAATTAACAGAGGGAAATTAATGGGGATTTTATTTTCACTCTGACCACTGATTTAACTTTTTAAGTTGTCTTATCAAAAATGCAAATGTCCTGGCAGTATTTTGTTAAGAGATATTTTGATATTTTTTATTGAGCCCAGAATATGAAGTCAAAGGGGAGCTTTATTGGCTCAATATAAATAACTTATACAGAGCATAGCACCCTTCTCTGTTGCATAGGATTGCAAAAAGCAGTATAAATCAGCACTTTTAGTGTTATAACACAGAACTGTGTAGAAGACAGAGGTGCAAAGCTAGATTATTAAAGGTCATTCACAATCTGTTGGTAAGATATTGAAGATTTCCCCAAAATATTATCATCAGCAGCCATTTTGTTTATGTACATGTTCTGAGCCATATTTGCTGCAAATATGGGCTTTTAAAAATTAATTTAGTTATGTTTAGCCGTATGAAATGGGTTGCATAAGGACAGCAGAATTCTGTGTTTTAATGCATCAGAGAGAGTGTCCTCTTGCTGTGTACTTATTCACAGCCCAAACTTCACCTTCGGTGTGTTCATCATAAAATCTTGACAGTCTTTTAAGATGTCTGCTCCCTAGAAGTGTTCCCTGAAAAAATATCAAGGAACAACTTTCATCTTCTCTTTTATCTAAGGTCCCCCTAGGTATTTGCAAAGGTTTATTTGTTTAAATGGTCACCTGTTTTCCTCTTTTGATCACTTGAAGCAGGGGAATAGTGAGAGATTAGCCTTTACAAATACTTAGCTGATTAGTTAACATTGGGGGAATTTTCATTAGGAATGCAAAAGCTCTGTGAACAATTGACAAGTTGCTACAAACAACAGACCTGAAAGGCAGTATTTGTGAATGAATAGTGCATCTAGGTTTTTAGTTTGCTGCTTTCTGGTTTATTCCATTCCCAACGGGAATTATGCTATGTGCATGGTTAGATTACTGGGAAGAGTATACATAACAACATAATGATTAGACATTTTGTCCAGAAAAAGTATTTTTTGTGGCATATTCCATAGTGTAAAATTTTTGGAGATGTCTTCTTTTTATTTTATATAATTCTGAATGACACAGAGCTCAAGAAAGGTATTATTTGAGATAATGTTTGAATTTT
>VXBU01014508.1:3128998-3142470 GCA_013400315.1 Bombycilla garrulus
TGGAGAATTTTTCCAGAAGGAAAGGATAATCAATCAAACCAGAGGAAAGGAAATCAATCCCCAAAAGCATGTAGTGCTGGTTCTGAGGCTTATATGGCTGTGTCAGCACTGAGGAAATTTCCACACAACAAAACAGATAAAAACAACAACCCAAGCTCTCTCTGAGTGAAATGGGATTGTCTTCCTGCACGTTACCTCAGATACCCTTTCAAAGGATGAGTAGCACACCTGGGGACCGGTGCCTTTTAAATACACTTGACATTTGTTTCTATAAAACTTCCATTTACCAGTAATCTGTGCCAAAACACTCTCCCTAGTAGCTGTCTGCTGGAACAATTACTGGAGATAGTGTTGAACAGAGTGGTGGCAGAATGGTTCACGTAACTCCAGCCTCTTGGCTTTGTTACTGAGGACCTGGGGCTGCATCTGTGGTACGGTTTACAGCAGAAAATGGCTTTTCATTCATTTACTCCCAGGAGGCTGAAGCAGTTTACGAGGTTCATGCATTTGATAAGATCAAAGGGCTGGAGAGTGAAAGAAGCTGTTCAGACTTATTAGCATTATTATTAACTCAAATGACAGTTTATGGTTAGCAATGTTTTTCTTGATGGATAGCAGGGTGTTTCAATCTGTTCAAAAATTCTTCTAAGAATATTTGTGGTACAGGTGATTGACAGCTCTTTGAATGTTTTAAAAGAGAATGGGAGTCTGCTATACAAAATGACCATGCATCTTAACTGAAGTTTGCCACCTGATTTTTCATTCCCAAGTTCCTTCCATTCTAAAATGTTTTCTTACCAGATGATCTATCTCATCTTTTTCATCTACAGTCAGACTATTAATGGAAAGTTGTCTTAATTTTTAACTCAAGTGATAACCCATTGTAGAAGCTCAGTTAATATGCCACAAATCTCACATTGCTCCACTGATGGCTGGGAGAATGTTCTGGTACCCTAATATAAAGTATTGCTAACCTGTTTCTGAAGTTCACAGAGAATTTAATCCTACAAAACCAGCTAGCATTTCACATCAGTGTGATTCAATTGTGATTAATATTTCAAACATTTTAACCAGCATTTTAACACCAAAGCTCTGGAATCTAATTTAAGCAAGTGTTGCTAAAATTCTTGGTATGTACCCCAATCCTGAAAAAATAGGAAAGTTCTAAAAGTCTAGTAGGCATATGGATAACTGAGGAGACAATATGGATGAGAGGTTTAAAACCCACTCAGAATTAAGACATGTGTATTCAATACGCTCCAAAATTATCTTCTTTGTATTTATTATATACATGGTTTGCTTCTGCTAGAGAAAAAAAAACACAACAAAACAGATGGGAAGTGGCATCATTTCAACAAGAAGGTACTTGAGTAAATTTGCAAAGAAAATAGGTGCATTCCTGTTGTATTAGTGAATCTAATATTATCCTTAAAAGTCAGATGGTTTTCTTAAAAAAAAAAAAAAACAACAACCCACAATGCAGTTACAAAACAAAATTGCTGTGATATTCATGAATGAGAAAAGCTTTGTGTTTCTCATAGTGAAAAGAGCTGAAATGAGATGCATTCAGTTTAGAGATGATTTCCTGTTTTCATAGCTTTTGCTTCTGCTATTGTTTCAACACAAACCAGATTTACTCTATTCGGTTCTTGGTTGCAAAACAATACCATTTGGTCTTAAAAATATCCTTTTCTTTATTGCTGCTTGACTAGCAAATCTTCCCCGATGCTTTTGTTACTGGATTTATTATTAACCTTTATCAGATAAAATCTTACTACACATAGGTCAAAAAATTTTGTTCATTTGGACACAAAATTAAAATAACACATTGACTTAGAGTATAATTTTATGTTTACTGTGACTTATCTCCTGTAATCAGCTTTCTCTATACAGTCCCTATGCTAAATGCTCTGCAGTCTTCTACAGAAGTGACATTTGACTCCATGTCAGGGTCTCTTGAACTTATTCATTTTTGTTTAGTTTCTCCAGCCTCAGTGAAGCACTTTTTCCTTCTTTTCCTTCTTTTCCTTCATTTTCTCAGCAACTTGAGCGATTCCTATCCATTTTTACCAGGCAGAAAAGGTGAAAGCACCTCTATAATAAAAATGTGTGTGAGGAGAGCAGAGTAATTTGCAGTGTCACAACATTGTGACACTGATGTCACATCACGAGATGCAAACACTAAGCTCCCAAGTAGAGATCATGCCATGCAGTGACTCCTGGCAACATGTCAGAACTGTTCCTGACTTGCCTTGTTCTCTGCTTCAAAAGTTACACAAACCTTCAATCCTCATTATCCACCACTATTAGACTACAGGGCAATAAAAGGCAAGAGGGAAGGGGTGAGACAGATTTTCTGCAGCTTTTTGAGAAAAATTTCTGGTGTTTTGGTGGATTTTCTACTCTTACTTATGATGCCCAAAGCAGAACTTTTTCTAGGACTTAACTTTCATGATGAACAGTTTACTTTTTGGATAGTAGTTATTGGGTATTGGTGATATGGTCAAATCCAATTTCAGTATCTGGGAGTGACAGATCTGCAAACAATAGAAGAAGGGAAAACAATCTACTGAGCTGCTGAGCAGCAAGAATCAATCTCCAGGGTTATGGTGACTGCCACATTGTTATTTGTGGGTTAACCATGGACTTCCATTTCATAGCCACACATTGGTAAGGAAGCTGCCAGCATTAGAACCCATTAAAGGCTGCAGGTAAAGGATGGATGTGAGCTCCTTTACTTTCCCCAGACTCCACTTTTGCTTTTCCTAACAACCATGCCTGACCATACAGACTGTCCTCCTGATAGGACAGCTCCATGTTTCTGCTAACATCAGGAAAGTGTTAGTTTACCAGGTTAGCACTGCAAAACAGGCTCACCTAAGTTAAGAGTACCAGCCACAGGCCACAGATATGTCCAAATTATCTGCCAATCCTCAAGAAAACCCTCACCCTAGATGGTCATGCTAAATAACTCTGGAGTCAAAAGTGTTTGGAAATGGTGCTTTGCATTTTATCCAACAGATTTAGAGAGAGGGATGGGGATGTTTTTGCAGTGGACCCAAGAAAGGAATGCATCCCTCAAAGGGTTGGCACAGAAAGGCTAGATACAGATATGCAATCTTGGCAGAGACCAAGTCTATGCTTGACAAGTTAGATCTTGCACTGAGAGCTGTGGAGAGCAGTTGAAGTGATTTCCTGGTGGGTGGTTAGCATTTGTAGCAGCAGAAGCCATTTGGTAGGGAAAACTCTTTTTGGTAGTGATGATTTTGCCTAAGCACTCAAAGCAGGAGTTGCTGTCATTATCTGCTTACCCTGGGGCTGTCGTAGTGCTGCTCAGCACACCTGCCCTCATGCTTGCATGCTCCACATCCCTATGCTTCAAATTTGCGAACGTGGGGGCAGGGGAGGAGTGAAAACAGAGGAAATGGAGATGCTTTAAGTTTGCAATATTTTAAATCAGCCCCATGACACTGAGTGACTGGAGCAATTGGACAGCACAGAGGAGCACCTTCCACCAACAGCAGTGTCAGCAAAGAAATGTTCAGGAGTAACAATATGAGGGACAAGCCTTGAGATCCACCTTGAGTTCTTGTCAATGAAAATTTTCTAGTGCTTTATCAGTATTGGCAAGTGGCTAGAGTGGTACTGCTTATTTAGGTGCATGAGAAGCAGAAAGAAACAAGAGACTTATTTTTATCTGTGGGAATTTAAAAAAAAAAAGGAAAGAAAAAATTGCTTCTAGTATAAACATTTTTAATCCCTGTGATCATGTAGAAGATATCTGTAAAAACCTGATTCCTATTAATTCCGGTTGCTTCCTAGCTGTTGATCAGCAAACTAATCTAGGGCAATTGGGATTCTTGCGATCAAATGATTCCACAAAAACCAAGGAGCATCCTACCTGCTCCAGCTAACAGAAGAACCAGCTTGAATGCCTGTGGGGCATCATTTCTAATTCAAAGGTGGGGCCACCAACTTTATCACTGTACAGAGGATGGTGTTAATGGTTGAATTTAGCTGGCTGGTTGTGGGAGTCAGGTATTGTGTGTTGTTCAGAACCAGCTCTTGGGAGTGTTTGCTCTCCAGTGTACATTATGAATATTTCCAGACCTCGATAACCCCTTGATCCGTACAGCTACTCACCCTCTCCCAAACAGGTAAGGATTAAGTGCAGGGATCAAGCCCTCTGTCATCAAGCTTTCTTATTAGCAGGAGAAAGGAAAACATATATCTAAACAGTTTGTAGTACTGTGTATTTGTGCAGGATATGAAAGAGCCTGGCTGCTGTTTTGAGAACTGAGGGGATAGCTCCTTTCACAGTCATTATACCTCGGTAAGGGTATTTTAAAAATCAATTGTTTTAGTCTGAGTGAAATAAAGTGTCTTGTTGACTTTGTATTGTAAAAGCACCGTTGAGATTTCCCTTCTTCATTTAGATATTTTGGCTGAAGTGGTTTAACGGGACATCTTTAACATCTTGCTGTGGGAAGAGAGAGAAGTGGTATGTGGTTGAGTTTACACTGTCTGCCAGGATGCTGAGGCTCAGCAGAAATAAGATAACCTCACAAATAAACAACAGATGGCCGATGGCCTAATGCTTTGATTTGGGTGTAGATGACAGGGATTTATTCTTTCAACCTGGAGAAGGAGCCTCAGAAAGGCTGAAACTGCAGAAATGTATGACACGCGGACAGATACAGTTTGTTACGGGGATTTGGTCTGAGCAGATGGTATTAGAATACAGATCTATTATTAGGCATCTGCTTCCCATCTCAGTTATATGATGCATAAGACTTAGATTAAATTCCCCAAGAAATGCCCGGGTCACTTACTAATTTGTGCATGTGCATCTCTATTTGTGTCTTTGAATACAATGAGCTACGTCCTGAGCTAAGTTACAGAGACAGACATTTTTAGAGTGACAGCAGTGTAGCTGCCAGCATCATCTCATCTGCTTTCTCATTGCACAGAGAACTCCTTAGTGATAAGCTATTAGTTAAGGATTAGTACACAAACCAGTTTCTGTGCTCTCTGAGTAAATGCGCATGGATCCACGCTCTGAGAAGGCAGCAACATGCAAATGTTCTGTAAGACCTGCAACCAGGTAGAAACAATATAGATTAGGATTTATTTCTGCTTTTTCTCCCTTTTCCTTCGAGTTAAGGTACATCATGGGATCAGTACTATGGATGTCTTCATGCCAGCCTCTGCTGGACTTAAGACAGGAGCTATTCCAGGCTTTGAAAGGAGGGCTTCAAAGCATCTGCAGTTGTGAAAATGCCATGCCTTGCAACAAGCCAAATAATTTAGGGACTTTTGAACTTTGCTTTTCATTCTTCCCATGTGAACAGTGTGAAGCTGATCAGCAGAGCCCAATGGTTTCCTGCCCTGAGGGACCAACCTCCCGCTGCCCCACATGCAGCAGATTTGAACGCAGTTCATGATTCAGCGTTAAATCCACACAGCCTCCCCCTGGGGGTGACCTGACAGGGTTACATGCACTAACGGGAGGGAGCAGTAGCCCTCAGCAGTACCTCAGGCCGGTAACCAGCCTTGTACTAGAGAGATGGACCTGTTGATAGCTGCCTTGCTAAGAACAGCCCAGGCTGGGTCAAGGATCTGTGTTTTACTCACGGTCCCTTCCCTGACTGCTCTACTCCCCACAAACTTCATTCAGGGGAAGGACTTTGAGCTCTGAATGTCCCTTAATTAACACTCCCACTTGGAAGCCTTGGGGCATGAGACAGGCATCCATGATGCTGCACAGCTCTGTCTCTGACAGTGATTTCCAAGCCCTCTCACAAAGGCAAGGGGACCACAATTTCATCTGCTTGGCCCTTCAAGGGGACAGATTGTGTGGAGGCTGAAGCAACTGATCCACTTAATGAGAGAAAACACTCCCAACTCAGAATTTCTGTCCCTTAGCTTTGATTATTTAGTAATAAGTATGTTTTAGTGCCGGAAAGATGCTGCCCTAGATGTGTCTCAGTTATAGTTGGGGTTGTTGTGTTATCTACTGGATTGCAATGAAGGAAGAAAAAGATACTGAACTTCAGTTCCAGCAAAGTGTCTCTGATAAATATGTAAAGCAAAATTCTGATTACATCAAAGAAAATAATGTATCTGTTAAGCTCTACTTCTCTGAAGCAATTTCAAGCTAGTGTAAGTTGCTTTATTAATAAATAAATATACAGATTTAACAAGCAGCTCCCTCTCCTTACACAGAGAAACTAAGGAATGATATGTAACCACTGAAGTAATTCTTCTGCCTTTGAATTCCCACCATCTTCTGCAAAGCAAAAAAGTGCAATATTTGGTTTTACTTGTCAACTTTACTTATGATCCAAGGTGCTACATTTAGGAATGGGTGTTACCCAAGTTAATAGTGTTCAAGTGTGAACAAGCTCTTATGTCTGATCCCAATTAGAATGGAAGGATAAGTTCTGAAATTCAAAAATTTACCTAACAGTTGTCTTACTGCCACGATGGGTGAGCCTGCATCCTAGGACTCCTAATGCAGGTTGAGGCTCATCCTTTGTGGCTGAAGGCAATGTCCAACTCATTAGTTATTCAGTTTTTCAAAATGCATCAGGATGAGGGTACTATACGACTGAAACCATCCAAGTGTGAGATTTCTTGAAGAGTTTAGTGGCTGTACATCCGTCATGATGACTTTGCAGATCAACCTGAGTATACAGTCACTGTTAGTCCAGGATTTAGTGGTGTACATAAGCTTTGCCAGACCTACAACCACATAAAAGTCCATGTCCTTCTTCTTTCACTCAAACAAGTACCCCAGCTACTCCAGACAGTGCTCATGGGGTGGGAAGGAAACTAGACACCCTTTTCCCCATTCTTTCTGTGACTATAAATCAGTTTGGCTCAATTAAACTCAGTTTATATAATTGCATGAGAACAGCCATGTCTCTTTGAGCTATAGAGTACTTACAGCCTTAATTGCATAGTACTTAATTTCTGCTGACTACGGAACTGGTCTCCTGAAATGTTAGAAGAAAGATGAGGCATTACAATAACATAGTTAAGTTCTCTGAGGAAAGATTTCTGCTAAGAACAGAGTGGAAGGAGATGAGTGGAGATCTGAGATCCCAGTAAATCTCTACGGGTGGGGAGGGAAGGTAATAGCTAGGGGACTAGTCAGGCTATTTCAGTCCTGAAAAAATTCAGTGGCAAAGGCCATTGCATTGATCCAAAAAATGCTGTGGTTTATTATTTTGCATTTTTGCTTTCCATACTAAGAATCATTCTAAGTGGAGAGAAAAAATAAATAAAAAATGGGAATGGAGAATAAAACCCCTTTCATGAAAGACATGTAATGAGTAGAGAAAATTGCCTCTTTTCATTACAGCCTTAAGCCTGACCTCATGCTCTGTCTCACAAGCTGTATTTTTCATTATTATCCTCAGAAATATCTTATATTCCATGTATTTATTCTTCCTTTTGAAGAAATTCAGACAATGAGGGTGATGACGGTGATGAGGAACTCTATTTTATGGGAGCTAACCTGTGGCCATCCACTCAAGGCTTCTAAAGAATCCAAAAGGGTTTCTATCCCAGAATTTATAGTTAATTAACACTTTTCACCCTCAGCTGATGATATTTCAGACTGAGCAAATTGTATCTATCATTGCTGAAGTCGAACTGTCAGATACACGAACACCAGATTTCTTTCATTAAAAAAAAGTAAATAAATTCTATGGATAGATAAAGAAAGCAGGATTCTACCCTAGCATAGGTTGCAGATGGCATAAAGAGAAAATGTCAATCTTGTATTAAGCACCAGCAACAATTGTTTCACATTAAGCTTAAATCTTGGCAAGAGCATTGTATCTAATTCTCTCAGTGTTTTACTGAAGTGGTAGAGGCTGAGGGGGAAGAGTGCCAAAAGTATTTATACTTCCTTCACAAAGTTAAATAGAATCAATCCTGAGTACAGCATTAGACTCACTAAAAGCAGGGCCATTTTGAAAATGAAACTCATTAATGTAGCTAAAAAATTAGTGACATAATGCCATATCCCAGTAAAGAGATCTAGAATGCCTAATTGCTCAGAAGTGCAGGCTGCATTGAGCCTGAATGAGAAGAATATCTAATTTTTTAAAATTTCTAAATTCCATAATTTTCTTTTAATAAACAGGAGTCAAGCAGCACTACTCACAATTCTTCAACAACATGCACCATTTTAGGAGACTGAATCTGAGTTGCTTATCAGTCATAGTCCAGAGGGTTATTTATGGGCTGATGTTTCCCAGGTCATGGGGGTTTTTTGTTTCCCTGTGTATGTGTGGCCCACATTGCTGAGGATGCTGCTGTGCATTTGGCTGGGTTAAAAGAGTTTCTAAAACAAATAATTAAAACTTTATGTGGCATTATGTTATTAGCTCATCTCATCATCATCCATAGGTTTTCTTGAATCTTATTTCTTCATTCTTTTCTTCCCAGTCTCTCCTCCCAGCAGAGAGTTTCCAGGTCCTTCACATCTCAGCTTATTTGTTTGGTTTGGTTTTTTTTTTGTTAAACTTAGTCTTAGTTTTTTTCTTTTATTTTGGAGAGAGTTGTTCACAATATTCCCTAGTATTGATAGTATTCACTGACTTTAAAAATTTCCATTTTGCCTCTTTTTTTTTTTGTCAGAAAAAGGAGATTCAAAATACAATCTTGTTCAGCAATAAAATAATGTTTTTCCTGTGCAATTTTTTTCTGAAAAAGTATCTATTATTGGCAATCAAAAATAAAGGAAGAAAAAAAATTGAAATTTAAGTCTTCTTCTCAAAAGCTGGAAGTTGCAGTTATTTCAAGTGTAACAAGCTTAACTCTAGAATAATTCTGCCAATTAGTACCATTTGGGAACATGAAGAAATGTGACAGAGGCTAAGCCTTTTTTTTCTGCTGATCTGGTTCAGTTGGGCGATGCTTGAATATGAACTCTCAAACCTCTTCTAAGATGGGCAGATCACTTACCCAAAGTCGAGTTATTTAAGAATTTCAGGTGCTCCTAAGAAATGTGGTTTGAAGAGCTGACATGTTGGAAACACTCGGTCAACACCCTGCATCTTAGACGGAAGTTGACAACACTGAGCTCCTGCTCTTCCAAGTCTCTTTTACGTGGTCTTGGAAAAGTAAAATCACCTTTCCTACTACTGTATCTGTCAGGATCAAATATTTATCATTAGACAAGTTACCTTAGCCATAATTTTAGGGGTGGAAAGAAGGTAGCAATATATCTCATAGGAGATTGGCACATCCAAAGAGCATAGCAAGGTTAATTCTCTGCCTATGCAACACTGCCTCTGAATGGAAGCTTTGGAATTGTAGAGGGAAGACCTTCTCTAGCAAGTGTTTTCCTTATTGACATGACCATTTATTGTTTATTCATGCTCACTATAGCAGGGAAGACCTATTTTCTTCCAAAGAGGCTATTTATATTGCTTTCTAATTTTCCATTTCAATGGCTTTATGACTTGTCCTTCAGGTTTGCCGAGGAATTTTCCTCCTCTCATAAGCAGAGAGGCACAACTTGAGAAAGAGTACAATGTAGATACATTTTTTCCAATTACAGCAGGGAGGAAAAAAAAAAAAAAAGCCCCAGGAAGTGTCAGTGGGCCTTCTGTACTTCCTAAAAAAGTCCTGCTGGCCAGTCAAGTCATTTAAGCTGCAATGTAAAAAAGCTTAATTAAATTGGATGTAGGAATGCAAAGTCATCTCTACAGAGCAATGGATTCAAATGCTTTTTGTAGCTGTTTGCAGGTACAATACAGGTCTGTGCTTCTTTGGGGTTGGCAAAAGTGAAAATCCCCAGGGACACAGGCTCAGTGACACTGTAGTTGGGAAATCCAACTCCCTATCAAATGCTGACATAGCTTGTTTCACTTTTTCAGCCAAGTGATTCTTGTAATTTCCCATGACAGCAAAGTGATTCACAAAAGAAAAATTAAAGATTATTTCATTTTCTTCAGGAACCACTGTGAGTTAGAAGTCACCAAAGGAAACCTTGGGTGACTTTTGGAGCGTACAATATCTGTGTAGGTCCAAAATAATTAAAATTCTGTATGTTCAGGGAATTCATTACTGTTTTGCTTTGGTGGATTTTTTAGGAATTACTACAAGATATGGCACTGTTCCATAGGGGGAAAGTAAAGGACTTTTATTGAAGACACTATGTAAAAGTGATTAAGCTGTTTCATAGTACACTGCTAGCTATCTGTATGAAAAGGTAGGGCCAGATCCTCTGTTATAAACTGTGCTGTCTGCAGCTTGGGGCACTGGGGACAAAAAGTCACAGCTACTATCCTCATCATCACAACAGCCACCTCTCCGGTTTCTCATGTACTGCAAAGATTTCTCAAGCTAGTTTTCATCACCCTGAACAAAGTTTTGGGCTGCTTAAGGATCTAGAAACTGCAAAATGTAATGTGAATTTCTACTCTCCATTGTCCTTTCACACATCACACAGAGAACTGAGAAGGCCACTCTACTCCACATGAAGTTTCAATAAGAACTACGTTTATTTACTCTTTGCATGCTTTGTTAGTGGATGGGAAGCAGTCCATGAACAGTATTTTATCACAGAATACTATTTTTTGGAAGGGAACTTGGAACTCAGGAGGTCTTTAGAACAACCTCCTGCTTAAAATGGAGTCAGCTGTGAGCTTGCATCAGCTTAATCAGGGCTTTATCTAGTCAGGTCTTGAAAAATTCCATAGATGGATACTGCTTCAATGCTTGACTGTCCTCATTGTGAAAAAGTCTTCTCTTGTACCTGACTTGAACCTCTCCAGATTTATTTATGACAATCTTCTTTATTTTTGTCCCATCCTACTCAATAAAGAGCCTGGTGTTCTCAGTTACTTTTTTGTATGTATTAGAAGGTTAGGTCTTCCTAAGTTTTCCTTCTTCATGCTTGTCATGGATTTCCCAAAATATGGCCAAGTATTCTCCTTTAAATTGTCTCAAACCAGGACAGCACTGAAGATGTGTGTAGGCAATTTTCCTTTAGTCCTTAGTGCCACAGTCAAATAATGCCAAGGTTTTGGTTATCATTATGTTACTGTGTTGGTTTATTTCATAATCACATGTGCATTACAAATAAAATAATTCCCTCTGCTGTAAGAGGTTAAGCACTACCAGAGTGACCCAGAAGTCTGTAGGCACTCATCATTCCAGCTTAGTTCCCACATTTAGTCAGATGGATGTTCTCTGTGATTCAGTCTCTTCTTTTTAATACGCAAACTTTGTTGACTGAAGCCTTGGAGGAAATGTTCCTCTGTCTCAACAGCACACTGTAAGTCCCACCGTTTCTTTGGAAATGTGGTGGGAGATGACATGGAATTACCCATTCACTCGTGGAATGTAACATCTGCAAAGGTCTGAAGACAATTTTACCTGCAGGACTACATTTTTAAAGATTTTGTTATCATTATTTCAGGAATAGGGTCTTGGCTCTCCGCTCAAGAAATCTGTGTATGGGTTAGGTGATGCGCTTTCAATTCCCTATTCCACTGTTGTTTTTTAGGGATTGTATAGGTATAAATAACAGGGCTTTTATCTAATCTTTCCTTATAGACAAAGAAAGCAAGCAGGCATTTGCAGGGAATGATCAATTCCCTCCTAAACCAGACAGTAAGAACAGTTCAGCTCTACAAGGCCTTCTTTTGTCTAACGTCTCTTACAGAAAAACCTCACTTCCTTGCTTAGATGCACTCACATTTCAGACTTCTCAAGTTAGATGAGATGAATTCTACTCTGATTTTTTCTAAGCCTCAGTTCTTGGCTTTAAACTTGTCACTGTGCCTCAGGAGGGATTAATTGAAACGATAAGAGCCTAAGGGATTTTGAGGTATCCAGTGGCACGTAGAGCTAGGGACTGTGGTTTAGTTATGTATATGCATCCATTAAGGTATAGATAAAATAGCTGTGTGGGGTGAAAGCACTATGATGGAAGTTCTGTAGCTGAGGTCCTTTTAGAAAAAGGCACAGAACAACTCCCAACTTCTTCCTCCAGATAAGAGCACGGGGAAGGTGACACTGCCTCTCCATGCAGGTGAATCTGCCTCTCATCAGCAGCACTGTGCTAAAAAGGAGGAACCAAATTAATAACACTCAGAAATTCACCTCAGCTTCTTCAGTTGCAAATCATGCTTTAAATTTTTATGTGGAATGGTTTGATGGGTATAATGTACGATTTCATTTCAGGTAATTATGTTCTCCCTGCTTAATATTATCACTGTAGTTTCCATTGGGAAAATGATTCTTCACTTCTCCCTCCTGCACCCTGCTGGGTAGGTACTATTGCTGCCAGAGAGTGGCTGCTTTGCCGCCCCCCGTGCCCTCCACATACATTGATATACCAATTGTGGTGATGTTAGAATGAGCCCTGCATACGCAGACTTTTGTCCTGCCTGCGACTAGAATTGCGTAGAATTGCCTGGGTGTAGCTGAGAGCAATATCTGACCTGCAGTTTTCAAACCACAGGGGATGAAAGAGGATGGGAAAATCAGTTCTGTAGTCAGACTTTCCATCTAGAGAACAGCATTTTAACCAACTATCCAGAATCATATAATTCTTCATTCCTCAGTGAAGCAGATTAATATAACTTGATGGATTGTGAGACCAGCTAATCTGGGGCCAGGTGGGATAAAGAAACTTGATGGCAACCAGGCAGTGTGAACAGTCATGTGGACACTTGCAATATAGTCTGAGCTTCTCAGGAAGCCAACAGCCTCCCACACGGATTACATGGTTCTACCAAAGGAGCTTTAATTGGTCTGCTTTTCAGGGCAAACAACCTAGGAGAGCTCATGCAGTCACTGCCCCTTGAAGTAGGTGGCAGCCAGAAACAGACAGGGGATAGTTTGTCTTAAAGCTCCAAACCAAGCTGGCAACAATTTTTATCTAGGCATTGAAACAATAGGAAGACATGGCTACAAGCCAAGTGGATGTCAGCTTTTCCCTCTTCTGCCAAATCCACACACAGGGCAAGCATTATTCTATGGCTCTCAAGGCAAGTTCCACAATTCATTTGGTTTAAAACTCCTTAGTCGCACATGGGGTTTTGGATTTTTTTGGTTGGTTTGGTCTTTTGTTTGTTTGTTTGTTTGGGGTTTTTTTTTTTGTTTTGGGGTTTTTTGGGGGGGAGGGGAGGGTGGGCACTCTATCTGTTTTGGAGGTTTTTGGTTGTTGTTTGGTTTGGTTTGGCTTGGTTTTTGAGCTGCTATGTTTACATTCCCAGGCAGCTGCCACACTGTGGTGTGTGTTAGCAGTCCTAGAGCTGGCTTCCTCTTGGCATGAAATGAGGCAAGAGCCAGGTGTTCACCCTTCAGATTGTATTGCTTCATTCTTCTACATTCCTACAATTGGTCATTTTCTTTCTTTCTTTCTTTCTTTCTTTCTTTCTTTCTTTCTTTCTTTCTTTCTTTCTTTCTTTCTTTCTTTCTTTCTTTCTTTCTTTCTTTCT
>VXBU01014508.1:3142508-3271496 GCA_013400315.1 Bombycilla garrulus
CTCTCTTTCTCTCTCTTTCTCTCTCTTTCTCTCTCTTTCTCTCTCTTTCTCTCTCTTTCTTTCCTCCATTCCTTCTTTCCTCCTTTCCTCTTTTCCTCACAACTGTTTCCTTCTCAATATATATTTACATTTTATTCATGACTCCGTCAGGATTAATTTCAGCACTTCACACTGCCTGTGACTCCTCATGTATAATGAATGAAGCAGCAGCTGGTGCAGCTGACAGCCTGGGCACTCCAAGGGCATATACACACCAGCAGCATTGGCAACTTCCTACCAGGAAGGATTTTAATACCCCGGTTGTCTGAAATGCACTTCTGGCCTAGGCATGCTTCAGGAAAAAATTGTGGCAACTCTAAGAAGAAGACACTTTTCAAATTACTTTCTTGCTGTTTATCTACGTGCATTGATAACAGCAAAGGCTTTGGCTCCATCACTGCCTTAAGGCTGTAAGATGCAGTGTCTGGACTTGATTACCTTGGTGAAATCCTGTGGAATTTTTTAGCCATCTCATTACTGTAAGAAACTAACCCAGGATCTGGAGCAGCATACAGACACAGCCCCTGTTTTCCCTTTTCGATCACACAGAATAACTTCTTTTTGTCATAACTCTCCAGAGACTAAGGATGCTTTCACACTGAATATGCTCTCAGAGAGTCAAAATCTGATCCCTGATACTGCCACTGGGTTCTTGAGTAGCCTCGCCATGTTGTTACCCCTTGATGTTTCATGCTCTACACATTCAAAACAGGGGTTAATATTTCTGTTTGCCTCCCAGTATTTTGCCTATTTAGATTAGAAGCATCTGTAGAGGAGTGTATTAGTTGTTTGGATGGACCTTAACACTGACATTTTGAACTTCCTGGAAGTTTTCAGGTTGAGCCATAATAAGAGCAATTATGGCAATGAAATAATGTTTTCTGGATTCCTAATTGAATTTCTACTTCAGCCATCTATAGCACTCACAGTCAAGCAAAAAAAAAAAAAAAAGAACTGTAGAAGTTACCCCAACAGTTAGTGTTTTGTTTCTTTTTTAAATAATGGAAAAATGAAGTTTGAGGTTATTTGTAAAAAGGCATTTCAGATTAATCTTTAAAGATATCAAAAGACCAAAATTTCTCAGTTCTCAAGTTTGTTTGTGTTTCAACATTTCTAGTTATTATGACTGTTTTAATTTTAACTCTGTAAATACTTTTAACATTTTGGCTTCTTTGCAATATTTGGGTTGTAAAGCAACATACAGCATACCAGATTGTCATCTCAGAATTGATCTCTATTTTCAAACCATGTCAGGCAAAACCTCAGATGGCAGAACTCTCTTCCATCTTCGCATTTTCTTGTGAATAGAGCTCACAAGATAGGGATGCAGAATCCCTCCTAACATCATGATTAATTATTATCTGTCTTCTGGTCCATAAAAGTCGTACTTAGGGAAAAAAAATCAGTGTTGAGTCTTATAAGATGAAGTCATTAAGATGTCTTCCAAAATCTGTGTAAGTATTACATTCTTAATTAATAATTAAATAACTAATTCCAAAGAAATTGGACAGATTACCTAGGTGAAAAATTATTCATCCGAGGATTAAGGTTTTCTGCTCTGACTCTTGTTGACTGATTTTCACATTGATAATTTGACAAATGAAAGAGTTTGCTAATTTTTCACAGGTGGGAAAAATGAGGCCTATGATGTGCAGATGGTTTCTCATGGATTCAGTCACCGGAAAAAATCAGGATCATCACTCGGAGGGATTTTTAGCCTGCAGCACTGCATTCAGTCCAACACATGTGGTTGGCATCAGCAACCTGAAATAAATAGTGAGGTGCTACATAGCACAGAGAATGCATCTTCAGGATAGATTTTGCAGAGAAAATGGTTCTGGCCCTTCACTCTGTCCACTACTGCATGAGAATACAGGACTACTATTCCTTAGAGTATTTGAACAAGGGATGTTTTCCAGCTCATTTGTCCAGTACTTTCCTAAAGCAGTTACATTCAATTACTGTACTTCCACTATTTCTTCCTTCTCACAGTTCTTCTGTACTTGCATCTGCTTCTTTCTTTTTCTTTCTGCTAGCTGAAGACAATGCAAGATTAATTTTACCTTTCACAAACCAGACGTTTCTTCAGTCAAGAGGTTTAGATTCATTCAGATAAGCTGTCACTTATGTAATTCTTCTTAACTTGTCTGTTGTATCCTTGCAGTTTTGCAACCAAAACAGATCCAAGAGAATTTATTAAACAGGAGAATTCAGGTGCTGACAGCTCAGAAGACTATTTTCTCCTTTACAAATTCTAACTTTTTTGATGCAGAATGGTTGTGATCAGGACAGTAACCAGACTCTACACACCAAGTTGTACCTTTTGTGATTATCAACTTTTGTGACCCTTAACATCCTAGCTGGGGTCCAGGCTGTACTTTTAATACATTTAACATACAAATTCTGAAAAATCCCCCATTCATCTGGCAACTGTATTCTTTATTGGCTGTCATAATGGTATGTGTTGTTGCTATGCATGGTTAAACGCTGAGGGACTGGTCTGCATTTCTGTGGATGTTGCTATTTTCTGTGCTGCATTTCCTTCTATAGGAACATATAGATTCATAATTCCCAGACGTGTGAAAACCAAGCCTTTATTTCCTCTTAGGGAAACAAAGCCAGTTACACATATCCTGACTCACACAAGACACTGAAAAAGGCTTATTTGTGCATAATCCTCTTCTTGGACCTTCACATCCCCCAGTGCAAAATATCTTTGTTTTTCTTGTTTCTGGTATCTGTCAGTAACATGCCACTACAGAAAGACATGAGACTCCAGCACAGGGGTAAAAATAGTCTTAGAAGCTGAGAGGGCATGAGCATAATGCAATTCTTCTAACTTTCAAATTCTAACAAGTCAAGGTCATAGTGCTGAGTACCTCTGAGGACCTTCTTTGTATTAAAGGTCTTCCTTATCCTACAGTAATTTATGTAGGTGTATTCGTGTCGTAAAGCCACAGGTTATTTGGCTGTTTGATCCCAGCAGCAGGGAAATAAAATTGTTAATTTTTCTTTCATAAAAAATAGTCTAAAATCTTGGGAATATTCATTATAATATTTAGAAAAAACAGCTTGTCAAGAGCACAGTGAATGTCTGGACCCTCCTTCCAGTATCTACCCGAGTTTAGAGAGAAGCATGGCTCAACACCTGGGGGTGTCTATGGCATTAAGTATTTCCTTGAACAAAGAGAAGGCATGCCTGCTGGTCTCAGTTCTGATTCTGCTCCCACTTTGTCAGTTTGCTGTAGTGTTCAATGCAGGGCAGCTTATTTTTTGTCTACCTTTGAAAAAGAAACTGCAGAAGCTTGCTCAACAGCCCCAAGACAGTGGTTGTCCCAAAGCTTAGCTAGAGGGGCTGAGCAAGCCTTTCATGCTGCTGACAGGGAACCAACCAGACTTGACTTGTGTAGTCTTACAGGTTAAAACGTTCTTTACTGTGCTCAAGGTAGCAGTATGGATATGCACAGTGTTTTTTCCAATCTGAATTCTTGATTGCAAATCACTTGAAGTGCCCCCTGACACATGGATCTGTGGTATTTTCTCAGTCCAAGACACCAAGGAATTCACAGAAAAATACCTTGTTTATCAATTAAATGGCATGGTTTCATGCAGAGAAGAGTCAGAACCAAGAATTGAGAAAAATAAAACTCTTCTGGTCCAAAGGCTGGTTAGAAGAAGAACTAGGCAATAGGCATGCTTCTTTAAACTTTACCTGAACTGTGCCTATGCTCTACCAAAAAGCCAAGAAGTTATTTGACTTTTCCAGGCACTTATCAGAATGAATTATAACTTCATTTCAAGGCTTTTCTTGCAATAATTTGTAATGTGAAAAATTCTTAAGGCCTGTTAAACCCCCCAGACAGTTCCAAGTTAGAAATGAGTTTCCAGGGACACTTTGGGAACTACTTGTCTCTCCAAGTGAGTTTGTTGTTCTCTTGCTTCACATTAAGAGGAAATGATATGTTCACTGACAAAAGAGTGTATCTTTTAGTGCTACCTATAAGTCTATAGAAGAACAGCTCCCCAGAAAGCAGTCTAGTTCCAGCTGGAAACTGAATGCATGTGTATGGCCATATACAAATATTTGTTTTAAAAGTAACATTTATTTTTAGTTTACTATCAATCACTAATCCAAACCATTATAGATGGAGTAAATTCGGTTCAGCAATGCTGATATTACAATAACTCAGGATTTAAAATTGTGTCAGAAAAGTCCCTGGGCAGCCAGTTCTAATTGTTCATATCGTTACTTTGCTGGAAAGGGACCTGCAGAGGATTTGGCTTGTGCACTCTCCTGGATGATCACTCAGGTGTTAGCAGGGGCCACAAGATTCTCTCAGTAGGTAGCCAAGATGAATCTACTCTGTTGAAAGGATGAGGGAATTCAACAGTACAGCTGTACACCAGTCTGTTGCTGTTCTCTTCAGTGCTAAAGGGAGTACTGGCATAATTAATTTATGAACATGAGAAGCAAAATCTCTATATCTACACACATAGCTGCTGCTTTTTTTTCCTTTCTGTTTTTCTCCAGAGTAGATGAGATTATTGCTGCATGCAGGCTTTATTTGCTCTTACATACGAGATTCTAAATTCTGAGTAATAAGACTGAAATAAGTGCAAGTAATCCTGATGGCCCAGTGGCAAAAGAGATCAGAGACATAGGAGGAATTTTGTTTCACTTGTCTTAAACTAGGGTCTGAATCCATAATCACTTTTCCTATGAAACGTCTCAGCATTGGACCAATATCGCCAAATCACCCATTTTCTGCAGAGTGCTTTTTATCTAGGTCTTTAGATTCAGTAACAAGTTTATTGAGTAAAGGGAGACTGCAGGCAGTACTCCTGCAGTCAGTATTTAGAGTGCACTTGATTGCATTAGTACTTGTATACGGTGTGTTACATAAGCAGAAAATGATTAAGACACATTTGTTGAACTGTAACAACTGTTGTTCTTGCCAATAATAACAGCCACCATTATGCATGTGAAATGCAATCAGCTGCTGAGCTTCAGGGTGTCAGCTGATGGCTTCTGCTGCTGAAGGTGTGCAGGGGAGGGTCAGAAAGCAATTCCCTTTCCTTATGTATTGCTGTTACTCCATGGTTGAGGAAAGCTGGACATGATGCAGGGCTGGTCTTATAGAGATTGGCACACTTTGCTCAAATCCAGGTTGTTTTCCTTGGTGCTTTGTCTGTGTGACTAGTAGCTACTGAGAACTTCTTTCTTTTTTTTTTTTTGCTTGCTGTGTCCTAAAGCATCCTTCAGAAAATTGGGGTTGCATCTGACAGGCTGCCAGACCTTGTTTGTAGTATGCTGCAAAATTCAGTGAATTAATAACTAGGGATAACTGTTCATGGGGCAGAATTATGGAAGAAACTGGAGCAAGATGAATGTCAATATAGCCTTCAGTAAGCAGTTTCTCTTCCCTGAGCTGTCAGAAAAGTAATTGTGTCCTGGTTACCCATTTTTTCCCAGAGCACCTACTGGGAATATCCTAAGCATGTACTCTCTCTTCCTATAAGAAAAACTCTTATAATAATGTCGGGCAGGTCCATATGTCCACCCTGCCACCCACCTTCTCCTCCAGGACTTGTCCAAGCCAGCCACCAAGGCAGGTCAGTCAGTATTTTCATTTCTCTGTGGATCATGAAGATAGAGTCATACATCAGCACCAAGAGAGCTTCCACAGCCGAACTCCAACTTTACACCAGAAAAAGAGTGAGCAGATTCAGGCCAAGCAACTGTCAATAAGTGATTAGAGGCAAATGGGATTTGGCAAATACTGAGTTGGCAGGAGGCATTAGAGAGCAGCTCTTCATCAGTAGGTTCCCCGTGGCTCTCTGAAGGGTCATTGTGTGTACTGGCAGAATTCTCATGTTTTCTTGCTTCCTCCTTCCCAGAGGCATTTTGGGGAGGAAGATTATTCTTTACCACATAATCACGTCTTCCCTCCCTCTCCCCACAGCACACCCTTCCTTCACAGGTTTGTTTATCATTCTGAGCCATGATGCAGGGTTTTTCTGCTCTGTTTCTCCTCTGCCACCCTTTCTCTCCTTAAATAAATTTTTGTTTCAAAAGCAGAGCCTCAAGAGATTTTTGATCAGTGAAATAGTCGGGGTTTCATGAATTGCTTTTGCATTTAATAGGATGCTAGCGAGGAACTGAGTGAATGCTAATGGAGTGCTGGAGGAGGAGGTCCTGCTGCTGGTTTATCCTCACAGATATCTCAGGCACTGACAGGAAGAGTCTATAATTCATTACTTTGATAGAGGTATATTCCTTTACTGAAGGAAAGAGGTAAATTCTCAGGAAGCTATGAAGTCTGGGGTAGTTCAGCCTTTTTTGGCTATTTTTATCAAACTGTAGCTGACCTAAGCAGATTTCTTGGCTGTCTAGGCAAAAGCATTTGTCATACTGAGGGTATATGGTGCATTTGGAGAGTATCAGATCAGACACATAACCAGGGATTTGAACTATGCCTAAATTGGTATATTCCATGTATTTTAGTAGTTAGGAATATTTAGAGGTATAAGTTCAGTCTGAAAAAATACTAGCATCAGTGTTTTGGTGAAATTTGAGTCATTTGTTCCTGAGCTTTGTTTAAATTAGGGGTGGTTGCAGCTGTTTTTTAACATTAGCAGAAATTGTTTCCTATGAAGAGTGAGATAAGGGTCAATAAGAGGAATTATGTGCATGGGGAAAAAACCCAGAAAAATAAACAACATTCAGGCTGCAACGTGGGTATTCTTCAGGCTACTGTAGAAGAGAGGAATGCGACAGCATAAAATGAAGTTTAGTTTCAAAAAGTTGAAACAGCTTCAAGAAGGGAACAGGATTTTTCGGCAATAGAGAATGCAGGTAAACAAGACAGAAAGATATGCCACTATAGAGCCATGGGTATTTCAGTCTGACAGTATGACACACAGGTGTGGCATAGTCCCTGTAGCAGTCAAAAGATTTCCATGGCTGGGATGCAGCTCTCCATATTCCTTCACAGCTCCCTTTGCTGCCTGAGGCTGTCTTGGGTCAGGACCGTGCAGATGGAGTTGTGCATACCAGACCTGACTGCCAAATACATTTATTTTACAGTTCCTCTGTGCTGGAAGTGGATAAGTTATCCATGGGTGTAGGTGTGAACATGCACTTATCTTTGCTAACAAAATTCCAGGGATTGTCAATCAGTCTTTGAGGAGTTTACCTTGTTCATACATTAAACTGTCTGGTGAATTATCAGAGTCTGGTTCTGCATGCTTCAGCTGCAGACAGCAAACACATTGAGCAAATTCCTACTGAATAGATTACTTAGCTTAGCATTTAAACTGCCACATTTAACATCCTTCAACCCTCATAAACATATTGAACTACTAAAGGGATTATGGCTGCCAAGTTTGCTGTGTCATTACTATAAATTAATCTAAGAATTTAATCAAAGATACCACCAGAAGGAAAATAACAGAATGAGGTGTTGAGATGATAATTATTTAACTCAGAGAAAAAAAAAAAATTAACTGCGAGTTAATTTTCAAGAAAGTTTGTTGTA
The DNA here is from genome assembly GCA_013400315.1 of Bombycilla garrulus. Classification (NCBI taxonomy): domain Eukaryota; kingdom Metazoa; phylum Chordata; class Aves; order Passeriformes; family Bombycillidae; genus Bombycilla; species Bombycilla garrulus. The sequence goes on from VXBU01014508.1 coordinate 3,150,086, forward strand.
AGCAAATGTAAAGGACACAGATGTGATATTTCCTCTATGTACATATGCAAAATTACATACCATGCTTGGAAATTTTTAACACATTTTCTGATGGGTTTTTTTTCAAATTTTCAAACATCTTGTTTCAAAATTAGGAATGAGGGGGAAACTGCTGGACTCTTTGAAATCAACAATAAAAATTACACAGACCCTGGCTATTTTAAACCTTAGTGTTGATTTTACATCTGTAGCTGTTCTCTTGGTCCTGAAGGCTAAGTAGGCAAGCCTTTGGCTTAGGAGAATTGCTACAAGGATGAGGAAAAAAGGACATTCAATTCTTTCTGCAGAGTTCTGGTTTAATTGAAAACTTTATCCTTAGGCAGAGCATGTGGGGAAGGGAGGAAGCAGTCGCTTGCCCGGGAGCAGAGAGAAAAGAGCCCCGACCCACGTGTCCCGGGAAGTTTTATCCCCTAAGGGGACAGGAGGACACTGGGAAGAGGGACCACCGGCCAATTGGGACAGAGGGAAAAACTACATCCCAGGGGTAGGAGGAAAACGGGACTCACTATTAGAAATTAGTGTGGGGAAGTGTACAACTAGAAACATTAGTGCAAACATCACATAAATTCAGTGCATCCAAAACCCAGTGTAAACAACAAATGTCCACCACAACATACATCTATAGGAAAAAAAAAATCATCAATTTCTGTCCATTGAAATCTCCTCAACAAACCAAATTTGATCTAGGGCTATAGAGGCAACACCTTCCATGAGTGTCTGTGTTTTCCCTAAGAGCACATGGTTGCCCTTCTTCACATTCTGAACATCAGGTCTGTGATCAGAGCTGAAAAGCTGTTGCAGGTGTGTTTCCTGATCTCTAAAATGCCAGGACTACATCTTCAGCAGCTATTCACATAGCACAGTAAAGGTGTGGTTAGGACACACTTTTCTCTCCCTTCTAGAGCTCTACTGTCATCTACCTTACATGATGCATCACTAGATTTTACTGAAGGGAGGAGTAGGAGGTGAAAAGTATAGAAAAGAACCTAACCTTCAATTCCCTCTGGGTGCCAGGACTATTTGCCCCACATCGAATCCACATTGCCATCCTCCATTATTCCCCTTTTACCCTTCAAGACATGAGTTATGGCAATGAAAATTAATTGTTACAGGCATTTCTTAACTTCTGGGACAATTTGCTTTCAGTTTTTCCCCTTTTAGTTTCTATGAATTTATTGTTTCAGGGCACAGGTTCATTGTTCTTAGTTGTAGACAGAAGATGTCAGCATTTCTAGAAACCGAATCACCAAATGTCGTGCTGAATGACCAGAAAATGTTAGAACAACTGTGAGCACTCACACAAATCTTTGTTAGGAAAGTTGCTGAGCAGCACCTAAGAGCTTATTGGCACAGACAAGTAATTCACCATCTTGGGCTCAGGTGTCCAGAACATAATTTAACTCTAACTAAGCCACCACATATAGTCTTTTTCAAATTTATGGTTTTTTACAGAAGGTTACTGGGAAAGATAAGTAACTCTTAATGCAGTTGTCTGCTGAATTAGAAGCTCTTCTGTAAGTTTCATCATCTTTCATCAAATCCCATTGATAAAGTTGTTTTCCTGTTAGCACCTGGTACAATGAACCGTTTTTTCACATATTGTGAAAATTTTATTGCCTTTGCCATCCAACCTCCCTTTCTAATATCCTTGTGTCCATGTTATGTGTTTATCTCTGTGAGCAAGGGATAGGATGCCTTGTAGACAATAAAATTCTGCAAAGCATCCATATAGTCCACGAGAGCTAGTGAACTGAATCTTACCCTATGCAGCAAAGTTTCTTTGTGAACATCTTAATTTGTGAAAGAGTTAATGTGAATAAATATTAATTTCTCTGCTTGTGTCCATTAGGACTGATCTGAATCTTAATGAACACTGCAGAGTTAACAGTTGCTTCATTGATATGTATTGAACCTGTTCCTTTCAATCAGTAATGTATAAATTGTAGAAAATACTTAGCAATGAATCAAAGTAGAAATATGGGTCTGCAAAAGAAGTTATGTTGCCTAGTTACATGGACCTCGTGCCTGCTGACATTGATCATGAACCCCATGCTTTGTGTGGCATTTGAGTCAGAAGATAACTGTTATCAGGGGGTTGCATGAAGTTTATCAGGCAGTAGCATGAGCTGGCTAAATGACTAGTTAGAGATGTTACTGGCTCCTACATCCTCCTCTCTTGAGCCATTCCCTCCGGAAAGGTCCTTTCTGCAGTGTATGATTATTTCTTATTTCTACTGTGTTATACACACCATTAACCTTCCTTCCTTTCCTAGTTATTGCTGTCACCTCCTTTTGTAGCTGGAAGGGACTTGGAACTGACAAACAAGAAAACTCCTGTCCTGTAATCTGCTGACAGTACAGCATATCTGTTTCTTGCACGACAGCTTCAGGGGCTGTGCTTCCTCCTCATCATCAACTGAGGAAGATTAAGAGTAAGAAATTCCCTCCTAACTCATCAGATAGGAAGTGGTGGAAGAAACAAAAATTTATACACATAGAGGTAGATCCTGTCAGTAGTGGAAGTGATTTCTTGCATATTGAGTTGTTGAGTGCACTTTTAGCCTTGTCTCATGGATTCAGAGGTTTATTTGGAGTTTCCAAAGGGATGTAAAATAGGGGTCTAGAAGTTGTGAGAGCCTGAGATAGGTGAAAAGATGGAAATTTTCATTCAGCCTCTAGCTGTGCTTTTGTTTTCTCCAAATACTCCCAATGGATGTTAATATATCATAAATGAAAAGCGATAATCATCTGGGAAGTGGGAATATTAATATGCTGTATGCCTTAAGAAGCTGGCATAAAGTAGGCAGTGAGAGATCAAGGTAAGGTGCTCTAAGGCAGGTCAGGAAATACAGCTGTTGAAGATAGCAGAAAATTAGACACATCTTGTTTGATACAACTCAGAGAGGTGTACAGGGGTCAACAGTCACAGCAAGACCCATCAAAGGGAAGCTGTTGATATGATCTGGAGCAGAAAGAATCATTTCTGTGTTTTATAAACCAAAAGGATATTTTTCTGCTCTTGGCATACATTACTTCACTGTCCCATACCCTTTATATGTGTGTGCTGATCCAGCTTCTCCTGAAAATGTGTTTATGCGCATCTGTGGCTACTGAGAGTAGCTGCTACTAATTTAGGCAATGCATTCCAAGAGGTTCCCTGGGTTTACAGTAGAGAAGGTACAGGAAAAAATCAACACATTGGTAGCTGTTCTGTTGATTTATGTTTTCTTAAAGAAAGATGCAACTTAAGCTTGCTGGCTGCTTTCTTTACATGAACAAAATGCAATGTTGCAGCAACAATAACCCTGTGATTAATTTTAGAAAACATATCTGTAGTTATTTTTTAAGTGTTTCTCATCTCCCTTTGTTTTTCTGCATTTCTCTGCGTTCATCATCTCTCACCCATCTGAGAGCATAGCAATGACAGCTCAGTGATACCTTACTGATGTACAAGGGAATGTCCCTGTTGTCTAGGCAAAATTTTTCCATGTGCTTAGTCTAAAAAAATTCTGTATTATATATATTTGCTATGCTTCGTACACCTGCTCCTTGTCAAAAGCCAGCAAAGGTAGAAACATGCTTGCTCTCTACAGAAGTGTGTTTTTTGCTCGGATGAATGCTAATCAAATAATTATATTCAGGCCAAGTTTCTCTTCAATGCTTCGGTAGAGTGTTATGGCCCAGCTACAGGGGATTGCTAATCAACAGGTTTTGGATGAAAATCAGGTAACTGAAGACCTCTTTTGACTAAAGGTTATTAGGCATTATATTGCTAATTATGACCAATGGGATTGTATGCTTAGAAATCCTCTCCGTGTCACATCACGCCATTTTGGCACTTCAATGCAGACAGGCAAACTGAGACCCGGAAAACCTCCACGAGATCCTGAAAAGCAAGTTTTGCTTTTAATCTAGACAAGTACTTAGTTAGGCCTTGGTACATAAATTGACATGTCAAAGATCCTAGGATGGTCTCTCCATACAGAGAAATGCCCTACAAAGATGGTCAGACTAACTCAGGGCTGGGCTGGGAGCAGTGCCACTGAGCTAGCACAGCGCTGTGTTTGGCCAAATACTTTTATAAATCCAGGCACATTAGCCTATGAAAAAAATTATGTTAGCCTTATTCTCGAGCCTGATATTCTCGAGCCAGTATTCTGCTTGGTTCCAAATGGTATTGCAGGGTCACAGTCCAAAACACAGCCAAAGGGCTCAAAAGACCCCATAGGCCCATCAGAGACCCTTTTTTGAAAAACTGTATCGAAATTTCACCTTAAAAAAACTTTAAAAATCTAAAAATTTTGATTAAAAAGGCAAAAGAATTGTGTATGCTTCTGCTGGGGCAGAGAGACCAGACCATTTTTAAGAGTTCTCCACAGAAATATTTTTACTTTCAGGCTTGTCAACAGGACACAGAGCGCTATATCTGTAGATAAACCACTTCAAATTTTGTTTCATTGAAAGTCTGTGTCTGATGAACTGATGAAATCATGTGTCAAATGAATTGCTGTCCACACTGCCATTGACATCAGAAAGAATCTATGCTGGCAGAGAAGACAGAAAGTAAAATGGGCAGAGAGAGATACTGAATTATTCTGATGGAGATGTCAAAGAGTTATTTGCTTTAAAAACGTTATGTCAGCCAATCACACTAGTCACATTCCCAAGAAAGGAATATGGGGAAAAGGCCTGTGATATTTTACTGAATCTCTGAAGAACAGTCTGTGGGATCTTGCCCTCTGAAGGGTAAACTGTGGCACTCCTTGCCATTGGTCCATGAAAAAAACATATCTTTTGTCTCAGGAAGTTCTTCATTTGCAAACTTGGTTCTTCTGAGAATATTCTAGAGAAATGTTAGAAAATGTCTGCTCCATTCCTCCATAAAAAAATTTGGCCACTACCAGAGACAGAAAAAGGATGAGGTGGCTCTTTCATTTGATCTTTTCATCTAAGCCAGGATACAGTCTAACTTTCATATGTCCATTAGCTCCTAAGATATTCAATTTGCCATTTGACACAGCAGTGTTAAGATAAAAGTTTAGGCTATCCAGAACAGTCAGTTATTAAAATGATCTGTTATCATTATTGTTTTCTGAGTGATGTGAAATATGCTAATGGTGACATGAAAAATTTTATTATCCATGTTTTTTAACCTCTAGGGAAAAATAGTTTAGAGCATTAGGTAGAAGGTTTGGGAGCTGGATATTAGTTTCAGATACAGGTTCAGACACTGCTTTCTAATACAGCCCCAAGCAAAATACTTCTCTGTGCCTTTTCATCTGTAAAAGGATGGTGACAGAGCTCTATGAAAACATTTGGCCATATTATAATGGAAAGCACTGATTGATAGCTTAGAGATTGTTATTATCACCATGCAGAATGCAGCAAAATCAAAGCAACCTGAAATGCCTTTTGTCCTCACTTATACAACTTATTCCATGAGCTCTGGAGCATTTCTATCTGAAGATGCACATCAGATGGAATCAAGTTAGAAAAGATGAACCTTCCAAATCTCTCTGGGTTTCTGGATCAAACTGGTTCAGAAGCCCCAGGAAACCACAGCAAGGCTTGTTCACTCTGTTCCCATGGGATATTTTCATAATTCAACTAGTGTCACCCTGAGGTCTGTAGGTCAATTTAGCCATTGACAGAATCACATATAATCACAGAATTCTTAGGGTTAGATGGGGCTTCTGGAGATCAGCCTGTCCAACTCCACTTCCAAGGCATCTGCTCTAGTCAGGTAACCTAGAGCAGGTTACATGGGAATGTAACTTGCTCAGGATATATTCTATCCCTTCGTTCAGATCATTGATAAACAAGTAGAATAAGTCTGGATCCAGTACTGACCCCTGGGGAAAGCCACTGACTAAAGGCTTCCAACTGGATTTTTCTCCACTGATAGTGACCCTCCGAGCTCTGCCATTTAGCCCGTTCTTGATCCACCTCACTGTCCATTCATCTCATCCACATTTCCTGAGCTTATCTAAGAGGGTGTTATGGGACAGGGCCAAAAGCCTTGCTGAAGTCAAGGTAGACAACATCCACCGCTCTTCCCTCATCAGCCCATCCTGCCATGCCATCACATGGGCTATCAGACTGGTCAAGCATCTTTTCCCCTTATTGAATTCATACTGACGACTCCTGGGGACCTTTTCTTCTGCATGCTTGGTGATGACTTCCAAACCAATCTGTTCTATCACCTTGCCAGGGATGGAGGTGAGGCTGACTGACCAGTAGTTTTCCGGGTCCTCCTTCTTGCCCTTTATGAAGATCTGACTAACAGCCTTCCTCCAGTCAGGCATCTCTCCCTTTCTCCATGATTTTTCAATGATGGAGACTGGCATAGCATCAAGATGTAGCAGCTCCCTCAGCACCCATGGGTGTATCCTGTCGCTATACGACACGAAAGAACACAGACACACACCGCAGCTCAGGTAATCAGAAGAGAGGAGAAGAGAGCTTATTTTTTCTGACTCCAGTATTTATAGTTTTCCAAAAGTGACAGTGGATTGGACGGGGGCAGTGCCACCTCTCCAAAGACACTGGACAGACAAACAGTCCATCAGTTGTTCTCCTCCTCTGTGAAGGAATGCAAAAACACTGAGGTGTTTACAGAAAGTGTGTGAGAAAGTTCTTCACAAATATGTAAATATCAGGAGGCTTAGAAAGTCTTACAAAAATCAGGGCGACAGAATCCCATGAAGGCCCATGAATTTTGGCTTTATCTTGTTTATTCTCCATGATGTGTGTGTTTGTATAAAAGCACTTTAGAGCACTAATCAAGCATCCAGGTTCCCTAGAAGGGATGTGAGAGGGTTCACAATAGCCATACACACCCTTGATATGGCTAGCCTTTGATCCTCATCTTCAGAGAAAGCCAGAGAATATCTGTCACTGCCCTTGTCATCCTGGCTTACTCCCAGCAGGAAGAAGTGCCATGAACATTGCCACTTCAGAACCCACCCCTCGAGTTCAAACCAAACCAAGCAGCCAAAAAGGGAAGCTCATCTTCAACTCAGTATCTCCCTGGCAGCCCAACTTCCTCTGCCCATGCAGGCAACACTGCTGCTCCAAGTCCCCAGAGCTTTCTTTCTTCTCCCTCACTGCAGTGACTGAGATCTCTCTTGTATTTTATGTAAGTTCCAGGCATCTCTGCTTCATTTTTTTCATGGCAATAGTTTCTCTTTGTAGACTGATGTTCCTTTTGGGCCAATGAGGCTGTTTAATGAGAAGATAATCTTGTTCCTTCATAAAGAAAAATTACTCAGCATTACAGTTTATCCACAGAGCAAACAGATTGTCAAATAAAATAGCATATTATGCCATAAATAATTAAATAAACTCTGAGATATTTGTCATTCTGCTATTCAACAGATTGGTGTCGACTGAGAAACAGATATCTTATTCCAAATGATGCTGGCTTCTTTTTCAAAGTGAAGTTACAGAAGAAAAGCAATTGTCAAAACGACAGAGTGGCTTTCCATATTTTTTTCCCTCTGTGACTTCCTGAGCAAATTTGTTCCATTTATAAGTTACACAATAATTTTTCTAAATGCCAGCACTGCAACCTCAGACAGAAAATTGCACCAAGGTTCCTCTGTTTCTCTTGTGCTACTGCCAGGGAAGGTAGCACGATCACCATTTAGCTGAAAGGTTTGTTGATGAATGAAACAGAATAGGAATTTTCTCACTTCCCACAATAGTGGCTCAGATAGCTGAGCACGGTGGTAGTGGAGTTTGTTGTTGTTGTCATTGGTTTGTTTGGTTGTGTTTTGATTTTGGGGGTTTTTTTTTGTTTGTTTGTTGTTTTGGTTTTGCGGGGAGGGAATTGATTTCTTTAGTCATCTCAGTGCCAGCAGTATCAGGAGTGGTAGAAGGAATATGGTGCTTCTTCCATAACAGTGCACATTATTGTTCTAATGAGTAAAAGCTGGGATGGCAGAGATATTTATTTGGCTCATTGCAGAATAAATAGATAAACTAGACAATAGTTCATATTCAGAATTTCATTCAAGAAGATGCCATCCCAAATATTCAGTAAGATATTTAAATATTAATAATGCTTAGAAAGTGTCTGTGTTACTCATGTAGATTTGAAAAGATCCCAAACATGTTATGTGTGCATGTGTTTATATTGTTCCCTGCTCCTGGCAGATATTCCTTCTCAATCTTCAATGTCTTTCGTTTACAGGAACAGGTTTCAATTCAATCCTTGTTTTGATCTGTTGCCTTGCAAGCTATCATACCCAGAAGTACTTGCTGTGTCCCACTGGGAGAAGGGACTGTGAGGCCATGATATACCCAGCACGTGTTTCTTTCATTCATGTCAAGTTGTGAGCTATACCCCCTTAAAACTGCGCACACACAGCCCACAGTTGTAGACACTCCAGCTAAAGTAATATTTAGAGGTGTACAAAATGTAAGAGCACTAACTTTCTATTCCTCCCAGAACTGTGGACATAACTAAATCAACTGGCTTCACTGGCATAAGAGATACAAAAAAAATTGTAGCAATAAAGATTTTATTACTCTAAAGTATTTCTAGAATAACCTTTTCCCCTCTCTCTTAAAAGGGAAGTAAATGGAATATGCGATAGTGTGGCAAGAGTGTTTTATAGACATGCTTGAGTAAGGCAGCCATTTCAAAGTCATACCAATAAAAGGCCAGCTCCTGCTGCCATTACTCATTTGTACAGTCCTAATGACTTCGATACAATGATATGCTTGAACAACTTGAGCAGGATTTAGTACAAAATATTAATTTCAGAATGGTTTATTGGAAATTAGAAGGTTTTATCTATGCTATAAATAATATTTTGGGCTATGAAAAATGAATTGACATTTTAACATCTAATTCACATTGCTAAAATAATGACACCTTTCAGACTACTTGTTTACTTTTCTCCTTCTGTCTGCTGGGTTTGAAAGTGTACCATTCTGCTCTACTTTGGATTTTCAATCAATATCACTTTCCTGTTCCAGTTCAATTGTGGGTGCTTGAAAGTCAGAGTAGTTACTTTCATCAGCTTCTTTTCATGACTTTGTTTGCTCTTCATCTTGGTATTGAAACATTTTCCAATAAAGGCCAGCCATAGGACATCTGCTTTGAGCAAACCTTTCCTTTGGGACCTTATCTGACCTTTCTAAAATGCCTTTTGTTGGTCCCTGGTTCATCTATCTGATACCATCACCAGTGATGCAAGTTATAGGGGACAGCATATTGTCCATCTCTAGCTCTGAGACTGCTGAGAGATGATTTAGTCCTCACAGGCACTAAATGGTCCCTGGGATCCCAGAAACACCAACCCACAGCATGATCCAGCCCCATGTTCTCATCATCTGGCTGCCTTGGAGCTTTTCTTGCTTAGTGCCTAGTTGTGGAGGCTCAGAGACCACAGAGCTGACATGGAGTTTTCCAGAGAACTTCTCTGCTGTCCTTTTGGCTCCCTGAGAATAATGGCACAGCTGCAATACCATGGTGGAAAAAAGATTTCAGGGAGCTGAGAAAAAGTCTCATTGAGCTGCTTCTCTGTGCTTCATTCTCCCAGTGAGAAACTGATTTGTGACTAGGTCTCAGAACAGCTATGGTAATGAAAACACTGATAGTAATGACAATAACAGTTGGTGCTTAGCAATTCCTGTATCCAAGCACTTCCAACAAATCTAAGGCTGACATTCCTCAGTCAATATGCATACATTTTTAAATGAAGAATCCCATAATTGGTTTTCTTGTCTCATCCTTCTTAACCCATCAAACTGCCAAGCTACCATTTCCTGTTATCGGACACTTGCCAGTCATAAGCAATCAGTCAGGTACTTCACAATTAGCAGGGAGAAAATATACAATTTCTTTGTGTTGGTGGCAGATATTTAAAGCCAAGAACAGGATAAGCCAGAAAAATGCTCCACCCTCAGAATGCTGCAAGTCGGTCTCCTGTAGCATAGCTTGTCTTGGCTATGCCTTGTGGTTTTCCGTAATAACACAAGAATGAGAGTTAGATACTACTGTCTTTGCCTGTCTTTGCATGGAAGTTGGATTATTCTGTGCATTCAGTTTGCTTACAATGATTTGGTGCTGAGGTTCTTCAGAACAAGCTTGTTAGAAAAGCAAAAAAATAATGTCAGAAGGGTTTTCTTTCACAAGGGAAAAAATCACCAGTGTAAGGAAGAAAACTGTTAGTCCTAGAAGCATCAGCATGGGCAATGAACCCTCTCCAAAGTAATTGTTGGACAGAGTATTTGTTGTACTTTACCAGGCTGGCACTGGGGCTTTCCTTTTGTACAATTTTCCATCTGCACAGGTGGGTAACTGAGATTAGAGTAAGTGTCTGGTCTGTGTAATTGAATCTGTACTACTTATCAGCAGTACTGAGAGCTCTCAATTGCAACTGAAGGTCTGTTGCCTGTGCTCTGGTTCACATGCAGAGAGAGAGCCAATGCTCCTCAGTCTACACAGGGAAAAGAGGGGTGGGAGGAGAGAGCATAGTCCAGAATAGCGGTGAGCACAACAGGCAGAGGAATAGCAAAGAAGAGGAGGCCCAGATCTCATGACAGTTGTGATCATCTCACATTAGAGCATGACAAATTTTGTGGCTTGATGGTATCCATCACTATGTCATGTTCTCTGCAATGAAATTCCAAACCATCAAGAACTTTGGAGTCTGTGTCAACCCAAATAAAGTAACTGTGAGAGCTGCTGTAAAAGGGCAGCGTATCAATTTACCCTCTTTGGTCTTTCTAGGATAAAATACAGCCCATTTCCAGGTATGCTACACCTTAAGTTAAAAAAAATTTAAAGATTATTGAATCTTAACAAAATGCTATTCATGTCTGTTTTAGATAATCTCCATAGTCCCAAAAATTATTTTTTTTTTACATTATGGGAATGTGGAAAGTGTGAATGAGATTAAAATAGATCAAAATATTTGCAGTTTGTTGCAAAAGCTACATACCAGACAGTAGTATTTGATGTCTCGTGGTTTGTGTTATCGATCAAGTATTTTTGTTTTACTGCTTTTCTTGGGGTTGAGATGCATTGTTTCTGTCCCTCCAGATATGAAACAATTTTCCTTGATATTTAGATTTTTTAATTTCCCCTGACTTATTTGGNGCATACTTAAAGAGAAAAGAGAAGAAAACTTGCCATTTGGGTGTTGACAGGTTGCTTGTTGCTCATTTAAATAAATGCAATCAATAGTGAAAAACTGTCTGTCAGAGCCTGGGTGAGGAATTATCACTGTTTGAGAGAAAACCTGAAGTGAAAACAGTTCCCCTCCAAGGAAGTGTGCTCTGTAGTATATCCCAAAGCATACACCAAACTCTAAACATATTAAGAGATGCTACATTATTAAGGATTAAATAAGGATGGAGAAAGTCTTTGTGTTCTCTTTGCTTTGCAAAATGTTGCAAAACTTTTAGCATCTCCACATCCTGAACCTGGATCTTATCTAAGTTCCCTGGGAAGAACAATGACGGGGATCATTGCTAAGTGGCCTGGGTGAGATGTTATTCAGTATCCTCTGGAGCCACAGCTGAACTTTGAGAGGGGACCAATGGGCTTCAGGGAATTCTTTAAGAAATTAATTTAATATATCAGCCATCAGCTGTTGAGTGCACACTGTCACACAGCCACATCATACCAGTACTGAGGAAACAAATGGGCAGAGAACAGATAGATGAGTTCTGCATCTCTGTAGAATACAGAATTTAAAATCCATTCCCAGGTATGCTTGAAAACAGGGAAATATTCTGGTTACTTCACTGGAACAACCAGCCTATAGCATGCTGCTGGACTGCACGTCTGCTGACAGCGGAGTGAAACAATGTGAGCCCCATTTGCTGAAGTACCTTCACAGGTGCCACCAGCATAAAGATCCAAATCTGTTTGGATTAGTCATCTGGGAAACCAAGAGCACTGTGGAAATGCCATATCTGATGCATGAGACAGGAGGAAGGAGTCAGAGAAAGATAAAAACTGGGGAATATTACCAGCTTTAGAAAGGGCTGAAGTCTGACTCTTTCTGGAACGGGATCTTGTTAATCCAGCTCATTGGAGCATGACACTATTCATACTACCAAAAAATCATGCTGCCAAGGACTACTGAGTATTTCTTCAGTAAGAATAGGCATTTTCACCTAAAGCAATAAAACATAATCATTGTACTAAAAAAATTACTGCGTTGACAATGAAGATGATGGTATTCACTTTTTCTGAAACAGACGATTTTGAATTTTGGGTGTGCATGGTTTTGATTAACACAGCTGGTTTGGTGCTTCAGCAAGAGACCTGTCTGTAAGTATTTTGGAAAAGCATAGGTTTTCATCTTTTGTGCAAATAATATGCAGTAAGCAAAATATAACACAGTGGGAGACACTTGAGGGAAATTTTATCTATAGCTGTCTTAAGCACTGTGAATAGCATTGTCAAGGGGATGGACTACATGGACATTAGATGTGAACCAGCGTAGCTGTTGTTATGTTCCTATTGGCCAAAGTAGGAAGAAGCAGCTTCTCCTTGCAGAGCACCTCTTAGTTGTAACACTCAAATTAATTTTTAACAGCTCTTTTTTTGCTATTCAGCAAAAAATATGTTTATTACCTCCCTATTTCTCAGTTTTCTTCCATTATCTCTGCACACTTCAATAGTGTGTATCTGAATCTAGTGTGCCAGACTATGCTCTTGGGTATTTTGAAATCCCATGAAAATACTTTTCACCAGAGACGTTGAGTCTATTTTTAAAGAGCTTACCGTGAAAATGCAATGTAAATGATTCATATCGTTGGTGGTAAATGCTGACAGGAAAATATTTGTTTGTTTAAAGCCAGGAACTTTGCACTAAGGGAAAGCTTCTATGACTTCGAAATTTTTCTTCTGTCTCCTTCGGCACACTAGCAGGGGTTAGCATTTTTCTTGACAGGTTTCAATGCTTTTGGCAAACACCAATCAGCTAAAAATTATGTTGTCGCTTAGAGGCTGGTACGACAGAAAATCATTGCTCTTTTATTTTTAGGGAAACCCAATGTAAGGGGAATCAAATTATTTCCCTAAGGTCAAGGAAAAAGGCAGGAGTGAATAAAAGAATCACAATTAGCATTTAATTCTGAAATAGCTCCTAGTGTTTTGAAATGTGTCTTCTGACTACCTGAACCCAAATGGTACAGGAGGTCAGAAGATCTGTAGAGTGGGATTTTCATGCAGAAGGCCATCTGGGTTTCTCCTTTTCTTCCCTCATATGTGACTGGTGACTCTTGGAATGTCAGAAATCTGACTGCCAACATTTTCCCAGTGTTTCCACCAGAGATTTCAGCTGAGATGAACCAGCCAAAGTGTTCTGTTGATGAGAAATTCTGTCACAACACCTCCCAGAGGTTTTGGGCAAGTCTGTTTGCATGGTGATGTAGTCATATGAGGCTCAGTCCCCACGCTTGAGTGAATGAAAGAGCTCTCTTGAAACGTTTGAAAAAGCATCTTCTCCACCTCCTATCTGAAACATGTTAACAAGGATTGACAACATCCATACAGATCAAATTCAAGGTCAGTAACTGCAAGTGGGTGGCTCCTGTGGGCTGTTTTGAAGAACAGTAAAGAAGCTTTTTCCCAGATGGCATGCTGAGCAAACTGCCTCTCAGAGCTGTAAGACTGGTGAGTTTGGAATTTTATGTTGTATTGAAGTTTGTGGCTCCGGACAGGAGACAGCATCGTGAATGGGCAGACAAGTGATGCTGGTGTGCCTTCAGGGAGGAGGAATGGTCCTGTAGGTCAGATTTTCAGCATTTATGATATGACATTAAAGAAATATAATTGAGCTATGAAGCTAGAAATCATCACCTCTTTTGCTTCTTGAAGAGAATTTTAGTGCTGCTGAAAGTAGCAGATTGGCAGTCCCCGAGTCTGGAGTCAAAAGGCAGGTACCTCATGAACAGCAGCAGTATGTTCTTGCTCTCTCTGAAGACTTCTAGGGGTATGAGACTGCTTACTTACAGTCTTTTGCAGTTTCGTTTGCTATCAAGACTGCCTTCAGGATGCTCCCTTTTAGTGTTGATTTCTGTGTATGCATTTAGTGTATTGGTTGAATCCAGGCTTGCTCCAAAACCCACTGGCATGGATGGACAACTTTTCATTGGTATAAAGGAGATTTGTCTGGAGGTCTGTGAATGATGATGAGAATCCTTCAATTTATGGCCTGTAAAAACCTCCATGTGAGAGCACCATCACCAGCGGTGATTGCTGTCTCCTGGAGGACCCACGGCCCAGGTGTCCCATTGGCCTCCTATCAGTCCCACCAGAATGAGTCCCACTTTCTATTGCAAATCATCTCATCACATGTCTCCTAATCACATTCAAATGATGCAACTCATAAGATTTCTACACAACACTAAGTACCATGAACAGACTGCAAACCAATAATGCTAATTCCTTAAATTCTTGGCTTTTCTGACTTTCCCTAGATATATGTGGGATACACAGAGCACAGGAGAGCAGCCATCAAGCCCAGAAATGTCACTTTTTCAAGATAAATAAGAAAGTAATAAGAGGTGTAGGTATGTATGACTTTACTAGACACTGATTTTCAAATTCTGTGAATATGAGCACAACACGTGCATCATGGGATCCCTCGTTTTCAGAATCTAATTCAGCAGCTGGGCATTGCAGGCTTAAAAATGTGTTACCAGCAAGTAATTTTCCTGACAATTTTTTTTATAACAGGACCATTTCTGACTAGTCTGTGGAAACCTATTTTTCTTTTGTGTGCATAACAGACATCTTTCCTTTTTCTGAGAATATTTCCAGAATTCATAATTTCATTTTAGATTTTTCATTAAATGTCTTACTTGTCTTATTCTCTTCCTCTCTCTGTTGGATCTCTTATTGCAAGTTGACTTACATTTACTCTTCAAGTCTGTGTAGACAGCTGTCATATTCCTTTTACATTGATGGATTTACAACAGACATTGTCATTTTAGGTTTTTCAGGTTTTTTGTGGTAAGGAACACTTTTAAGGTGTTTATGGGCTAAATTTAGTAAATACAAATTTGAACTGGTTTGCCAAATAGATAGTCGATGCCCTATCCCTCCAAATATTTAAGGTTTGAATGGGGCTTTGAGCAATGTCATCTAGTGGAAGATGTCCCTGTTTATCAAGGCATAATGGAATATTTGACTTCCAGGTGGGAAGAGATTACTTTTTAGGTCCCTTCCAGCCCAAACCATTGCATGATTCTATAATTCTAAATCTTTATTTGGTTTATAGACCATAAAATTATATATGGAGGTGTGTGGAGGATAGCAGAACTTTACTTCCTAATAATTGTAATACATTTCCTCAGCCTCCAAATTATATTACATTTTGATACTGCACAACAAGGAGTATGTGGAGGGAACCCATCCCAAACACAATGCACAGAGATCAGTTTAAATGCAGAGGCACCAAATACTGTAGGACAATGTGGGTTGCAGCAGTTGCACAGCTTTGTCTGGGGTGACGGGGGGAGGGTAAAAGAGGAGAACCAGCATTACAGTACCAGCAACGTTGCACATCATGTGTAGTGTGTTTTCAGAATCAGAGAGAGGATTTCCATCTCTAGTTCTGCAACTTTCAGCAGTGACATATTTGCAGAGAAAACTGGCAAAAACTGTAACACAACAGGCTATTTTAACTAGATTTTTTATTGGTTGTTTTGGTTTTCTACCAAGCAACTTTCACATCACACACCAATACACCAAATTCATTGGGGAAATTTTACCCTGTAAACATTGCAGCACTTGCTCTTTTCTTTTACACTCAGAAAAAAACAGTTGCACTTAGCTTAGTGTCAGAGAAAAGTAACATATCAATCTCCACCTTGATGAATAGCCCTCTTTTTCCACCTGATTGCTGCAGGTGCAGCTCCAATGGGATGGCAGGAAACAAAGAGTGGAAAAGTGAACATATATATTTTCCTCTTTTTTCTTCCTTAAGTACTTAAAAGCAGGATCTAATGCCAAGTTCTAAAATAAAGGTCTTGTAGAAAGAGCACTGGCTGTCAGCCACTCTGAAATAAATCCACCTGTTCAGTCATCACTTCAAGAAAGTGTTGACAGCACTACAGTGAATTTAAATAGCAAATGATAGCTGTATTCACCTGACAAACCTAGTTTTTAGGGTTGTCCCTAAGGAACTCCTGGAGATCTTAAACTTGCTGAGGGGCAACATATTGAGCTCTGCCTAGGGGCTGTAAATGCCAAAATTGAGGTCTGGGTGGCAATGCTTGTGCAGGAGACAATCTGTCGTTTGTTATCAGGCAGAGGGACAGATGTGAATGCAAAATCAGAACAGGGAGATCTGGCTTTTGAGGGCTTTTCAGCTAACAGAAAGCACTGATTCTGGTTTCCTCAGAAATTCTGCTTGAGTCTTAAAAACCTTTGCTTAAGGTTATGGTGGAAATCAACCTTGAACTTGTCATAATTTAAGCGTGGTGTTTAAAGCTGTGTTTCTACAATGGTATTGGGAGAGGAGCACAGTCTTCTTGTGAAATGTAGTGTCAGTGGGAAAAAATGAAAATTAAATCTCTTTCACTCTTGGTTGAGTGTTGTCATTACAGATCTCCTCACCTATTTTGTCATGTGAGTAACTGTGATGGTCTTCCCTGTCCCGGGCAACCTCACAGTGTACAGAAAAATCCAGTTTTCCAACCCGCCTTGCTGAAGGAGTAGTCTGGAGTCATCAGCTCATGTTTTCAAGGCAGTTTATTAGTTCTTTATCAAAAGCAGATTTCTCTGCCCTGCCGAGGTCGACACAGCACACGACCAGAGACACACTGTGCCCGCCCCGGGTGAGCTGTAATCTTTTATATTAATTACTATGTATTCAATGTTTTCCATTAATTTCCGTGACCCTTACGTTACATTGTCCAGCTCTCTGACAAACCAATCCAAAAGTGCCAACATCACCAAGAAGATGGAGGTTATGAAGAAGAAGAAAAGATAACATGTCACGTGTAAAAATTCTCCATCTTGTGCCTCAGAACACCCTGTACAGATTTTCAGCCCCCCTGTACAGGGCTTCAAACCCCCCTGGACATACACTTAAATTTTTTCTTTTAACTTATAATTACTACTATTTTTCTCTCTAAACTTTTGTGACCTGAAATTCTTCATACAAATTTGATAACTTGCTCCATGGATTAAAATCAGAGCCACAGGCATTTTCAGTATCAATTCGGGGTCTCTGACACCTCTGGCAAGGCTGAAAAGGCTCCTGACCAGGTTTTGGGTCATTCAAAGATGTCATAGGAACCCCCTGGGTTCCAACAAGTAACCATTAATGAATATATTTAATTTTTCATATGTCTAGATTTCAACCACAGAAGTCAGAGAATTTACCTGCAGTCTCTGCTCCTGTACGTGCAACCTCAAAATTGTGCAGTGTGACTAAAAGTGAAAGAACCCCAAAATGATCACATAATGTATTTAGTCAAAAATTCACAAAGTTTTTAGGAAGTATTAGATTTTCAAGCTTTCACAGCAAAATAGTCACTACAGAAAACCTAAGGTGCTTCTTGCCAGTAATGTTCCTCCAACTAAATCCCTTCACAGGCATATTACTTCCTGCAGATCAGCAGAATAGGTAATTTGAGACCTCCAGAGCTACTCGAATGAATCTGGCTGAAAGATTAAAACCTTGCTACTGGAGCAAATTCTGTGCCTCATCCCGTACCAACCTAAGTGATAGAGTACTATTTTAATGAGTAAAGATTTTACTTCAGGGCAGCTGGCTGACATTTACTCATCCTCTTGGGAAGAGTAGAGTGATTTAAGAAGGATTTGGTCTTTTTTTCTACTTGTTTTATCTCCCAGTATGGCATAGAGGATTACTTTGCACCAGAAGTGGACAGTACTGTTGACTAACATTATAGAGAAGCCACAGTTCTTTTCCCTAGTAACTGAAGGAGGCTTAAATGTAAAGGTCAGAACTTACTTTTTATGTTGAATCTGTTGCTTTTTAGTGAATTCCTGAAGGATTCACTGTCCAGCATATCTGTTAATACTGAAGTCAAGCACACACACCTCCTGTTTCTTTACTCAAGGTCAGGCAGTTATATTCAGAGAGCTATACAAGGAAGTTCTACAAAGCCCATTTTTGTATTAGAACATTGTCCTGCAGCTGCTCTCTCTGTTCACAAAGCTCCCTGAAGCAGAAATCCACTTCTAGTAAAGCTGTGGAGAATAGTATAAATCCATCAAAATAAAATTAATTTTAACCTCTCCAATTAAAACTGGTGCATGGACATGCAGCTTTTTAATATGGAAGATGAGGCAGTTAGAAGACAAATATTAGTGTGGTTGCTGTAAGAATAAAATTAAAAATTTATGTTGGATAAATGCCTGTTTACCTTTTACTTTATTAGGATAGAACTGTTAGGTCTGGATTCTTGTCTGGGAGCTGAGAGCATGATAGCCACTTGAGCCTGTGTCTGTTGTCACAGGATGGAGATAAATACCTTCAGATGATAATTCAGTTTTGAGGTATGGTGAAAAGTCCATCTCCTTCCACTCACCACCAAGAGCGACCTGGGAGTTAACTGTACACTGAGGCTGACTTCCTAAGAATAGCCACAAGAGTTAGACAGAGTTGTACAGATTAAAGCCAACTGGCACTTCACCTAGTGATAAGATTAAAACAAATTGGTTTGTTTCTAGAGAGACAGTTTCTTTCAGTAAATGAGCAGGGGGGAAGATCATAGAATGCTTTAGTTCTGAACATGAATTCTGGTCTTCTGTCTGCATTAGAGATGCTCCCTGCTATCTGCACTTGAAAAATAGGATGGGTAGGAAAAGAAATAGAAACATGTAAACAGGAAGTTGGATTTGGAATAAAATGTAGTGAAAGAGCATTATGAACTTTCTAGGAACTTCTGAAAACTGATAAAAAATAATTATTTTACTAAATGTATTGTGTTTTTTTCACCTCAGACAGTTATTTGCTATCTAAAACTGCATGAACACGGCTGAACAATCTTTAAAAAAAGGTGAGAACTCATGAAATAAAGAATTAGTAATAATAATAAAGGTCTGGTATTCAATAATCTGAAACCGAACCACATATATTAATTTTTTAGAAGTCACAGTACATCAGCCAATCAGAATAAATCCCGGTGCCATTTAGAATTGTAGAATTGTTAATGTTGGAAAAGATCTTTTAGACCATGAAGTCCAACTGTTCTGAGTCCAGCACTACACCAGGTCCCTAGGGGACATATGTACATGTCTTTTAAATACCTCCAGGGACAGTGACTTAACCACTTCCCTGGGCAGCCCTTTCTTTTCAGTGAAGAAATTTTCCCTAATATAAATCTAGACTCCCCTGGCATAACCTGAGGCCATTTCCTCTTATCCTGTCACTTGTTATTTGGGAGAAGATACTGACCCCCATCTGGCTACAGCCTCTATCCAGGCAGGAGCAATAAGATCCCCCCTCTGAGTCTCCTTTTCAGCAGGCTAGGCAACCCCAGCTCCCCTAGCCTCTCCTCATAGGACTTGTGCTCCAGACGCTTCACCAGCTCTACTGCCCTTCTCTGGACATGCTCCAACCCCTCAATGTTCTTGTAGTGAAGGATCCACAACTGAACACAGCACTCATGGTGTGGCCTCACCACTGCTGAGAACAGAGGGGTGATTATTGCCCTGGTCCAGCTGGACACACTGTTTCTGATAGAGGCCAGAATGCCATTGGCCTTTTTGGCCACACTGGCTCATGTTCAGTTGCTGTTGAGCAGCACCTCCAAGTCCTTTTCTGCTGGGCAGCTTCCCTGCCACTCTTTCCCAAGCCAGTAGAATTCCATGGAGTTGCTGTGACCTAGAGAGAGGATCCAGCACTTGGCCATGTTAAACTTCATACAATTGGCTTTGGCCCATTGATCCAGCCGGCCTGGTTTCCTCTGAAAAACTTCCTATCTTCCATCAACAGTGCCCGCAAACTGGTGCTGGCTACAGATTGAGAGGGCACTTGATCCCCTCATGCAGATCATTGATAAAGATATTAAAAAGGACTGACCCAAATTCTGAACAAAAAGACAAAAAGAAACACAGCTGGAGGTCCATCACAGGAGGGAAGAAGAGAGGGTAAGATGGGAAACTGAGGAGGTGATGTGTTTTACGCAGGTATCTTATATGCTGAAGTTTAGAACTACAGCTAGTTGGCAGATATGGTGAGACACTGCTGTGGGACTGTCCCTCTGTCAGACTCAACAATAATGTGGAGCAATACTGGTCCTGACATACTGATAAGCATTGACAGCATCCAGTTTGTCTGGAGTGAGAACGGTGAGGTTTTCTGTCTCCTTGTCCCCAGCATTACTACGAGAAATCTGTCCCTGTCCATGACAGAGGCAGCTAGCAGGCTCTGAAATAATCCAGCAAAGCTCTTGCAGTGACTGCGGGCTCAAGAGGACTCAGCTACACCTCACACCTCTGTATTTACCTTGTCCTCCTTTCTTTTAAAAGCTATAAAGTCATATCCGAGATTATGTGCTTTTATCCTTGGTGGCTTAGGGATGTGAAAGCCCATATCAAATAGAATTGATCAGAGTAACTGTGGAAACCACACCTGGCAGCAGTTTGTCTCTTGGGTGCATTTTGTCATCAAGTGCTTACAGAGAGTTACAGACTTAGCTGGCCCCACCTAGGAGAGAGGCTTTGCAGGGTTTTCTGCTGTGCAGTGATAGAGACGGTGGTAAATAGCATTAATGGTGAGTGTCAGTCATGCCCTATTTTCTCCACATCACTCAGCTGTAAGTCAGCTGCCTTCATTAGGTGGAAGTTTCCTTGTACTTTGCATAAGGCTCAATTTCAGACTGAATTATGAGGTGCAGAATCAGTAGGCAGGGATTTATACCTGTTGAGGGAATGGAATTCAGGTTATGCGCATACAGAAAAGAACAGAAGGAATGGAATAAACCTCTGTGAAATCTGGCACAGACAGGGTTCATAAAATTAGACATAATCCATAGAACAACTGCAAGGGGATGGGTTTTGTTTAGCAAATAAGCTACTTCATTAAAAATGTAAATGCCACTAGAGCTACAGACAGCCAGAATTCCAGCTTACTTGGAAGATGACAGGAAGGAATGACTGACCTTTTTTTCTGCTGTTTAAATTCTGGTTTGTTTTTTTCTTTTTTTTCAATATCCAAAATATAATCTATGGACTGTATAAAGTGTTTACTAAATCTAAAAGTGAGCAAATTAAACATATGCAAAATCCACAGCAGAGTCTTAAATGAGGAACAATTTAATTAAAACAGTACCAGTGGTAGTAATAGTATTTGCAGAAAGTCTGAAAAAGAACACGCTTTTATGATCTTCAACCCACGGATTTTTATGATGGATGGATACCGGAAAAGACATAACATGACAATGTAGGGAGTAGAACTGACAGGATTAAATCAGTGTTTGATTTTGGACCTATGAGATATACAAAAGAAAGTTTAACTAGCTGATGTGATTCTTCTATATGTATACATAACTGTGGGTGCAAATCCCTGTGCAAATAGCTTACATATGCTTTGAGATATTCTCTGATTAGTGGCACTAAATAATGTGAGCTGGGATCATTATTAATCATTATTTTATTACCATTGTAGTAAATATCTATAAATAGACACATTCGATATAAATGAGCTCTGTTCTGTTGACTTCTAATTTGGTCATGCTCATGTGCATCACTGAGGAGTAGTTCAGTATTTGGGCATGGGTACAGGGGCAGAATCCCATGCACAGAGAAAGTGTGGTTTTCTTTTTTGTGAGATAAATTAGTATATTAGTATATATTCAGTACTGTGAAACACAGACCTGTAAAATACCAAGCATTAAGTTCATATAATTTCAAAACTTAGCAAGTAATAAACATGAATTAAGAGTAATTCTCATGGTTTATTAATAGATTTCATCATATCAAATTTTCCTACCTGATGAGCCGGTGCTCTGCAAAGCTAAGTAATGGAAGCATGAGATTTGTTACAAGAAAAAGGAAGTTTTGATTTTCTTTAGGAACTGTGTAGCTTGTGCTGTGGTTTTGAGACCATTGGTCAGACCTAGTCAGAGAGTTGCTTCTCCTCATATGGGAGAGGGATGCCACACCAAGGCAAGGGATGCCACACCAAGGCAAGGGATGCCACACCAAGAATGTGCTGCCCGCATGGCAGCAGGCAACCACTGTACATTCCTCGTTTTAGCCAGAGCCTCAAAAAGGCTCCAGGCCCCCTCCTGCAGCAATGTGGCTGTTTCTCTAGTGATCCCAAGACAACTTCTGCAAGAGTAGGTCTCACAGCTTCTTTTATTCTGGTGAGTTGCAGCTTATCTGACTGTTTTTTGCTCTACTAAGGTTCTCTGTAGAGTTTCCATACAGAGTGCCGCCCAGCTCCAAAGTATGGAGCACTGGGGGCTGGCTGTTGAGCCCACATGGAGAGAGCCACATGTCAGCAAGGGGGCTCAAAATTACTATTCCTGCATACACAGTATCTGCACAGCCTGGGGATCTACTTCTGGCTGAAAAGAGCTATAAATGTGAGGAATTATTAGCACATGGCTTTGTAGTAAGCCACCCTCAGGCCACATTAAGGTTTTTGATGTTTCTCAGTTGCACTCTAAAGGGATTTTAACATGATTTCAGAAAAGGAAAAAAGAAAAATAAAGAACTTCCAACCTCTTTTAAAATTTAAAAATAAATGAAAGAAACCACTTATATTTTGATTTTTATTTCTGTTTGGAGCTGATGATTTGTTTAGATTCAGGCTGAGCATCTTGATTATTCTCTTTTAAAAGTGACCTTGATCTTTTAAAAACGTAAATGAAAATAAAAGATCTGGTGACCTTTTTATTGAGGTCTTCAGAGAGCTGAGAGGAGACTTCCCTGTCCTCCCGTGTTGCAGGAATGCCTCCTACTAGGGAACAAAATATGAGGCTGAGTTAAAAATGCCCCAAGGGCCATATTGATGAGGGGAGGCTCACTCTCCACGGCCTTTTTAACATTCAACCACAGCGTAACTTGTTTGTTTCCTCTGTGTTGGAAATGTCAACAAATGTCACCCAAGTTCTTTGCTTTCCTTTCTTATCTTTTGACATATTATTTGATATGTGTGTGAGAATGTAGAGTATATTAATAAAGGAGCTTTACTCTCCAGTGTATTAAAAGAGTGAGTGCAAGGCTGTACTGAAGAAAGGTTTCTTCTATTAGTTTTGCCATTAGGAAAAAATAAAGCTCTTCAAAAGACTTACTGAAGAGAGAGATCAAAAGAAGACCTGTTAGCTTAAAGTGGTCTATACTTCTTCTAGCATGGGGTCTGCATTCTTTACTCTGGGATTTTCTTTGAGACAAATTTTGAGTAGTTTGTACAGATCATTTAAATACTCTTTTTAGCAATGTGACTCCCATTGATTTCCTGGGAGACTTTTCACACATAAGACTTCTGGGTTCAAAATTTCAGAAGTCCTTAACAGTCCTTCATAACTTTATAAAAATTTCATATATTACTTAGTTACCCAAAAGTGAGATTCCCAAAGGGCTTCAATGATAACCAAAGCCTGTAGGTGCTATTTTGTTTTTGAAATATACATGCAGTTCCTAAACCACTAAGATTCTTTGAAATTGTAGCCTTTGCCTTTAATGAGATTGCTGATATTTGGGTTGAATTAGCCTTTGAAAACTGTAATTTATTATACATTATAGCACTAGGTACATAATATAATTAGACTAGGTAGAGTATGACATTTAACATTTATAAGGCACATTTTGTGCAAATATAATTATTTAATTAGGGCAGTGCTGAGAGACCCCCAAAGCAATTTGGTATATAATTTGCTTATATTATGTGAATGCATCGAAAGAAACAATTTCAGCCCAAACTGCTTTCAAATTTGTTGACAGGACAGAAAAACAATGAGTGAAAAATCTTTGATTTCCTTGTAAGGAAAGAGAACTCACAAGGAAAAATGTTAAGAGAGCTTCCAAAGGACAATACCAGTTTTCTGTGACAAAGCTATGAATTTAATTGCCTGTGCATGACAAGCTCATCTTTCCTTTTCATCTTCAGCTGCTTCACACACACTAAATTCTGATAATTTATATACTTCTGCAATGTGTTAAACAATTCTTTTTCATCTTTAAGTCAGATGTTTCAACTATTTGTAGACAGTTAGTCATTGCTATATATATTTCATATTTTGTTTTGTTTTTTATTCCAATCTGTCCTCCTAAAAAAAATATAAAATAGCTCTATTAAAGCATCCACGGATCCATCTGTGAAATTAATACCCTGTAAAGCATTTAAAGACTATGTATCAATCATATACTGCCTCCTTAGGGAAATGTGCTCTGACTGCAGTTTTCAGCAGCCAGGGTGGAAGAAGATTGCAAGGTTGAAGCTCTGGGCACGCAATCTTGCCACTGCCAGTACTCTCCAGCCTCCTGCCTCTCTTTCCATTTCCAGCCATAGAAATTTCCATGAAAATTTTACAAAAGCAAGGCTATGAAAGGCCAAATACATACCTCATCACTCCAGGATTCCTAATATCAGTTATCAGGAATATCCTGAAATGGAATTCTTAAAGTTGTATAATCTTAAACAATAACTTTTATTAGAAGGTGAAAAATCTCACAAAAAAACCACAACAACGTCTTGTATAATTCTTCCATGTTTTATCAATTTTTGAGGAATTTAACCAACCTATTCAAGCCCCATAGTTAAATTTCCCCTTCCTTTTGCACTATAGGAATGAAAAACTCCTTAAAATTATATATGACTGAGAGACTCACACGAAGAAGCTGATCTTACCTTAATTTTGGTGACCAAATTTTTCTAAACTGTTTAGAAAAAAAAAATTCTTTTTTTTCTTATGAATTGTTTTAAATGTAGAGTGATAAAGAAGGGCTAAATGCTGAAGGCTTTAACTGACTCCAGCACATCTGCAACTGAGGTATAACTAAGGTCAAGAAGTCCTCAGTCTTTGGCATTTTTTCCTCCCATGTTCACTTCGTCCAACCTCTTATTTAGAGCATTTCTGTACAAAGAGGTTGGACAGCAGCCTGTAAAATCATTAAAGAATATCCTCCTCATGCCAGTAATTTCTTGCAGAAATTCTAACTTCCTATAAGGAACCAATTCAAGCATAGTGGTTTTGGAAATGCTGGGAAATAGTGAATTAGGCACCTGAAAGGATTAGGGACCTGTTGCATTTTCCCCCAGCTCTTTGTGCTTTGATTAATCATTTGCTTGCATTTTGATAAGCAGCTGCACTGTGTGAGTATATTCCAACCTTGAGATGTTCATATTATTTCAGGACATTGCATCATATGCAAAGCAGTTTCCCAGCTGCTTCCTGACTCATGCTGGTAAAGGAGTAACTCACACATTTACTGGATTTTGAGGGTGGTAAAATCCTAGAAACTGAAGGCTTCTCATCAATAGATGCTTTATCAAGAGAAATTAGATTTCTTTCATGCTTCAACGACACAGCAGTGGTTGTCAGGTTATGAACAGTTTGACAGAGGGATTATTTTGGCTTTATTTGACACAGAGATACAAACTTTCTGTATTTGAGATGAAACATGCTGTAAATATTTTGGGCTTGTATGTCACTGTAGCAATGATATACCCAGTTCCACAGGTAGCAATAAAACTTGCTTTGTTGTCAGGCCCTCATGTACTGGGGAGGAGTAAAGCAATTCATAGGTATTCCTACAAGCTCCATCACTGATTTAGGGTGTGCCCTTCTGTTTGCAGGTTCTCCCTGTGGCTATACTCTTCCCATCTTTCACTGCAGTGTCTCACCATATTCCTCAGCATGGGGTCAAATGGGATATGATACTTGAAGGAAATATTTTGATATTATGTTAGGTTCAATCTGTTTTCTGACCTTGCTTGTGTCATGTCTTTGTACCAAGGCTCTACTTGATGACAAACATTCATCTATACCTCTGAGGATGGAGCTTTACTTTAAAGCTTTGAATCCCTTAGATTGTGTTTATAGCCGTATTGTATAAAACACTTTTTCTGGAAAGACTTTAAAATGCACAATTCCCGTTATCTCTAGTCTTTACCTTTCACCAGAGAAAGTTTGAATGTTCAGGTTCATTGCTGTAATGAACCACATGTACTGAACCATCAAGCTAGGAAATATGGAAAGTCAGGATAAGATGGAGAGGTGGAACTGGGACCCTTCCTTTGTCTTAATGTCATAACTAATTTTATCTCTCAGATTCTTTCCATAGAGTGATGAGCACAAATCTGCTTTCCTTCACCCACCCTGTCCAACCCCTCTTTGCACCCCAGTCCTCTGACAGTCATAGGAAAAAGTGATGACTTCAGCTACATCCACAATTTACCTAAAGTAGGGAAAAAAAGAAACCAAAAGTAAAAAAATAAAGTGATTTTGGTTGTTTTAAGTGGGCAATAATGAAAGGGGGAGTCTAGGACCTTTGCTTCCCTAAGCAACATTTGGTTGCAATCATTCTCAGTCATTTTAACAAAGAATTGATTTCTAGCAATGAGTTTACCATAATTTATCAACCAGTGCAATCTGACCCTGTTTGTGTATGGAATATTGATCCATGAATGTTGGCGGTTCTCAGCAATGCTGGTACCTGAGCCAGGTCTACAAAGTGTGATGGATGAGGGAAATCATTAGCTTGTGTTCTGGAGTGAGGTATTTGCTAAAATAAGAGCTGGTTCGACAGAATCATCTTCACTATAAATTAATTTCCTTATGAACAGAGTTCATTTTTGTAGAACTCACTGATTAGTTGTCTGCATTATGTTCAAAGTTGCAAGAGAGGTGATGTTGTACAGTACAAGGGCAGAAGCTGTTTTGCCTCTGCACTGAGATCAAGAATGCCCTTTAGATAAGTAACATAAAAAATACAGAGCCTATTTACACCGTAGAATAGTTGAGTTTGAAAGACATCTTAGAAGATCATTTAGTCCACCTGCCTGCTCAAAGCAGGGTCAGCTAGTAGAGGTTGGCCAGGACTGTGTTCAGGCAGGATTTGAACCTGTCCTAGGATAGGGGCTCCTTGACCTCTTTGGAAAACCCATTCTGCTGTTTAACTGCCTTCATGGTAAAACAAGGTAATTTCTTGTGCTGAAGTGGAATTGATTGTATTTCAATTTTATCTGTTTCCTCTTGTCCTGACACTGAATACAACTGAGAGGATTCTAGGTCCATCTTCTTTATTCCCCCTCATCAAATATTTGTACATACTGGTAACATTCCCCATGAGCCTTCTCAAGGCTCAACAGTCCCAGCTATCTCAGTCTTTCTTCACAATAGGGTGGCTCCAGCCCTTTTAACCATCTTTGTGGCACTTCTCTGAGCTCACTCCAGTATGGCCTTGTGTCTTTTTTTGGGGAGGTTATGATTGGACCCATCAGACCAAAATTGTCTCACCAGTGCTGAGTACAGGAGAAGGAAAGCCTCCCTCAACTGTTGGCAATGCTTTGCCTGAGGACTGTTGTTGTTCTTTGCCACAAAGGCATGTTTCAGATGCAGGTTCAACAAGGTGTCCACCAGGACTCCCAGATCACTTTCACAAAACTGTTTTCCAGGTGACTGGCCCTGCATCAGCCCCATCAGAAGCTGGGGTTTTCAGTTGTACCTGCAGAGTCCTAGAAAAGATCCAGCTGATCTCTTTCTCATAGTTTCTGGAGCTGTACAGTGTGCTGACCTTGTCACAGATACATCATGTGGTGACACAGACCCTTTGGTAGCCTATGGGCAAACCCAAATCTCACCAAGAGGTCCCAAATGTGCAGGGATGCATTCTCCCTCAGGAGCTTGCTCCAAAGCGAGGTCTCTGATGTGCAAGGGATAGTTCCTCCCGGGAGTTCTGGAGACTATTCCCTGCTATGTGCCAGCACCACTGGAGAGCCCCCAGGGAAGTTTCTGGTCGCACTTTGGGCACCAGCTGCTGTGTCTGCTGCCTGCTGCTGCTCTGTGCTCGTGGGACACACCAGCATAAATATGGCTTTCAGCTGAATCAACTACGAGGATGCTGACAGGTATTTAGCACTTCCTATTGTGCTGTCTTTTTTCTAGGTCCCAATGTGTTATTAAATTCTTAAATATAACATTATGTTTTGACTCTCAGAACTTTCTACAGGGCAGCATAATTTACCTCTTCAGTTACTGACGAAAATAAAGCATAGAGTGGGATAACATCTGAACAGAGGTTACAGACTAAATTACCTGGAAAGGAGATCAAGCATCCTAACCCTTATCTCAGTGCTTGCATTACATTTTGCTTTTATTTGCTGTGGATTAGTAACTCTTTGCTGTTACCAAGGAAATGAGGGACTCCTGGGCATCTGGCACACCCACAGTGCGCCCTTACCACTGATGAATAGAAAAGGATATGCTCCAGTGCATGTCAGAGAGCCAAGGAAAAATAAGCTATTGAAAAGAGATAAAGTAAACAAGATTATCTGAATGAAATCAAGAAATCTTTTCTGAGGAGGTTAAACTGTTGTGTTTGTTTAGCGCTCTCCAGCAAAATCAAAGATTTGATGATTTTTTGGGCAAAAAAATGTCAAACACTCACTGCTATCCTGGAAATAACACCCTGCAGAGGGCCTGCCCCAGATGTTGTCTTCATCATCCTTTTTTTTATTGTCAGGAGGTACCACTGAGTACCTCTGCATAAGAAGAACTGAGATGTCCTTGTAATACATCTTCCAGGATTTTGCCATTTTTTTGGTGGCTTTTTCAAGGAGTTTGTGACTCAGAGGTCCATGTCTTGAAATCCTTACTTACATTTCACTTGGGCAAACCTCCCACAGGTTATAAAAATGGAGACTTTGGAATCTAGTTCAGAGAAAAGAGGGAACAGATCAGTCTCCAGAATTCAGACATACAAAATGCCTTCCATGAGTCAACAGGCATAAAGCAGCATGAGTGGGAAAATGCCATGCAGAAAGTAATTCCTGCAGGATGGACACTTCCTTCCCATTCTGAGCAGTTGTTACAAGAATGTGCAAGTGTTTGCAGGCCTTGCTGTGAACAAACTCAGAAGTGAGAAAATGAGTTGAGTGTGTGTTGGGCAGATAAATTTCATCCGGGAAAGTAGTTTGGGTGTTATAAAATTTCTGAGACTGAAAGGTGCTACTCTCTGAGTTGTTTGGTTGAGGTAAGAGATGTGCTCCTTATGTCATTTAAACATATGTTGGAAAATCACTGTAAACTCTGATAATCCAAGCCTTTGTTTTTATTTGTTCCTGAATTATTATTATATGATTATTTTAATATCTTCTTTTGTATTAACATTGGTCTCCTGAGAAGAATTTCTGCATTTTCTCACACTTTGTGATTATATGTATACAAATAGCATAAGGGAGAAGATGGTGATTTTTTCCTATATTTAAACTGAAGAACTCATTCAAAACAAAAATTTTTCATTGACATGAAAAGCAGTATCTTGTGATGATCATGGTGAAGAAAAAAGTATTGTCAAGATCACTCTGAGTTTCAGCACCTCTCACTTTAAAGGTCAGCACCTCACTCCAGGAGGCCAATAACTTTTCTCTCACAGTAGCAGATATATCATTCCAGTCTGAGCTTCCAGCTTTGGGGAAGGAGTGCTGTGGGCCTGAAGCATCTCTGGTTTTATCCAGAGGCTCAATTTCCTTGACACTTCTCAGTCAGGTCAATGCAACCCTTGTGCTGGTCTTGTTCAGGCTGGTAGCTTTTGGCAGCAAGCGAGGGTAACATCTTCATGCTGGTCTGCTTAGATGTGACATCATCCTTGGGTACAACTGGACAAAGTGGATTGAGGCATTTGTAGATCCTGTCAAGTACAGAGCTGTATTTAATTAGCTCAGTCTAATGCAGAGAGACCTTTGCCACCCTTCATGCCTGCTGGACACGCAGCTCAGTGGCTCAGTGCCATTACTGTGATGTGCACCCTTCACTAGGGCCTCCTCTGACTGCAGACCCTGTGGAAGCAATCAATGAACAGCAGCAATCCTCACTTTTTCCCACTTCTGGCTGAAATACTGCAGTTTTCCCTCCCTGTAAGGGAAATTGTATTTCAGTTTTCCATAACATTTTTTGCTACAGATAGGAAGATTTTACTGCTCTGCTGAAGAAAGCAGATGTTTGTTTGCTAATATAGGGGAGATTTTCATGTATGTCAGACTGATATTTTATAGACAGAGCTAGCTTCCAGCCACTCTGGATACCATCAAGACAGTGTGTTTTGCTTTGTAACTCTTCTACATGACTCTTGTTCTTCCTGGGATATTTTGATTTGACTTTCCACCTCAAAGCTTGAACCATCTTTCTGATTATTTCCCAAACAATAGATGATAGGTGGAGAATTTAAGAAGGAAAAGTCCAATAATGTTGGATGCTATTTCCATAATAGTACAACAGAAAACAAATATGGAGACCTTTGGGATGTGTTGTAATTTACTGAAAAATGCAATCTATTCTATGAGTATTCTTATGAATAGTGAAGAAAGTGCATCTGCTGTAGTATGAGAATATCTCTAAATATTTCTCCTCAATTTTGTGTTAATACATCTAGACCTAAGGGCAGTGAAGAGTGTGTTGTATCTACTACAAATTAATCAGTGCAATTAACTGCTGATATATGCAAACTGACCTTAAGTGCTAATACATGGCTGCTTCTAATATCAGGAATCTAGCTTAGAACAGGCAGTAAAGGGATCTGGCCTTGGATCAATGAAGGAAATGTCTTGAACAAATTGGGACCACAGAGGTCAGTCTTCTGAAAAACATAATTAAATTGGGACTGAACTGGAAGCCTCACACATCAAAGAACTGCAGTGATCAAATGATTAGGGAATGAAGGGGGGGTGGGATGCAGCAGAAAGCGAGAAAGAAAGAAACAGCAGAGACTGTGTAAGACAGTAGCTTTAGAGATGGCATTTGAGAAGCAGAAAGAGTTTAGAGGCACAAAAAAGGAAAACTAGCCAAAGACAGATTAAGTAAAAAGCCGAAAATGTGTGAAACAAATACCAGGATATGCTGGTACACTCTGGAAAGTAAAGAGTATATAAGGAAATGAGGAACAATAAAGCATGCAGAAAGGAAATATTAGGAATGCAACAAGAAAATCCTTGGATAATGGAGCCTGTTGTTGCCAATATAAATTTAAATGCAGCGTATAGCAACTGGCTGCTCCTATCTGATAAGACTGTCATTCTGAGCATAGCTGGTGAGCAGAAACTGCAAAGTAAAGCAGAACATATATTTCAAATATTGGGGTCTTATATATTTTATTTTATTGCATGTTTTCCCTTCATTTTAATTTTAAGAGACTTGTTCTTTTCTTGCTGACTTAGTGCCAGTGAAAGGTGCTACACAGAGAGCCCTGGGGATTGAAGACTTTTGTTTCCTCATAAATAAACATAGCAAGTGTAGTAGAAAATCAGCTTTCCTCGTCTTGCTTTCAACTCACCTTCCTCCAGACTAACCTGAAAGACATTCCATCTTTCCTGGAACAAGGTCTCTGCAGACCAGACGGAGTTTGACGAGCAGCTCAACATGAGCTGGCACTGTGCACTTGCAGCACAGAAAGCCAGCCGTGTCCTGGGCTGCATCCAAAGCAGCATGGTCAGCAGGGCCGAGAAAGTGGTTTTACTCCTTTACTCTGTTCTTGTGAGACAACCTAGAGTACTGTGTAGAGTTTTGTGCTCCAGCAAAGGAAGGATGTAGAACTACTGGAGCAAGTACAGAGGAGGGCTATGAAGTTGTTAAAAGCACTGGAGTACCTCCCCAGTGAAGACAGGCTGACAGAGTTGGGTCTGTTCAGACTGGAGAGGAAAGAGTTGCACTGAGTTCTCACAGGAGCCTCCCAGTATCTGAAGGGGGTCTATAGAGAAGACAGAGAGGGACTCCTCCTCAGGAATTGTAGTAAGTAACATGACAGGGGGGAATGGCTTCAAGCTGATAGTAAGATTAGATTGGATGGTAGGAAAAAGTTCTTTACTGAACTTGGTGGTGAGATACCGGAGCAGGTTGTCCAGACAAGTTGTGGATGCCCCATTCCAGGAGGTGTTCAGCACCAGGTTTGTTGGTGGTACGAACAACCTGGTTTAGTGAAAAATGTCCCTGAAGAGGGTGATGTTTAAGGTCCCTTCCAGCCCAAACAATTCTAGGACTCAATCAAACAGCGCACTCATGGAATCATAAAATTGTTTAGATTGGAAAAGGCCTTTAGGATCACTGAGTCCAACCACTAAACCATATCTCTGAGTGACACATCTACACGTCTTTTAAGTACCTTCATGTACGATACCTTAAGGACTTTCCCGGGCAATGTTCCAGAGCTTAATAAACATTTTGGTGAAGAGTTTTTTCTTATATTCAATCCAAACGTAACCTAGTACAACTTGAAGCAATTTCCTCTTGTTCTACTGCTTGATACCTGAGAGATGAGATCAACTCCCATCCACCTACAACCTCCTTTTAGGCAATTGTAGAGAACAATAAGGTTTCCCCTGAGTCTCCTTTTTTTCCAGGTGAAACAATCCCATTTCTCTCAGCCACTCCTCAGAAGACTTGTACTCCAGACCCTTCAACCCTTCACCAGCTCTGTTGCCTTTTGGAAAGTGCAAAAGCCTTCAGTATCATTAGCATGACTGAAATATTACGATTTGCTTGTACTGCTGTTATTCATAAAGTAATAGATTAGGAATGCTTTTCATTTCCTTTCCGTTTCCTTCCCGGGTGCAGTTTTCTGGTGTACTCATTTGTACTAGTCAAGATTTCTTCACAGTCAGGAAATTTTGAAACCTAGTCCCCTATATATGAACTTCCTACTGATGACAGGTGAGCCTCTGAGCTGGGGTTAAGCCATTGGAGAAGACGAATGTGAGATGTCAGGAAAGGAGGTAAAGTGTCTTTCAAGGGCTTCTGTTCTGCAGGCACTCAGGGCAGCACTGGGGACAAAGTCACTTCAGTCATACACAGACACACACTGCCCCTTCCTTCTGCTGACTGTCAGTCTTGGGGTGATGAAGAACCAATGCCTGAGCTAGAGAAAAGGCTGTACAAGATACTTCTTATCCGCAATCTCTGTTCCTGCGCCGTGACAGCGGACTTCCCCTAAACTCTTCTTAGAGGCACACACAGTTTTCAGATACCTCGCAAACAACTGATTAGCAGAAGTCCGTATTTATAATTATCTTACAGAGGAGAAAGATAAGTTAATTGAAACTCATTCAAGGTTATACACCTAGCAAGACATGATGAAATAATCCAGGAGTTAATGTTAATGTTAAAGTTAGGTTTCTTGCCCAGAAACAAGCACTACATCTCTCCTTTCAATCTAATTATGTAAACATTGTTCATGACTCTAGATTTGTGTTAAAAAAATGTACAGTGATATGCCTCACATGCGGAAACATCACTGTGCAAAGAGAAGGTATGAGAGTTGTGTTTTCCATGAGAAACTTAGTGAACTATCTTGTGCAAAACATTTGAGGGAGATTGTGCCTCTTCTTACTTATCACTTAAAACCAGGTAGAAGTTGTCTCTCTTTTAAAGTGCATTAAGATTCTGGTGTGAAAGAACTGGTTATTGCTACTAAAAGTACTTCTTTCTCTTTCCCATCCATTTACAGCTGTTTGAAAATAGGTAACTGTGTAATTAGATGAAAGGAAGTCTATAGTTGTGAAAAGTTGCTCTTCTCATGACAGAAGTAATGGAAATGTTTAGTTTTCTAGAGAAACGGTCAATTAGCCTCCTGCATGTGAATCAAAAAGGAAGTACTAGAAAGAGAAATTTAATGGACAGATCTAGTCCCATCCTAAGTGAAAAGCAGGAAAGTAGAAAGTTTACCAGGCTGCTGAAAGAGCTCAGACTGTGGAGGCCACATGTTGTGTCATACAATAGTATAGCAGGGTTCCCATGTTTCTTTCTCAAAACTCTGCCAATCTCTCACTAAACCGTGACCCAACCACAAAGACAAGCCACTGGAGTTGTATTACCTGTAACAGGGGACCTCTGCCACCAAATGCCCATGTTAACATTCTTAGGAATCCTGGGGCATTCAGGAAAAAATGATTGTTTGTTTTGTTTTTTTTAAATGTGGACTTCAAATTTACCTTGTTTATGTTTCAAAGTATTTCTGGATCTTTCCATATCACTTTATGTGCCCAATTGCATTTATGAGAAATAATTCAGAAAAAGATCAATAGTTTTGTATGCCTTGGATTTCCTACCAGTGCCTCTTTGCATGTAGGTTATACATGAAAGAAAAACTGCAGTCTGCACTCCAAATAAAGACTACTTCCTATGGAATATTGGACAGATTTTGTCTCCAGGGCTGAATGAAGGGTCAATTAAAAAAAATCAGAAATAAAATTTTTAAAAAGTAACAATCCCAGATAAAGAAGAGAATCCCAGTTCTAATTATCCTGCTCTTCCTTTGATGTGGAAGGAAATAAGAATGCATAAAGACTTTTATGAGAATTAAAGTGAGCTAAAGAATTACCTGAGGATTTTCCATAATGGCTCAGAGCCAAGGGGGATTTGGATTCAGACCATGAGAAGAGGCCTTAAGTTATATTTGCAGAAAGCAGTAGGGTCTGTTGATGGACATTTGTGTTTCAAGCCACAGGCAATATCTCTGAGAGAGTTGCTCCTTAGCACCTTTGTAGCTTCTGTGTGTGTTCAAAATGTATAAGAAACAGAATAACTGGTAACTTCTCTACTGTGCTGGTAAAGTAAAATGCAGGATTGCTGGTAAGAACAAGATAAATAAATGAACTGGATGGCTAAAAATAGCAGAGAGACCTGGCTTAGCTGACTCATGAGCTTGTAGATGAAATCTGATGGAGACTGGCACAGCATTAAAACAGGATAAATGTTGACAGGCATTAAATGAACAATCAAAAATGAATGGACCTTCAAATGGTCTGTGGGAGAGAAAAAAACAAACCAGCCCAAGCCATGTATAATTAGTACTCAAGCCATTTATAATTAGTGGTGTTGAAAATGCTGTTCCTTGTCTCCTGTATGTCTGTCATGGGAAATCACCATCCTGCACAGATGTGACTGCACTGGAAAGCTCTAGGAAGCTGCCCAGATAGACCTGTTGCTGATGCAACACACCTAAGTGTGTCTGTTTGTTAAACAGACACACTTGGATTTTCTAAATGGCCTCTTTGTCTTCAGTTTGTTTATGTATGCTTGCGAGTAACTGCCTGCACATTTAAATTTGGTGCACTACCAAAACTTAGGCAGCTAAGCACTGTTTTATGCCAACAAATAAGGCAGCTAAAGCCTGTGTTTTCCAGTCAGGGAAGGTAGAATGGTACAACTGTTTTTACAGGTAAAATCACACTTGTCAACAAAATCTGTCTATGATTATTAAGGTTCTAATGTGCCATTCACAGGTTCTGGATAGAGCTATATACTTTTTTTCTATTCTGTCAGAAGTTTTAACCACTGGCAAGCATCCCACATGACAAAATTTGTTTCTAAGACTGTTCAGGTTTCATGAGACCACTTTAAGAAAAGCATTAGCTGAAGCATTCAATATATCTGTTTCTAGTGTTTCTGAAATGTAATGTTTTCATTTGGAAATCGTGTGTTTCATGTAGACATTTTTCTAAAGTACACTGTTAAATGAATGAGCATATGAAGAACGCCTGTTGGATTTATGCTACGGGACTGAATTAATTTAGTTACTATAATCAGCACTCAGCAATTAAAAATTGAGCAGTAAGCTTCAAGACAGGTACAAATGAGACTGACCTTGGCATTGCAGGTAGGCATCATTCTAGAGTAAAAATTTCCATCTTCTGCAGCACAAGAGATTTAGGCTAATCACCAAGAGGAATTTGAGGCCCATGTTTCTTTTGCTCTGTTCTCTGTGTGTGCATGAAGGCTTTTCAGTCCCAGCTTCAAGTGGCATGTTGCCAGATCAGAGAAGGTGTAGAGATTACTCATAAGGAAGTCGTGGCATCTGTACCCTTTGAATGGAGACTAGATGAAAGTCCAGCTTCCAAAGGATGTGTGTCCCTAACTGACCCAGTCCTGGTATTATGGTATGACTGTGGAACAAGTTCACTGCTTATTAGACAATGGAGAACCTGCACAGTTCAAAGACCATCTTAACAGCAGATTCCAAAACATGAGGTGGACACAAGGATGCATAATTTCCTTCACAGAAGTCTAACAGAGCTAGCCAAGTGTCTCTCTGCTTTCATGAAACTTACTATATTCTGAATTCTTGAAAAGTGAGAGTAGTAAATAATTCTGAGACTTCTGCACTTCAGATTTTATCTGAAGTGATGAAAATGTCCCAAATGTATTGTGGGGAAGTGCCAGACAGACAGGTGCTCAGAAGTACACAGAATGTGTTCACTAAGTTTTATTTTCTCACAAAATGAGTCTCAAAATCTTGACTAATTTTGCACATTTCATAAACCAAATGGCTTATAACAGTAACTTCATTTCAGCATAGTGCTAATAATAATGAAGAGTGATCTAACAGATCTACATCTGGTTTCCTCTTTACTTAAGGGCTCTTGCTACATTTCTTAGGAACTAGAATGTAAGTACATTGTAGATCTAAGTGCTCTAAGGTCACTAAGGCTAATAGACACACACATTGTCTAGCCATCAGGGACCTCTTTGGCAGAGAAGATAAAAACATAAAGTGTTTCTCCTGGATCAATACCACTGTGAAAAATGAAAATCCTTATATACATACATATTTCTCAGAATTTCGTCTTCTGAGAAGAAAGTAACTCTAACCCAGCTGAAACCAGGACAGTGAGCACACACATATTAATGCTCAAAATGCGCTTTCCATATATGCTCAAAATACCCTTTCCATATATACTGCAAGAAAGTGACTCTGGGAAGGAATTTGTACCATGTTTTTCAAGCGCTCATCTAAGAGGCATTTGGTAATAGTTTAACTATATCAAACAGAAAAAAATTTTTTGACTGATTCTGAAATTTTTCTGAGAAGATTTGAGGTTACTATTTTCTTTTAAGTGTTATGTGTTAAAACTTCATAAAAGTGTCCAAGGTTTTTTTTGGCCTAAGTAACCTGAAATGTGAGGAGAGATTGAAGAGATTAAGTGTGCTGGTACATTAGCATATGGAATTTTTCTTTCAGAATGTATAAAAAGTACTGGTTTTAATGAAAGAAATTAGTAAACCAGGAGAGATAAAAGCTACATTGATAATTTGGGATTTTGATAGATGAATTACTTCCATCTTGGGAATGCTAAGGAACTGGATAATGTTAGTATTAAAAAAAAGAAATAACATGACTGGTGTTAGGAAAATATCAGGAAAGCATAATAAAAAATAAAGAAAAGCTTTCCAAGAATGCACACGTAAGAAACACAAGTTTTGCCCATGATAGACTGGATGACAACAGCATCTTCCTGTGTGAGAAAGCCCTGCCTAAGAAAATATTTGATTATTTCCTTTGGACCTGTTAAATGGATTTAATCAGCCTTCACAGAGTAAGCCCTGTTAGAAATTAGCTTTTATGTATTTTCCTTACCTGTGTTCTGGACCCAGTTACAACCAGTTTCCTAAAGACTGCAACCTTAACAAAAAATGTTCTCACATTTAGGACCATCCTAACAGGCAATTTTACTTGGACACTTCCACCTCTTTTGCCTAAGTCTTCCTAATACCGGCAAGCTAAAACTGCTTCCAGGGCTAGGGAGCACAGAGCAGGTAGAAGGGTACTCCCAGCTACTTGGAAATGTGAAAACAAGAGAACAGCACTCAAAAGAGTCAAACCACATAAATAAAACTCATGGTGGTAAGGGGGTGAAAAATATTTTTAGTTTCAACCTTGCTATGGCTGCAGTATTCAAGAAAAGAAGTTGTACTACGGGCGATATATTTGTTACACTTTACCCAGAGTTCTCTTTTTTCTGTTACTCTGGAAAAAATATCAGTCATATTAATATGGGTGGAGCTTAGCATAGACAGCCGCAAGTACCTGGAGAAATGTGTGCTTGTAAATGTTTCCGCTTTATGATGTGTAAAATGTAAGGTGGCTGGAGAAAGCAAGAAGTTCATGTGCTGGAACTATTATTTTTTTTTCAATGAAACCAGCTCCTTAAAAGACCTAGCCAAAACCTCCATTACATTATCT
Source organism: Bombycilla garrulus (assembly GCA_013400315.1). Lineage (NCBI taxonomy): Eukaryota > Metazoa > Chordata > Aves > Passeriformes > Bombycillidae > Bombycilla > Bombycilla garrulus. The sequence goes on from VXBU01014508.1 coordinate 3,188,259, forward strand.
ATAAGCACCTGATGAAGGTCAGATTTACCCCCAATAAATACAGAAGCCTAGGCAAGCAAAAAAGACAAAAGCTCAACCAAAGCAGTGTTGGTTATCCTGAATTTGAGCCTGTAAGTTGCTAGGTGCAAACTGACTTTAAACACTGAAGAGTTTCGCAGGTGCTCACAAAGCCAGCAGTGGCCTAACAGCAAGCCTGTGTTTCCATGGGTGTACGTACTACTGAGGACACATCCAGGTGCAGAAATATTTACTTTCCTTATGGGCATTGCAATTGCTTGATGAGTGAAGCAGAAACTGCTTGCATGGATCAGGGAGAACAAATCCTATTTTGCCACACAGTTTTTTGGCAATGCAAGGGATTAAGAAGTAAGTTTTGTCCTGACATAGTCCCATACTCTTTTATGCCTTGTTGATTAAACTGCTTACGAAAATATGTGTGAAACTTCACCCATCACTGCAATCCTTCATGCTCTGCATTGAGGGTAGATTTCCTAGTCATATAAATTCACTTGAAACAGAGATAAGAGAAGATAAAGAGCAGGAGAAAGGGCAGCTCTCAGGAAAGAAAACCCAATTCCTCCACAACACCTCAAAACTGAAGGTAGGTATCTTAGCTCATCCATACAGTCCCCGGAGCCTGGGTCCCAGGGTGCTTAGAAACTGTAGAATCAGAGGCACTGCCCATCCACCTATCCCTTTTTAATTTTTTCTTTCTCTCTCTTTTTTCCAGCCTTTATGTTGCATATGATTTGTCTGACAGTTACCTTGTGCTTGGCACTGTGGTAGGCAAAGGTTATTGGAATTTAAATGCAAAGTTCAATGAATATAGAATTAAAAAATGCCTTAGAGACATTGCTGAAATGAGATGCCAAATCCCAGAATTTGTATCTTTATGAGGAAAATTTGAATACAAAACACCAAGGTTTATGGCTCTTGCACATATTAATTCATACCAATCCGTGTTCTAAGAGGACTAAAGGGGTTATTTTTCATCTTGGGCTGAGACAGGAACTCTTCCAGATTTACTGACTTGCTGTGAAAAATATGCTTTATCAGGTTGATAGATATCTTTAAAATGTAAATCAGAATGGGGAGCTTATCACAAGACTGCCAGTAGCAGCTTATAAAATTCTTGGTGTTGCAGTTAACAAGAGATTTTGAGAACAAGGTGAGCATACTGGTCAGCAAAAACAGACCCTAAACTTGACACTTTTCTGTCTTACAAGAAAACTACCAGAAGTGAAGTCAAAACAATTTTTAGTATACATCCATCACCTTGGCAACTGGCAATTACCATGACTTTGTGGGACGGTCTAGATTTTAAAGGATATTATTATAATTGTTCAGGCTCAAGAATTGCAGTATTACCTGAAATCACCCCTGGAAGTTCTCAAGTCTAGGCTGGATGGGGCTCTGAGCAGCCCGGTTTGGTGAAAGGTATCCCTTGGCAGGTGGGTTGGAACTAGATGATCTTTAAGGTCCCTTCCAACCCAAACCATTCTATCGTTCTATTAGTCTCTGAATTCTTACCTCATCGTCGGCCCATGTGCTTTGTCTGCCTGGAGAGAGAAAAGAAAGTCATTTGCCCTATGGAAGTCACAGATTTTCTCCTTAAGGAGTCCTGTACATTTCTGTTGTCTCCAATACCCTACAGGAAGTCCCTTGGGTTTATACCCTCTTCGTTGAGGCATTGTGAGCTGCTCACTTCAGGATTACATTGTAGAGAAACCCAGGGCTTAGAAGCTTAAAATAACAATGCTAGCAAGTGATCACAAAGGCAAGAAATATCCTCTATAAACAAACAATATTTGCTTTAGTACTTTAAGCTGCATGCAATAGCTGGAATGGCGATGACTGTTGCCAATTTGCCCTCTTGCTGGCACAAGCACATGCTGCACTCTCTGTGACTTTCATGCACACGTGCAACCATACACAGGCAGATGATGTGCTTTTGAGCCATCTACAGATGGTTTCCCCATCAGGGTTTGCTTTGCCATTTAGGCCTCCTGCTTCACATCCTTCTCTTGGTGCTTCAGTCCCTATTTTATGTAATTAACTTCTGTTCCTCCCTTCATTTTTACTTTCTTCCTGTGAATATTTTTTACTCTGACGCTTAGAGTCAACCATCTCCCCAAAGCACTGTGATATTTACCAGCATCCGGAAAAAATGTGTTTAGAGAATTGAGACACTTAAAGGAGACACGGCTGTTGTAAGTGCATATTCACATTTTTGAATAGACATTCAGAGGGTGGGAATGTAGATGAGGGAGAAGCTATGAAAGGGCTTATTACTAATTAACTGTATCTATTTCTCCCCCTTTTAAACTGCTTTTTGTTTATCATTTCAGCTGGTAGGGTAATACACTAAATTAAAGCTGCATAATACATTTATAATTAAAATTGAAAAAGCCAATTGCCTGTTACTAAACTACCAATTGATAATATTGTAAGGGATATTTATAGCTCTTTGGTATGTATGCCACAGATTTGCATCAATAACACACTTGCTTGTCTCCAAACATTTTATTCAGTTGCTCTTTATTTACTATTGAAGGTAAGATTGCTCTTCTCAAGCCATCCTTTCTAAAAGTGTCTCACTTTCATCTTGTTTGTAAAGCTCAGCAAACACAGATGCTTCAGTCGTTTCCTCTGCTATGAAATAGTAATAACAGTATATAATTACCATCATCACACCATGCAGAAAACCTTGCCGTAAAGAACACACTCTACATAGTTCAGCACTCACAGCATCATGAATTTCTACAGCTCTTTCTTTCTGACTCATCTTGCATATCCTAGAGAGAAGATACCAAGCCACCCTAGCCAGGACATGAATCAGGAACTTTTGGGCACAGCCCCAAACATAGGCCCTTAAGTTTTGTTCCTTTCTCAAGAAGGTAGAGCAAGACCTGTTTAAAGAGCTCTTTAAAAATTGCTGAAGTGATAGTTTTTGTTTTGTGTTTGGTGTGTCTTACTGGGGGTTTATTAACTTGAAACACATGCCAAAAAACTGCTAAATGTATGAGCATGATTTACAAGAAATATGGCATATACCAAACATCAATGCAAGTTTATATGGTGATTGAAGGTTAAAGAGAGGCAAAAGGGCCATATTCAAAATGAGAGCCTGAGTTGTGCCTGTAGCTAGCTCCACAGGGGAGGGTCTTGGAGACTGGAGCACACCGTCCTAGCAAAAAAGCCTGGGGGAGCCCTTACAAAAATATAGCTCTCTGTATACCTGCCTATTTCCTCAGAAGGAGAATGAGGACTAGAAATGAATGATCTACCCATTGTTCAGCCCTGCTCGATAGCAGGGTTTGGGAAAGGGAGAAACAGAAAGAAAGCAAGTTTCTCTATGTCCTGCATGTGTGAGAAGAACGTCAGCAAACTGGCATAAGTAAATATTCCCAAACCTGAACCAGCCACCATTATCTCTCCAAGCCAGCCCAATCTTGAGTTTTGTTTGTTCTTCAAAGAAAAATCCTTGCACTTTAAGCTGGAAAAGTGTGGGAGAGATTGGAAAAAAAAGGGAGATAACGGTGCAAAGAGGAATTGACAGGCTGCAAGGGAGGGCCATGCAGACTGGCAAGGCTTTACTATCACTACAACAGTAGGGGTTGCAGTGTGAGAGTGTGTAGTTGTCAAAAAGCTTGGCAGGGACCTAAGGCAACACAATTTTCCCCTGGATTCCTTCTCTTTGGAGCTAGATGCTGTCACCCTTTCCATGGTTTAGCTGAGCGCAGGGTGAAACCAGGTGGCAATTACACAAGTGATTTCTGCTTCTAATGCTGTCTATCACTAATTTTATTATGAGTGGGCAAGTGACTTGCTCCAGAACTGGCCAGATAATTACATGGTCATTATTAACTACATTACTGAAGGGTAAAAATGCAGTTATTTTTATCCATAAAGTCAGCTGCTTCAACCCTAAAACTAATTGGACATTATTATGCAGCAGAAAGTAATTACTATAGATACTGATTATAGCTTCTACTCCCAAAGAAGCAGACACCATTTCAAATGAAATATTTCTGGATTTTTAATAAGACTTGCAATCTGTGGAAGGAAGGAAGGAAGGGCTGGCTTTTATCATGTTTGTGTAACACATAACTGTTCCATCCTCGAGGGCTGGTGCCTTTGGATGTGACTTCTGAGAGGAGGCATCACAAAGTCTCTCTGGAGGTAGATGTTAGGAAAAAATATAAGAAGAAAGTTATCATAATTATTATATCATAATTGCTGATGTTCCTTTTCACTCTTTTCATTTCTTTCAGGTACTGTTGCGTGATTTACAATGGAAAAACTGCTCTGCAGCATCCTGGTGTTTGGAATGGCTGTCACAGTCAACGCTTGTCCCAAATATTGTGTCTGTCAGAACCTGTCTGAGTCACTGGGGACTTTGTGCCCCTCCAAGGGTCTCCTTTTTGTACCACTGGACATAGATCGAAGGACTGTGGAACTCCGTCTTGGGGGCAACTTTATTATCAATATCAGCCGACAAGATTTTGCCAATATGTCTGGACTTGTTGACCTTACTCTGTCCAGAAACACCATTAGCTACATACAGCCCTACTCTTTCACTGACTTGGAGAGCCTTCGCTCCTTACACCTGGACAGCAACAGGTTGCCTGAGATTGAAGAGGATACTTTAAGAGGTTTAATTAACCTTCAGCATTTGATTTTAAACAACAACCAGCTAAGCAGCATTTCTGATGAAGCCTTTGAGGACTTTTTACTGACACTGGAAGACTTAGACCTTTCCTACAATAATCTCCGAAGCATTCCCTGGGAATCTATAAGAAAGATGATAAACTTGCACCAGCTCAGTTTAGATCACAACCTAATAGATTATATAACAGAGGGGACATTTGCAGATCTTCAGAAATTAGCCAGATTGGATTTAACATCCAACAGACTTCAGAAGCTCCCCCCTGACCCTATATTTGCCAGATCACAAGTAATTCCATTGCTTGTTACCCCGTTTTCACCACCTCTGTCGCTCAGCTTTGGGGGAAATCCACTGCATTGCAACTGTGAGCTACTGTGGTTAAGGCGGCTTGACAGAGATGATGATATGGAAACGTGTGCTTCTCCTCCAAGTCTAAAGGGAAGGTACTTCTGGTACGTACGGGAAGAGGAATTTGTTTGTGAGCCTCCACTTATTACACAACATACTCACAAGCTGCTGGTTTTGGAAGGGCAAACTGCCACACTGAAGTGCAAAGCCATTGGGGATCCCACTCCCATCATTCACTGGGTGGCCCCTGATGACCGTCTCATTGGAAACTCCTCGAGGACAGCTGTCTATGACAATGGCACCTTAGATATACACATCACCACCTCCAAGGACTATGGAACTTTCACATGCATAGCAGCCAATGCTGCGGGAGAGTCCACTGCAACAATTGAACTATCAATTGTTCAGCTTCCCCATCTCAGCAACGGCACAGGCAAAGCAGCTCCACCGAAATCCAGGCTTTCGGACATCACCAGCTCCACCAAGTCCAATCGCGGTGAAACAAAAGGCCCACCAGAAAGGGCTGTCCTGGTGTCAGATGTGACCACTACCTCAGCTTTGGTCAAGTGGACAGTCAGCAAGTCGGCTCCTCGGGTAAAAATGTATCAGCTGCAGTATAACTGCTCAGATGATGAAGTCCTGATCTACAGGTAAATGCATTTTTGTTTGGTCCTCTGATATTGGCGAGGGTTGAAATCAGTGTAAGAAGTCTTTTACTCTTTGACTTGTTACTGATTTGACTTTGAACTGAGATGGCACTGTGACCAGCAGCATTAGTGGTATCTGATGAATTTGTATTCTCTCTGTCAGTTTGCCTGTTGGTCTGTACACTGCTTTTCTGTCCAAGTCACACACTGCAAATCTCTGTACTACTCATTTTCCAGCAGCTGTTTTCAGTAAAATTTTCAATTTGGGAAAAAATAGTACTGCAGTTGATAGCCTCCTTAGCAGGCTTGACAAAGAAAGGAAAACTTGAAGACTAGAAGTCAGAAATTTCCTTTTCCTCCTCCTGTAGGTGGGATTGAAACAGACTACTTAGAGAGGAAGCAACGTGGGAGGAAGTTTGTGCTGTCTACCCATAACACAGGCTCTAATTATTCTGTGATTCAAGATTTGGGGTTGCTAACAAGACATTTTTCACCTATAGGAAAGAGCTTGTTTCTTATTTCACTAACATCTTTTTACACAACCATAATGGCTGACCATTTTGGAGCATTTAATTTTTTTATACGGTATTAAATGCAAGAAGAGGTAGATATAATTTCAAAAGCAAACCCTGAATGTTCCTTATGATCCTACAGTTCTACAATTCCTCTGACTTTTAATGATGTAAAGCAGGAATCGCTCTTGCAGTGAAGCAGCAATAAATCTTTTAGGGTCTAAAAATGTATAGGAACAGTATAGGAAAACAGCACTACTGTTTTTTCCTTATATATTGGAAGAATGATTGGCATACCCATGCTAGTGATGAATCCTTAGAAACCACCTTGTTGTTCCTTTTTATTGCAAAGATTTCATTGAACTGAACTATATCTTTGGTTGTATTTGATCTACCAGCAGAATGCAGAATCTCATGGATAAATGGAACCAAACATACCAATTCTTAAAGCTTTATAAGGATTCGGAAGCAGTGGAGAGAAATAGGATCTGGTAGAGATATAATGGGATCTGGGGTTTGAATCTTATTTGAGAATGAACTGTGTCCAAAATACAGTCAAAGCCACTGATGGCTATTCTGTACTTCTCCTGCTGCCTGCAGGGAGAGCCAAGGCACTCATCAAGTCATGGTACTCGGCCTCCAGATCCCAAAACAAGCCTCGTTATTTTCTTCTTTACCACAGGGTGGTTTTCTTTAGCATGAGGAAGTCAAAAGGAGAGATAGTAAACATTCATGTGACAGTTTCCCCTCACCAATCTCCTGCAATGAAATCTAATTTTAAAGCTTCTCTAGAACAGAATGTTTAGTTGACATGGACAAAATTTTGTGCCAACAATACCTTTATCTGAGTCAGTTGTAGAATGGAAAGAATTAAGTCATCAATTTAGCTACTACAAATTCACTCCCTCATTGCGAAAAGCAGGAATATAGACCAGAAAGTCCAAAAAACATTTCTTAAAGGATATTTATTAAAATACTGAATTAATCTGAGGAAATTCACTTCTGTCCAACTCCATTCCTCAATTATAAACATATCTTGAATTAAATCAATTAGAAAGTGCAAATTATTTTGCTCTGGCTAATGTATAGTGGAACCAGTGTGTCAGCTTTGGGAATTGCAACTGTGTGGAGTTAAGCAGAATGAAAGGATAATATAAAGTTAAGTAATTATATAGTATTAGGAATAGAATGGAAAAAAAATGCTAGTGCCATTTTTTCTCCCCCAAGGGAAAGTTTTTGGCAAAAACCGAGCAGTAAATCACATCTGAAGCACAGTGTAAGGCTGCAAATCACTCTGAAAGATGTACAAGTCATATGTTCATTCTAAAATGAATTTCGCCCGGTGAACAGGAATATCCCTGAAACAAGAAAGATAAGTTTACATGGGTTGTCAGTTGTTGGAAGTGACTGGATGTGTCAATTTTCTAGGGAGGAGGATGACCAGGATAAAAAATCCAAACCATGCAAAAACACTGACATGCAGCCTAGGAGCTGTATGGGTGAGAATTGGGTGCCATGGGCAGAAATGAAGACAGATGCCATCTTACCAGCCTAGTCTGGAAGAAAAAATAGCTGTCAAGATTTTAGGCACCCTCTAAATTTTTATCATGTGCCCACTTCCACCTCCCAGTGAGATTTTGTCCCTTTGCTGCTTTATTTGGTTGTGGTTCAGTTTTTCAGAAGCTCAGCTAAGACAGTGCTATTTCAAAAAATCTCCCATCAGGCCTTTTTTAAGGATTCACTGATGATGCATAGCTCTTTTCATTCACAGCTCTCAAAAGCACTTCACCAAAGAAAACAAATTTTTTCTCTACATTTTGCACCAGGGAAAAATGAAGCAGAGAAAGATGAAGTGATTGTCCAGTGTCTGAGAGTTAATCAATGGTACTCATAATATCAAAACCAGTTCTTACAACTTCCAGTCAGGGAACTACTCAGTCCCTTAGAGTTAATTAACTAAAGCTGTTTTGCTTTAATTGGTCAGATGCATATCGCTGCAATGAGTGTGTGGAAAAACCTAAGGGAAAAGGATTTTTACAGTGCTGTGCTCTATAAAATGCTGTGTATGTGCTAAATGGGACGTGATACTGCTTAGCTGCTAAAATGATGGGCACTTAATATACGCTAAGATAGTCGGTATTCCAGGACTGAGACACATCGGCTGCGCTCTGCTTTTAGGACTCCTGCTCCACTAGCAAGCAATGTATGCACAGATAGAAATCTGCTGCTCTCTCTGCTAAGAATTTTTCATGAGCATTGTACTCATTGTGAAAGAGTGAAACCAGAAGTTCTCTCCTCCTCATTGATGTCAACACCTCTCCTCATGATTACCCAGTCCCATTCCCCCTTCCATGCCAGCTGTGATTTTCCACTTGCAGGATGGTGCAAAAAGGGACTACAGCAGAGGGCAACGGCTCAATAAAAATTCAAGTTTTGTGAGATTCTGGCAAATGTTGTCTGCTGGGTCACATTTGCACTGAGCTGAAATGGTACCAGAATCTGAAGTTTAGCTTTGGATATACCAATGCCATTATAATGAGGATTAGCAGGAGGAGAACTATTTGTCTGCTTTCCCATCTGACCTTCCCTTGTATTTGCTATCTCGAGGCCTTTGCTCAAGCTCATAGCAGGTATTTATCTCTTTGAATGCATTCAGGATGCATGTTTCTGATTCTGATCTAATGAGCAGGTCCTGGATCTGCAGTCTGTAAGTTTTAATGCATCAGTCTTTCCCTTCTTTCATTTTTTCTATAATACCAACACCAGTGAATGTGTATTATACCCATCACTTTTAGTCGAGAAATTGCAGAACTGAAAATCACTCCACATTTGAAGGAAAAACAAGAAGAAAGAGTTACCAATGTCCAGCAGAGAAAGGGATGGAACAAGATCAAGGTCTACAAAGAAATGTGTGTCCTTGGACTCAGGGTTAAAGGAGTGAACACTAGGAAACCTCTTCTGTCATAAAAATCTTACCTACTCCCCTCAGTCTGAACTCCAAAGTGTTCTAGATGCATAAAAGCATCAGACTTAAGATCAGTGCAACTTATGCACTGGTAAGCTTAATTCATTTTGAATAAGAAATTGAAATGAAATATAAATATTTAGAAAAATAATTTTGAGCCTCAGTTTCTCATCTGTAACCTGGGTGACAGCACCACCTTGCTTCATAGGGACAAATACATTAGAAAATATTATGGAACCAGGAGCCCACATAAATAAATAAGGGGACTTGCTTTGAAGTCATTGTGTGGTCTGCAGCAACAGGGATAGTCATGAATTATTAAGATAGAGGATTACATAACTGCAACACTTGAATTAAAGTAAGGCATCTGGTGAGAGAAATTGTGGTTTTTTTCATGCATAGAGCACCCTGCATGATGGGGGACCAAGTCTCAATTTTGGCCGACAGGCATTGGTGTAATATATACATTCACTGCTTTTTCAAAAGTGAATAAATCTGCAAGTGTTTTGTAGAACTTCCCAGGTCATACTAAGCCTTCTGGCTGTGTTTTGAATTAAAGCAAAGAGGCAGCCATTTAAAAATGTGCATCTAAAGTGTGACACTGCCATTAGATTTATGAGAGATTTAGGTCTGTTTTGTTTTGTGGTATTTCATAGTAAATGTGATGAAAACAGCTGTACAAATTAAGAATTACTGTAGCACTATAGTCTCCCAAACTTATAAATTCAGCACTGGGAAAAAAACACAGTATTTTATGTTTCTGAAAGCTTATTTTTTAAATATATATTTTATGTAGCAGACAGTCTAAGCATTAAAATATGAATAAATGGCTCCTCATCTCCAGTTTATTTAAACAATGGTGCCATGGATTTGATTACTTAAACAATATAATAATGATTTATATTTACACAACTCCTTTTACTGCAAGTGCTTTGCAGGATGGCTGAACAGAGATCCTCACTATCCTGTTACCTCTCAGTTAAATATTGGCTGCAGTTTAGCAATCGGGTGATTGTTTAGTTCCTTTTCATGAGAAAAATATAGCTTCAGCATTTGCACTTCTGGATACTTTAAACTGGGGAGGAACTAATTAAGTGAGCTTGAATTTCCCACGGCATGGTGGTATAAATATACCTATGCACTCTTCTAGTCAAGTGCATGTCAATAAGAAAGTGCCTCATGACTGAGGTGCTGCAAACTTTGGGAATGTCTAATTCACATAATGATGTTCTCTCAAACAGCATCAGAGAGGATGTCATTGTCTAATGCTTCTTGCAAGGAAAGCCGATTGTGTGGAGATCTTCCAGTAAAGACTGAAAAGAGAGGAAGCCCTGTCCTGTTGATGGTAGGGCAAATTGTCTGAACAGCCTGATGCTGTAGCAAAGTGTGTTTGTGTCATTTTCTCTCTGAGGAAAGTTAAAAATACAGAGTGCTGGTTAACTTTGGAAAAGACAGAGGATTCATTTATTCTGAATGACATGAAAATCTGTACTTACTTGTGGTTCGGTCACTGAGTTCAGACAAAAAAAGACTTGCAGATAAATGCCTTCCACACTTGTATCCAATATTCTGTTCCACCCATCTCCAACCTTGCTAGGCACTGACCACCTCCATGGCTCACACCTGGAGCAAAATTCCCGACTCAGCCTCAGCATATGAGCTGAACTATTCTGGTTGCATTGTATGCAAGATATAAACCTTGATTTGGCCAAAGCATTTACATATTTAAACATTAAATAAAACAACAACTGCAAGGGAGGACAGCACATAAAGACATTAATCAACATGTAATAATCTTTCATATTTGACAGATAGAGAGCACCACTTTAAAAAAAATAAAAACATGATGTCACAGTCCAAAGGGAAGCAAAATTTATATAATCAGTGCAGAGGGAAGTTTGGCATGGACATTTGTTACTTGAGATCATTTGAGTGTGGTTTGCAGCAGGAGTGTGTATTGTTTTCTGGAGTGCCCTCAGCAAATGCAAGCTTGCTGCAAAGCATCAGTCATAATGAAGAAGCTGCTTTACAGACACCTACCTTTATTCTGGGACTGTGGGGTTTATTTGTGTCTTCTGAACATTTTCATCTAGTCTGTTATTTTTATTTTTATTTTTTTTCTTTTGTTGGGGGAAGTACAGGGACAGGGTTATTTTGGGGTTGGTTTTTTTCGCCTGTTTTTTTTTGTTTATGCTTGTTTGGTTTTTTTTTCTCTCCACCCCGCCCTCCCTTGCAATATGAGAAATCTTTAAAGAATAAAAACAAAGATGTAGTGAAAATCAGAAAAAAATACATGTTTTAGCAGAAAATGAAGTGGAAAATAGAAATACAAAATACAAAATAAATATATTAAAAATTAATATATGCAAGAAAAGTAGATGTACATCTCAGTAATGTCCCTAAAATCATCCTAGATTGTTGTTACAAAATATCATCCACTTGTTGCTTGTACAGAAACTGATGAGGAATCCTTTGGTCAAAGCAAGTCCAGTTCAGGACGAGTAGGGCCTGACCACGTGCATGGATGCTGCCCAGATCATTTTCTTGTTTGATCGCTGACACAGAAAGGCAACATACTAAATGGCCCCTAGGGCAGATATGCCCCTGACGAGCATGTGAGATGTATGTGAGGGCTCATGAGAAAGTGCTTCCACTGCTGCAGTGCCCCAGCAGAGCGGGCAGGGCAGGACAACACCTGCTGCTGACTTGGAGGCATTCCCATTTCCTTCAAAGTTTAACTCCTGCCAAATAACCTTTATTGAGCCCTGTGGAGAAGCTGTTGACAGCTCTACACCCAAGCCCAGCATCAGGAGTTTAATATGAAGACAAATTTCCTGATTCTCACTTCACCCCACATCTAGGGATATTGCACAATGTGGAAAGGAAATCAGAATCACTTTAGACAACACTCTCAGGCACATGATGTGATTCTTAGGGCAGTCCTGTGTATGGCCAGGAGTTGGACTTTGATAATCCTTGTAGGTCCATTCCAACTCAATATTCTGTAATTCAGCATAAGACAACAGTACCCTGTTTTATCTCTGCTACCAATTATTAATTTAGCTCAACAAGGTTGAGCATTTTCACTCGAGGGAAATTCAGGATAAGCTAGTTCTCTTCCATAACATTTGCCACATCCCTTCTCTCAGATGCTCTGAACCTAAGTGCCAATATCTGTGTCCCCCCCCCCATTACTGTAATGAAAAGTTATACATCTGATGCCAAAAAGAACTATTGAAACAAGATTTTTATTTAGCTTCAGGTGAGTCAACAATTTGATCTCTAAATGAAAATCTTTAACATATCCATAATTTGTGTATGTAATGCAAATTTAACTACCCAAGAGGGTCTACTTGATCTCTGCATTTTCACTTCAGAGTCTGCAGCAAGTTCCCAATACTCCTTTTCTCTCTAATGATCATCCATTGAATTCTAGTTGGTGTCAGAGATCCACTCTAATATCTTCCTCCATTTAGGTCGCATCTACTGATATCTGGGTCCTTTGAGGAGGAATGGAAAAGGTATCAGCAACCACAGAGTGTGGCAACTACTCCTAGTCTTTCTAAATGTGTAGCTGAGAACTTCCTCCCTTCCCTCACTTTACCCTTCATTTCAACTGGATCACCACCAGTTCAGACTATTAAGAAATCTCCTTCAAGTGTGTTGAACCAATAGTAAAAATAATGGCTGAAAAATACTTGCTTGAAGGAGGGGATGATTTATTTTTATCCACAGGTGTTTTGCAATAGAGTTACAAGTTAAAAAGTGCTTAAAAGCATATTGTGCACTGAAACACTATATTACTAAAATTTGCCTTGCCAGTTTGAGATCATTCTGCTTAACTGAGCTCCCACTTGCTCACGTGCAGGTTCCAGGCTGTAGGCAGGTGAAAAGGGGTGCTTTGACAGCTCCTACCTCCCCAGCTTTCTGACACGCCACTCCATACAGCTCCTATCTGAAGTCATTGGAAAGCCTTTTTACCTGTTTCAAAGCTGATGTAGTTTTAGATTATTTGTAGGAGGGTGTTGGAAGAGGGAACCTGCTCCTCCTGCAGTAGGTTCCTATTTCTCTGTTTCTTTCCAGAGCTGAACAGTTGAGCTCTGACTGTGAATACTGTTTTGAGGGTTGTGCAAGCAATTATATTCATTTGGTTATGTAGGACTATTTTATCTATCAAATACAGGAGACAGGACAAAGAGGATGGCAGGGAAAGAATAAGTCAAAATTACAAACACAGCCAGAACATAGTGCCTTATTTCACTGGCATAGCTCCAGACTTACCTACCTAATTGCTTGCTCTGAATTTTCTATTATACCCTTTCTCTTTCACACCAGGCTTTCTATTTGTAGGCTCAGGCTACTTTCAGATGAAAATATACTTTTTTGTACAATGATGGAACTAATTAACCCTAACATATAATAGCAATGATACAACTTATTTTCCTAGAGAAATGACTTAAAAATATAGAAGTGAAAAGATGCAGCACTGGAAAAATTAAAAAAAATAAAGATAATAATACGCTGGACTAAATAAATTATAACATAAAGTCTTGATTAGCTTTAGCCCTTGCAAGTATGGTTATTGTTGGAGTTGCTTAAAAAGGCAGATTTTCTGAGCAAAACATTTGCAATCCGAGTGAGAAAAAGTCTCTTCAGATGATACAGTGCAAGCTGAATGCAACATTTGCTTCTAAATTTAACCTTTTTTGGGGCTTCAGTTGGGATGTTGATGCTGAGTAGTCTTTGTGTTAGTGCTTTGGTTAGGAAAGGATGAAAGAAGAGGATTCAGGCAAGCTGAGGAACTTCAAATTTGTGGCAGAAATCAGGTTTATGCTCTGTGTAATTTTTTGAGTGCTGTACTTGTAGGTTTTCAATGAAGGCTTGTACTACAAGGAAGTCATTTATCTTTCTTTGTTCTTAAAAGGGCACAGGAGAAATGTAGCTCAAATTTTCAGTAGTAAAGAAAGAAAATATGAGGTAATGGATGTCTTTGAAAACAAGATATGGGTTATTTCATTGTCATACTACCTTTTCCCCCAAATGTGTCGTGTTTTGCAGCGTAATATGAGCACAGTACAGACATGTACTCTGTAATCCATAATTATCTGTAGTGGGGCCAAGCAAAGTGGTAATCCAGCCCTACCTGAGGAGAGCAGGCTAGTACTTTTATCTAAAGAAACCTTGAAACCATAATGCCATTGAGAATTGTATATGTTTAAAATGAAATGTTCTGATTTTCATAGCAGAGAAAAGCAGCCCGGCCAGCAGGATGATCTGCCCTATTGTCACACCCTACTGACCTCTCAGAGTCACAGCATGATCATATTAGGTCCTAGAATATTTGTCAAGAATCCAATAAAGTGGCTCTCTCCAGAAAGAAAAGAGGCTTTGGCCTTTGGCAGAGGGGCACTGTAGAGTGGAAGCAAAATCACCGGTGTGCCACAACAGCAGAGATGGATGCACTTGTGCTGGGCAAGAAAGAGAGATGTTGGTCTGGCATCCTTGGGTGGGAAAGAGTCCATCCACTGCATGGTTACAGCCATGCTTTAGGGTAGCTGGAAAAGCCCTGGAGAGAGCAAGGTAAGGCTATGCCCCAAGCCTCTTTTGTTCAGCTGCTCCTGGTTTAAAGATTAGTTTATTTGCAGAGATGAACAGTTTGACACAGCCAGCACTAGGTGTGAATTCATGCTGTACTTGCCCATCTGTTGTCCCTCCCCTTCCTCTTCCATCACTTTGAATTTGTCTAAGCTTTTTAATATATTTATTGTCTCATAATTTACTTCATTTTGACTAGAAAACAAGTAAAAGTGCAATTTGCTCAACCCAAATTTTTTTAATTATCTGTTTATTTAATCGGCTTAGATTGTGGAATTAACTCTTATGTAGATATCCCAAACTGTGCTCTGAATTTTTCTGAGTGGGGATTGCACAGGCAGTAGCTGCCCAATAGACATATGGGCAGCTGACAGCATCAAGACACCCCACCAGCAGCTCTGTCGTCTGGCAGATTGCCTCAGAAGAGTCAGGCTTGATGAATCAGTCCTGCTGGCTCTGGGGGGGTGGGGACGCCTCTGCTCCAGAAGGCTGCTGCGGAATGAGAAAGATGCTCAGCCCCCACGCTCCTTGAACGACAGGCTTGGGACGGCTGGCAGTGTCCAAATGAACTTGAATCTGGCTAATTTGGGTGCGCAGAGGCAGAGTTTCAGCTGGGTTACTCTGGGGTGAGGATGTGTCACTAGATTGATGCCTGCTCTTCTCTCTGCTGCAGTGTGGAGTTTCTCAGCCTGGAAGTGCCATGGGGAGGAATTTAACAGCGTTGCCAAGGTTGGGCAGTGGGAGAGGAGAAGAGAAAAGAAATTGGCTTGGAACTGTTCCGTCTCTCTGTGCCTCTTTCCTTCTAGCCCTGAAAGGGGGCCAAATGTTCTTGTAAGCTGAACAGACAATGAAGCCAAGAGGACCCCTGCTTCTCTCCTCCACCCCTGGGTCCTTGCAGCCTTCTCTGGTTGCTGTTTCAGTCAATGGCATGGGAGCCCTTGAGCAGGCAGAAGAAGGAAAAGCCATCAGGAGTCACCTTCAGAACCTGGCTCCTCCAGCCCAGGGCCTCATAGAGCCCAGGCTGGCTGCTGTCACAGGCTGCTGGCTAAAGAGAGGTGCAGGGACAGCGGGACAGCTCTGTGCTCTCTGGGTGGTGTCAGACAAACCTGCACTCTCTGGGGCACTAGAAATGCTGCAATTTCTTTGCTAGAAAAAAACAGTGCAGAGGTACGTCTGTCTCTCATATGATTTGCTTAGGGGTATGACCCCCACTGAGCACACAAGGCTATGTGTATAGCTTGTAGTTTAAATTGGGGTTTTTTTGTTTTGTTTTGTTTTGTTTTGTTTTGTTTTTTTCCTCTGGGGACACTAGCAGCTTCTATGAGGTGAACAACTCTTTGCAAGGGGAAAGACAAAATGAACACTGGGAGCAGGATTTCCACTTGTGAAGAGTATTAACAAAAGCCTGAGGGACTGCAGCAGTCCCATTTCAGGGCACAGTACTGCACCTTCGTACAACAATAGGTGAAGGGTGAAGGGTGGGGTGAAGACCTTGTGCTATACCAACTCTGCCTAGTGAAAGGATATGAGGTTTCAGCCATTTGTTTTTTCAGGAAGTAAGAGGTTTTTCTCACTAAAACATAATATTGTTTTTTGGTTCACCTTTCCTCTTTTTTCCCTATTTGGGCTCTTTCATGGTAGATAATTTTATTGGCTGTGGCTTAATTAAACAATTATGCCAGAGTTAGAGTATTTTTCAGACTAAATCCTTTATTTCATTGTTCTTAAACAGCTTCCATTCTGACTCAGCTTCTGACAGTTTGCTGGTCCCTGTACCTCCCCATTTAAGGCCTGGGCTAACGTGCTTGCTGAGGTTCACACCCATTAGTTAGTGAAACCATGTACGTCTGCTCTAGGTTTAAACCTGTTTTCTGCCTTCTTTATGTGATTTCAGTCCAGAAACTTTCTGTGGTTTTAAGGTAGGAAAGGGAGTCCAAGAAAAGCCACAGAAGCTTACAGAAGTCCTTCCTGCTTAAAGTCCCTGAGGACATGATCTGTGTTTTCCTGTCTCCTGCCATTTTCCTCTCCTCTGCTTAACCCCAGTTAAGCTTGTTGATGACAGGGAGGCATATACTCAAAAGTGCTGCAGGCTGTTTTTCAAATTAGGTCACATTTACTAGTTCCCAAACAAAAGATGTTGTCTTGAGGAGGTTTTGAAGTTAATACCTCAGTTTAGCCGAAGGAAACTTTAATCTGTAACATGATGAGACAGAAGCCACAATGTAATTGTTCTTGATGTTGAACAAGGAGCAGATTTAAAAACTGATTTAAAAAACCCAGATCAATGATAATTGGTCTTACAGTCATTGTAACAATGTGCAACATCTGTCTAGAACACTCTCCCGAACACCTGCCTCTCCAATCGCCATGTATCAACTCAGTTTTTTTTCCTAGCCCTGTTTAAAATGGAACAAACACTGGAATACCTCTCCCATGGGAAATTCCAATATTGCAACATCTGTTTCTGTAGACTGAAAATTGTCCATAGCAGTTGTTTTGTTTGCTTATAGGGAAAAAAAATAAATGTATTTCATATGGAAATGTGGAATTGTTGCTATCAATCTCTTTGTGGATGTTACAGCTTTCGGAATGACAGTCCCATTTCCACCATACATCATGCTCCTTGAGGAGTTACTCTCCTGGATGTAAGGCTCCCTAAATTCATCACATTCACTTTGCTTTCTGATAGTAGCAATAGATACTGCACTTGTCCCATCCCAACTGCACCCTCCCTGCTACAGGTGAAACAAAAAGCACTCAGGTCAAACAAAAAGGCTCCCTTATATATTCTCAGATGCTTTGCGCAATTTTGTGTGTGTGATGTTTTGCATTCTTGCTGGTAGTGACGGCGCAGCTCAGCAGGTGATACACATTGCTGTTTATCTGCAGTGCTGTCTCTTACACTTTGCTTTAATGACAGATCAAAAACGCAGCAAGTTTCACAATATTTAGCTAAAGGCAGAGGAATGAAGATGGAAGATAAAATCTGAAAAGGGTGACATGAACACATAGAAACATAGTACATGAAGGCAGAGGGATGTTTTTGGGGGAAAATAATCTCCTTTATGTTTACTCCTCCTTTCCATTCCCAAATAAAAATTACATATAACTTTGCTTAATGTAACTTTCCTTCTTTTAATTTTGTTCCCCTCTGGATTTTTGTACAAATCAAGAGCTTAGTAGTGTTAAGTCACAACAGACCCTTTTGTCAGGACTGGATCCTCTTTTCCACTTATGATTTAATTTATGGCCAGACTGAAATTTCTTTGCTTTTATTTTCTATTCAGAATTATCCAGCTTACAGGTCTATGAGACTTTTTGCTAACTAGTGAATTATGAGATCTATGACTGTTGACTTTTCTGTCATAGATTTTTTCTTTAAATATTTCTGCTAGATAAATAATTTGAGCCTGTGTTTTATGATTTGACTGCCTGTTTATCCTTCTGCTGTTTCTTCTCACCCCACTATTTTCAGATACCTCTTTTGATACACAATATTTTACTGAGCACAGGTAGATGAATATATACTTAGGGCACAGTTTCATGAACCAATACAGGGTGCATCTTATACTTGTGTCTATCATAAACAGAATGGTAACTACAGTTGAGGTAATCACAAGAGGAGCAACCTTCTGTGAGGACTCAGAGATTAGAAATTCAATGCTGTTTCCAAGGATTGGGTTAATACACATAGTTTCCCTAAAATCCACTATATTCTCTACTCCACCACAGGGGTAAAATGAGGTACTTTCTTTTGCTGTAGAGCAGGCCAGGAATGGAAAAAGAACAGACTTTTCTGTGGGTTTCAGTCCTATTTTTCATCCTCAGAAACTGTGGAAATTTAACTGCTATTCAGTCAGATCTGGATAAGCACCAAAACTTTGCAGAGACTGACTGTTCAATGAAATATTCAAGCTTTTCTTAATTAGACCATTGTTAATTCTAAATATCTATATGTAGGACAACTCAGAAATCTGCAGATCTATTTCCCCCAAAATGAAAAGTGAAATTATGAAAGGTGTAATAAAAATATGTAGGAAATAATATTATATTCCATTAATATTTTAAAAGTTTTCACTGAAAAACAAGCTTCCTAACTTCTGTTTTTGAAAATGGGTGTCTGAATAGGCTGACTTTTTTCTTGAACTGATGAATACTGTCTTTAAAAAAAAAAAAGATGCAAACAAAACTACTTCATTTTAAATTTTTTATTTAATAAACTGCAGCTTCTGAGAACTACAAGATATTTTTCTGTTATGAATCCGGAAAATCTCTGTTAAACTTCACAGCCGAAAATTACAGTGTGTAGCAGAGAGTTAGCATTTTGGCAATCTCACATGCCTTCTGTTTTGTTTACTAAAAAGTTGAGTGTAGTTGCCAGCCTACACAAACACACTGCCTGGCTCCCTTGGAGAGGTTTCTGTACCCCCAAGGTCCAGTATTTAGTTCAGAAAATGGCTGCAGAGGCAGCTCAAGAAGGGCTGCCTTTTCTCCTCCCTTCAGCTCCCATGCCCAGCTGGAGTGGGTGAGAGCCACTCACTTTTCTGAGGGCCACATCTCAGATGGACCCAAGAGTTGGACTCACCAGGGCCGGGCCCTTACTTTGCCAGGATAGGGGCAAGACTCTATCTCTACATAGTGATTTGGAGCTCTGAGCAGCCAGGAAAGCTGAGCTTTTGTGGCTGAGCCATTTCTAGACAACCCACTAGCCTAAACATAGTCCAGCTCTCTTTGATGCATGACTTTTTTTCTACAGAGCTACCAGAAATAAAATATTTTGGTGGCTAAAATCAGCAGCTATATCTCCAAGTGACTGATACACTACTCCCACAGGCAGCCCTTTTGGAAGCTGGTTCGTGATGTTATTATACCGCTGTTTTTGGGATAAGTCGTGTGCTTCAGAATGCACTTCACAGCACAACTGCAAATGAAATATCTGCTACGGACACCGATAAAATGGACAATAAATTATTGCCTTTCTGAAATTTTCTTTCTGCAAGGTGAATAACAGTGAACAGAGTTTAGAAGTGACAATAATCAATCTTAAACTACTTCTCTGATACCTCCTATCAGTGATCTGCTTTCCCCACTCTTGTGACACATGCACATGTTAATCTGAAAATGATACTTGACTTGTGAAGCACCTCCTAGAGAGCTGGTGATTTTTGTTGGCTTGTAAGGATTCATGAGTTTATCTGTAGCTGGGATATCCATCATTCTCAAATTCTCAGGTGTTGAGTAGCTATGACCCTGAGGGGAGTGCAATGAAGCTATTAATCATTGGCAAAAAAGGGATATTCTCCATGGGCATCATGTGCCTTTGACAGTAGACCAAAGAACTGCTGCTGACCTTAAATGGAGAAAAGCAGAGGATAAAGGTCACCTTCATTTCATCTACACAACAAAAGTTTTGAAAATGGCTTGTCATGAAAGCATTAAAGATCTGCTGCACAAAACCCTTGGGCTGAAGGGTGCTTATACTATCACACTTGTCAGGGAACAAGTGTGATAGTAGAATCACTTTAGAACTGAGTAGCACTGCAAAAATTAACATGCTAAACTGAAATTCTTCTGTGTTCATGCGGTCCTGTGATCTTCAGAAAAAGCTGCTAAATCTTAAGGGACTTAGTTTCTATGTCACTTTTAATAGTGATAATAACACACAGAAATACCTCACAGTCACAGACATGTTTCAGGTGGAAGTGACTGGATATAAAAACACAACCTATCCTTGGACACTCTAGAACTGGCTTTAAATGCCTTTTATGCATGAAATGTCATGGTCTTCCTCTTTCCATTTTTGTGTCCCCTTCGATTTCAACCAGTTATCCTAGGTATTTTCCCATAATTAAACTCTTGATATTTGTCTTCATGTTTTTCATGGCTTTGGACAGGTTGTCTGTGACCACCTGGGCTTTCTCAAGTCTGTCCTTCAATAATTGTATAAAAATGATTTTATGAAAAGCTATTAACTATTTAGCCAGTCATGGTGGCCAGTAACAGATCATCCATCACCCATGAGATTATTTTTTGCATTTCAAATCTCCACAACACCTTGCCTCCTCTCTGCAAGTATAGAAGTTCACACCATCCTCTGACTCTTCTAAAAGTAAATTTCAGAACTTTAATAATTCTGAACAGCTTTAAATAGACTATGTCTCCATCCTGCCTCAAAGTCTGTTCTCTGCATGTTGTTTTTATCTCATATGCAGGTGTGTAAACCACTATTTATGTTTCTCAGGCTGAAGTCAGGACATATACATTCAAAGTGGAAATAAACTGTGACATTTTGATGTTGTGGTATGAACCAGTAGATAGAGGTAGAGTCAAAAACTTTTCATCCCGTGAGAAATCCTTAAGTCCCTGTGTCCAGCAAACCCCAGTGCTGTGGATCAGTTCCCAGCCCATGCTGGACTCTGCTGAGTAGAAGGTCAGACTAGATGATCATGACTACCTAGGCCGATCTTAACATTTGGGAACCACTCCCTACAAAGGAAAGAATGTAAAAGCAGTCAAACTGTCAATCAAAATCTTCTGGTGAAGTCAGCAGGCTTAATAAAACTGAACATCTCTGTGTAAGCTAATGCTACAATTGTGTGCATTAAGGTTTCAATTGCCTTAACTTTTGTGAGTGAATACTCATTACTTTAACTGGCAGTCACATCACAGCAGTCATATGGCTCTTCCTTGGCTGTATCAAAAAAAGGTACTACACGGCCTCAAATTCCTTGATAGCTAAGCAGAGCCTTTATAACTGACATGTCACGGGCTGTCAAGCTTTCAGACAGTACTTGTCTGGAAGTACCAGCCCTTCCTGAACGTTACTGAAAGTAAGGTGGATGGAAACAACAGGTACTCAGGACCATTTCAGAGACTGCTGCTGTTGTCTAGAAGTCTGGTAGGAAAGACCCTACCAAACCTTAAGCAGTGTTCACAGGTGCAGAAAGCATATGGCATGATCAAAATCTTTCTCTGTCCTTGTTTATTCTCTGGGTAAGCTATTAAGCTATGATCCATGAAGTGTCTCCTAACCTGTTTCACTGAAATCTCATTAATTGATTTTATCTCAGCAATTTACAGCTTGCAAAAAGCACTTGTACTTGAGCAAACAAAGAGGATATGATGATACTTTGCATTGGCCTGCATCTGAGATGGAAAAATATGAAAAGTATGCTTCTTTCTTGCTTCACTGTAGGAATGTTCTTCACTAGCCAGTCCCTTGGATTGTTGCATCTAAGGATATTTTGAGCACTGCAGACACACCTCTCTGCCTTTCAGGTTGCCTTCTGTGCTGTGATTCATTGCAGAAGTTTGGTCTAGATGTGTCTTTTGGGGTGTATTACTGTCTGGGATGGTCAGTGGTCCCTGCAGCCATTCATCACTGTCTCCCTCTTTGCTGCTTCTGCTGATTTTGGTATGTCCATGTGAAGACCTGAAGCATTACAAAGCCAGCAGGGCTGCAGGTGAGAGATTGCAAGAGCAGATTTCTTTTAAGGCTCAGTGCAGTGGTATAGATTAGGCCAAGTTTAGTGAGCACAATCTAAGCCTTAAAACAATTACTGGTCATCGCTGCAGGAATTATTAAGACACAATGTGCTTGTGGCTGGGTGAGCAATGTCAGTACCAGAGAGCTCACTCAGAGCGCCTGTGCACATACCCATGACTCTACTCTGATTTAAACCAAGACGAAAATGCTGATGCCTTTGCTTTTTTTCTGCATTTTCTTTTATATTCTATTGACCCATATACTTAAAATTCACCTTTATCTGAGTCATCCTGCGTCCATGGCAAAATTGTCTCCCTCTCATCCTTAGAAGTGTGCATTTCTGACATCAAACTTGCAATTTCTGCTTAGGTAAGGGGGTTGTGTTTCATTCAGTTTTCCTGGCTATTTCTGCTTTTCTAATGATTTTGTAAACTTTCATATGGGCAACCACAGCATCTTTTTCTCTACCAAGCCTTAAATCTATTTTAGCCAGAACCATTGGAGGAGCCATCTTCACCTGTATAGGATTATCTTACAGGCAAAAGTGGAGCCCAGTATTCCCTCAAATCACGGTAGCTGTTTCTTGAGTTATAGAAACCATTTCCATTAGAGACTGTTCTAATTAAGTACTTTTAATTATTGGTTAAAGCTTTCTGAAATCCTTAAAGTATTTGCCTGGCACTAGTGAAAGTTCACAGAAAAATGACCCTTTTCTGTCATCACGTGAGTCACTCTGAAGATGTCCACAGCTTCTTGAAGGAAACAGACTTTGTAATCTGAGAAGATTGCTTTGGAATAAAGTATTGTGCCTTCTATAACACCTTCTCACTCAAACAGAGCAGCGCAGAAATTTGTAACTTCAGAAATCTGTCTCTTCATATGATTACAAGTTGTTCTCCTCAGAGACAAAAAAGTGTTCTATAATGTCACACAGAAATTATGAACACAGAAAGGAGAAAAACTTCTGTGTGTTTGGTTTTGAACCTTATAAAACTTGTCCCTGAAAGTAGAGCAAATCCAAGTTTGCTGAGCAATACGTAAAAGGCCAGTTGTACTGGGAGTGGGCTTTCTTCTCTCGAGGAATCATGAGCATGTTGGAAAGCAGCAGACAGAGAAATGCTGAACATGAGCAGTTTGAGAAAGAAAAAGAGAAGCTATCATCTCCTAAATTCTCCGTTGGGGATGGTGTGATAAGTGATGCATACAGATACACTCCTACAAGATAACCCTTTTTTTAGGCTCTACCATATGTTCAGGAGCAACAGTCACATTTGTCTTTCTGCTGGAGGGAGGGCGGAGTGATTCATTCCATAGCAAGGTAAAAAAATATATATCTACATAGCAGTGGCATCAGAAATAGGACTGTGAAAGTTCTGAGACACTTTAGAGAATAAAGAGGCCAGTATTTGCCAACAAACCCAGAGTGCACATGAGGAAAAAAGACCTGAGTGAAATCTGTGGCAGGCTACCATATATTACACTATGGAGTGGGAAATTATTCAGGTGTTTATAGAAAGCTTTCTGTT
Source organism: Bombycilla garrulus (assembly GCA_013400315.1). Classification (NCBI taxonomy): domain Eukaryota; kingdom Metazoa; phylum Chordata; class Aves; order Passeriformes; family Bombycillidae; genus Bombycilla; species Bombycilla garrulus. The sequence continues at coordinate 3,212,007 of VXBU01014508.1, forward strand.
AATTCACCTTTTTTAAGGTACCGCAAAATGATGACATCATGGTCATTAAAGACCTACCCATTTTCTGAAAAATGGTCATGAATTTTAGTCATGGCAGAATAAATTATCTTCTATTGCTGAAATATTGAAACCAATTAAGCATTCTTCAATATTTCATTGAAATTTAATCACTATGAGTCAGAGTTTTATCTTCATTAGGTGCATAGCCAAATAAATTTAGGATCATACTAATTTTTGACTTGTAGTTTATAGTCAGATTATTGTGGAAGAAAAAAAACACATGCATTGTGAGGAATCGTTTGACTCTGTCTGGTGTTTCTGTTGTCTGAGGTATGTTAATTTTAGTCTGCCTATGAGGCATATTAGATGGTGAATTTTAAGAGTATAATTCTAAGAGTAAAAGCCAATAGCTCATAGAAGTTTCCACAGTTATCTTCACTTCATGTCTAAGTACAGCCCTTTCCAACACCAAGTAATGATTTCTGGCACTGTCACAATAAGGTAAATATCAACAGCATCAATACCAAAGATTCACTCTTGAATATGGGGGATGGTACAAATACCCATCTGCAAAGACAGAGTGAACATGGCAGGGAAATGACTGCACCCTAAATGTCGGGTTTGAAAGCAATCTTAAAGTGAGTGAAAAGCCCTTGAGGCACTTGGACACAGGATTTTTTACATCTCTACTATCTCCTGAGAGAGGCACAAGGGATGAAACGGGTGCGTTCTGCTTGAGATGTCTCTAGCCACTGTGGAAACAAAGGCAGCTCCCAAGCAGATTTTCAGGACCAAAGACAGCTCTTATTAAACCGTTCCCACTTTGTTTCTTTCCCTACATATAGGAGGGAAATGTGGGGTTTCCTTTGCCAGGCAGTTGGGTACAGGCTACATCCTCCCATCTTGTGCAGTCAGAGCTGCTGTCCAGCAGGTTTGCAGCTTCATTTCTTCTGTGGGTGACCGTCCCTCCATCATTGTGGTGAGACAGAGAAATAAGGGAGGAAATTACGCTTCTGAAAAAAATTAAAGCTTCTACAAAGCTGGCTGACTTCCCCAGCAAGAAAGAAGAAGAGGCCATCTCATCAGTCAAGATGCTCATCTGGCCCTTATTCTCTCTTCATGTCAAAGACAGACACTGTGCCCTGCTGGATTCCACCTGTCCTAATTCCACATCATGGGATTGGCACTGCCTGGGTGTGACCTAAGAAGGGGCCTGAAACAACATTTAGAGAGGTGAACTCGGAGCTCAGTAGCTGTGTATCAAGTGGTACAGAGGCAAGTTTAGGATTTCCTATAACCCAGCCCTCTGTAGACAAGCTAAAATCAGCAGTTCTGTTAATGAAGCACAGCTTTGCAATAATTCATAAGGGAGTAAAATTTCTTTATTGTCATGTTCATACACTCCAAGCTGCACTCTGGTACTTCTAAAGTGATCATTTATTGACAAAAGAATGGAAAATGCTTTCCCAAGTGCAATATAATTTGTTCTTAAATCAGTGTAGATTCTAAGAAATCTCCTAGACCACAGAGGAGAGGACTGTGCTTAAGTTTCCTCTTTAGGTTTACATTGGGTATTAGAAAAATTGAGTTAAATACTGATTATTGTATTGATAATACTCATGACAAACATACATATGGGAAAACAGAGTCCTATAACTAATATACCTTAGAATGCAGAGCTGGCTGTGCTCTCCAAAGCCTGAAATCTTATATTTCTATGTGGTGATTTTTAAAAGTATTTATTGTGGTTTTTTTTTTCTGAGTCTGACTTTTGACTTCTTAGTCTTTTTGAAGGGATCACACTGAAGTTTTGATACTGCTTGGTGTAATGAATCAATGTTCAGCTCAACCTTTTTGTTCCTTAATATCAATGAACATTTGGCGAATTTCTACTACTGCTCATTTTGACAGGATGAGGACAGCATTCCCTTGTCTGATAGCAGAGGTGACTAATGATCCTGTATTTTTCAAGCAGGCAAAAGTTGTGCATTTAGTACCATTGTGCATTTGATTTGCATTTTATTCCAATCTCCTTTTTAGCTCTCAGGGTAATTTTTGCGTGTTCTACTTATTTCAGCTATCTGGAGTTACAGCACGAAAGCTCAGAGAAGATTTTACTGAGTGAAAACTTTGAGTTTTTCAATCTTTGCCCTTGAAGCTCTCCAAAGCAGAACAGTCTATCAGTCTCTTCCTACATTACTCTTTGAAAGTTTTTCAAGCAAAGATAAAGAAAAATCCATTATTTCATTTCCTTTCCAACAGTACAGAGCACTTTTACATGTTATTCCACAGAATTTATAGTTTTTCAGTAAAATTATTCATAAGCTGCTTTTCATTGTCTGTAATGACCTCATATGGATGCCTATAACAAGTAAAAGCTTTGTTCTCCCAGTGAATGATGAAATATCTGTGCCTGCAAAAACCTCCTGGAATAATAACTAGCAATTAATCATGGTAAAGGAATAATAAACCTAGCAGATTTGGGTGTAGCTGTATCAACAGACTTGATGCCGTACCTACCATTTGTTGTATTTGGAGATTTTGCGCAAACAAATTAACTTGTTGGTCACTTGCTCACTCTCTGAGTCTATCTGATCTTAAAATCATATTCAGTAATTTAAGCAGTAAATGGGTAAATCTCAGGAGCCAGGTGAAACTTTAATCAATTGGTGAAGTTGAAGCATAAGAAGAAACTCTGTTCTCTTCTTAATGTTACATCATCAAGCCTAAAGAGAACAACTGGGGCTCTCTTAAAAGGGAATTATCAAATTTGAGCAATCCTATATTTATAAACTCATTTAATATGCAACTTTGTTAAAGAGTAGAATTTCTTTCCTTTTCTGGTACTTAAAAATTTTCTGCATACTTTCTGTGAGTGAGAACTAATTTGAGGATGGCCAAACATATATTTGCAAAGTATATAGCTGATACCTGGAAGAGAAGAAAAATCCAGTAAACACTGCTCAAGCTTTCCTCTTTCTAATGATTTCACTAGTGGGATGCATAGCCTGGATTCTGGACTGCTGATATTTACTAGGCTGCTAATAATCTGCTTTTAGACTCCTAATTGTTTAGAGTTTGTAAAATGTAAATAAATAGTAGACTACTTTTTACTAAATTTTGTTCACGTACCAGAAATCTGTGGCACTTATCTAAGATCCTTTATCAAAGAAATATATGATAAAATGATAAAAGATATTTCTAGGCAATAAAATCATGATACTATTTGAAGCTATAACTGACTTCTCATTTTCTTTCTCCTGGGGTCATTATAAACTAAAACTTGTTTTCTTTCTGGACGAGTTTTATTTTCCTTTTTAATGGATTTGTCACTGTTCACTCAGTACACTTTCAGTCCAGGCTCAGCTTTAAAAGAAGTGGGGTGTCTCCGGTTAGTATCACAAATTGAAAGGATGTAACTGTGCTGTATCCTTTTGTAGAGCTTTCCAAAATTCAACATCTCCACATCTTTCCAGGCTTTCCAGTCCTTCTAGCCTTCCTTTTCCTTTTCTATATGTGTAATACCCAGAAAATGACAAAATGTCAAACCTCTGCTTTAGCAAATGCCTTCATTACATATCTACGTTACTTATTTATATTTTCTTTGCTTTCTGCTTTTTTCTCCCCTTAGGAGACAATATTTTTTGACCACTAGTGATTTTTGCACCCCTTGTTCTCATTCTGTATATGGAAAAAAAAAATCCTGAATGTTACTGCAAAAGTCACCTTGTATCGTTTTGGTTTTCTTTACTTTGTGCATGCTTCATTGAAATTTTTTGTTCCAAAATATTTTCTCTCTCTCTTCTAGCTCAGAATCTAGAAGGTTGATGATTACTTTGCTTACATGTTTTTCAAAAATTTTCCTCAGTTTACATGAAGTAAACAATTCTTTTATGTCCATTTACATAGTAAAAGGTATTTCCAATGTTTGCTAATTGGGCAGAGGGTTTTCCAGAGAGGTTCTCTAAACATAGGTAAACTATGTCTGTGTCTTCAGTGAGTTGATAGATATTCATTTAGCTCACTTTTCAGGAATTGATAAATGCAGTTCTCCCTTTCTCTCCCCTGGGAATTAGACTAGTTTTTTTAGCCTTCATGATAAGAGAGGTGCTTGAGGTTCTGGTAGACAGCTATTCCTTATCTCTTGAGACTATCCACAACAAGTTGAACCATGGAGGTGGGGAAACACTTGAATTATATGTGTTTAAACTTTTTAATAATGCATAAATTTTGCCTTAAACTAATGCTGAGTAAACTAAAACTCTTATGTACAAATTGAAATATCAGTGTACACACAGTTTCTATGGGTAGTGATGCCCATTTCACTTCATTTCAAGTTGGAATAATTAGAATAGTCTTGTCAGCTGTTAGCTGACTCCACACTTCTCTTACCAGTGCACAAAGATTTTTTTGACAGAAGAACCTGAAACAGCATGTTGGAGTTTGCTTTGGCCAGCCAATTACAAAATATAGGCAAATATAACTCCAGGCAGTGCCTGGAGTTTTTGTCATTCCGGCACGACCTTCTGGACATAAGATTATCCTGTGTGGTAGGACACCAAGTTTCTACAGGACGTGGGTTTCAACCTGGCCATAAGTGCTCAGAGTTGCAAGCATGGACAAAATTTCTAGGAAGTCACTGAGGAGCCTTTTCATCTCAGCTCTCACAGAAAAAGGGGGTGGCATCTGTTAACCACTATAGGATCTCTTCATTGTAATTTACACAGATTTCGCTGCCTGCAAATAAGTGTAAAATCCCACTTGTAATCTCAAGAAAGGACAGCATACGGCTGAATCTGACAGCTGTATTCTGCCAGGAAAATAGCAGATTCCCTTTTCCAAATTAATTTCATTTGAGTTTCTAAAGGCGCTCATTATGTCTAATGTTGCACCCTTCTGGTAACCTCTGCTGGTATGGAAGGATGACCTTTTCTAATGTAACTGCCCAACACTGCAAAAAAGAATTCAGAATTACTAGAGTCAGAGAGAATAACCCTGACACTTCAGCCAAGTGTATGAACCATTTGTCCATAAAAACCTGGGAAAAGTGTGACCCAGGTCCCAAATTCTGCTTAACGACTTGAACACCCCTTTCATGGAAAACTTTTACCTCTCCCCATCTTTAGAAACAGGGTGGTTGTAATACGTTGCTGCCACTGTCAGTTGCTACCTTTACATACTGTTGAATAATCTGAAATATACTGGCTGGCTCTTTGAAACACTGCTGTAAATTTGAAAGCTTTCTAACTCTACATTTACGCACAGATACCGAGTGAATTCATTAGTGTGCCTCTGCATTGTTTCCATAAATACTTCAGCTTCACGTTTACTAACAGAAATATTGTGTGGGCTTTCAATTACTCTGCTAATGAGCTTAAATATGTTTTAGTTGGATTTGAATTAGTGTGAGGAATTTTTTTTCTGAGGCACTTAGTATAATGAGGTGAAAGGTGTTCTGTGTGTTGCTGAATATCTTGGGTGTGACTGGATTAATCTTTAGTGCTGACAAGGCTTCCTAGAGTGTATCTGCTTTACCTCTAAAGATAAAATTAAAAGCTCAGGGCACTAAACGTCTGCTGCTGTCACGTCTGCATAAAAGAAATTATAGCACAGATCAGAGAGCCTGAAAGTCTAATTTTGTTTTGTCATACCAACATGAACCAAAAAGAGAATGTCCCAGAGCAGTAGCTTGCACCTGGAAAGCTGAAGTGAGCATCTCCATTGATTCAAAGAATCAGAAGATGTTTCTGGTGATCTTCATCCAAGTGCTTTGCCCACTGTGCCTGACTGCAGATTCCTGTGGTTTGCAAGAAACTTTTTGAGAGTTATAAAGGGAAGATAGTTTTCCCTTAGAGTGATGGCAATGGAGAGGAGGAGAATATCTTGTACCATGGCCCCCCTATCTCAGCCCCATGAAATAATGTCCCCTAGAGGCCTACATTTTCCTCTGTCACCTGATAAATTACTTCAAAGTACTTTATTCAGCAGTCTATAAAAAAAAAATTATATTCTCTGAGCCAATAGTTTAAAGTTTGGGATGTTTTGATTTTTTTTGCTTTCCCTTATAGCACAAGGCATATATTTAGTATCAGTATCTCTCTGGCTCACCAACATCTGACAGGCATATCACTTGCTTTTGTCTCTACCTTCTCTTACCCACTTCCAACCCCACTTTTCCAAAAGAGCTGGAAAGAACATAAGCAAATTAGGAAATAATAATTAAATTATATGTACTATGTGTTTTATTTGACAAGACAGATTCTCTGAAGGGCAGCTGGATGAATGAGTGATGAGAAGATAAGTTTCAGAAAAGCAAGAAGGGATTTGTGTTTAATAATAAATGTTCCATCTGAAGGCAAAATTATGATTGCATATCATAAAACCCCCCAAAACTAATAAAATAAAAATGGAAGAAATTATTCATGCTGGGTTGATTTAGTGTTTACTGAAAAAGTCTGGCTACCTCCTGGTACTGTCTGACATTTCCTTATGTTGACATGACTGACAGATGAATTATATGCTGTTGCTAATACTAACAAACATCTCTTTTCCCAGGACCTCAGAAATAAAACTGTCATTTTTTCAAGATGCAGGTCACAATAGGTCTCTGTCTTTCCCAGATGTTGAATTAAAAAATCTTGAGTCAGGTGCGAAAAGAATGATCTCACAAAGAAACATACTTGGTGCTTTTTACCTGTTATTTTTTGTTTTGATTTGTTTTGTTTTTGTTTTTGTTTTTTGGGGGTTTTTTTGGTTAGTTGGTTTTTTTTTTAATTCCTGAGGCCTTAGGGTGATCTAAAGACACATATTGAAGGATTTATTTTGAAATCTGAATGGTCAGAAATTAATCTCCATTGTAGCTTACTTAATTTTTAATAATGTTTTAGATTCTATTTTCATTCAATCCCTACAGAAATCGGGGCTTTGCAGAATAAAAACATTGAAAAAAAATTACACCAGTATATCCCATAAAACCTTCAAGCAAATCACAAAAGTTGGCAGCCAAAAAGAATGCTAAGTATGCAGCCCAAATTTGTCAATTGCATGCTCTTGCTCCCAGGCAATACATCATGTGTGACATTTTCACTTCAATTTAGATCCTTCTAGTCTTCCTCTGATCTTTTTCTGCCCTTTTCTCTGGATTTCTTAATCTCTGTCCACCGTTGAGGTCTTTCCGCTCTTGATTCACTTCACTATCTTTACAATTGTCTTGGCTTTGCTGCAAGATCTTCACATTTTTACATTGTCTTTAGTCAATCTTTCTCCAGTATGCCCCCACTGATATTTTCCCTCTCCCCTTTCTCTACCATCCTACTTCTATCCTACTGAGATGGAAGGTGGACACTCTACCTGAAGTGTTGGACTCTCTCAGACCCTTCTATAACACAATGTCAAATTACCTGAAATATTTTCTTTTCTCTCCAGAAAAACATATGAAACTGGACTGAAGGAAAAAAAAAACCCAAATATCTTAAATAGGGGGCAAATTTATTAATGAAAAAAGGTTTATTTTTGGCATGAGATTTTCCCTGAAAAATGAAAATTTTTCCAATTCCAGTGTTTAATTTTTCTGGATTGATTCCTAGTTCTAAAAGTAATATTTTGCACTTAAGTGAAAGCAGCTCTATCTAAGAGGAAGTTTAGGAGTGTACAGTGAGACTGACATTTTCACAGTAAGGCTTTACTCTACAGAAAAGACAGTGTGCTAACTAACTGGAATATAATTTTATAGAACAATCACTATTTCACCCTTGCACCCCTGTTTTGCTTTCTTTTCACCCCCTCATTACAAATTATAGTGCATAATGGCACCGTCAGTTAGCAATTGCTCCATAATTAGTGTATAGTCTACAACAGCTACAAAATTCACACCCAAGGAATTAAGCTTTTTTAATTATTTTTTTTTCACCTTTTCCTGATATAGCATTAAATAAGTTACCATGATTCTACTATGGAGTCCTAGCATTCATTTCAGAAGGAGAAATTTTATACAGGTAGTGTATAGACCCAGATAATAAAACAAAAATTGTGCATAGGTTGTATATAGTCCTGGGTAATATTAAAAAAAAAAAAAAGAAAAAGAAAGGACTATGAGAAAAACAACATAGTCCAGCATGTTACTATAAAACTTGTAGTTTTGGAAGTCTTGGAATTCTGTTGCTCTATCCCAAAAGGATTGTCTTGACAGGTCCCTGCAAGTTCTGTGGTTAAAGCAGTTTTAGGCCAAAACTAGATGCTATCATATCCCTCTTTTGATGGAGAAAAGGAAGAGAACTGCCTAGCCAATTAACCTAATCTGGGTTTTGTCTAATTTTTCTGCTTTGCATAACCACAGTATTAACCAGCAGTTCAGTCCTGCTCATCCCCAGTGCTACATAGAAGAAAAGAACCGTTTGTATATTACAGTGTAATCACAATATCTACTAATTTCCTCTGATACACTACAGGCCTCTTTGAAAGGAGATTGCTGGCATTATCCCCATTTTATAAATGAGGAGCCTTAAAGTACAGCAAAATGATTTCTCAGGAACTGAGAGTTACTGATAAAGTGGAGCCTGATATCTGTGAAGCTGATAAAGGAAGAATAAAACTCAGTTATCCTAAATTCTCAGCACAATTCACTCTCTGCAAGCTTCAGTGCTCACTTACATCTGGGATTATGACAGAAGTCTTCAGCAAACCTTTACTCCTGCATTTCTAACTAATTTATTTTCTAATTTTCTTAATATCACCATACGTAGGAGTGAATAATTACAAAATTGCTTGCTTTCTGTGTGTTGTGTCCACAAGGACATAACAAGGACATTTTAGTGGAGATACAAAATAAGATTGACTTCAAATAAGAGTTCTAGCACTCTCCTTCCCTTTTTTAAAAAATGTCTCATGGACTCATTTTGGTGCTTTGACAAAATGAGACACAAATCTCCATGGATTGAAAGGAATAAATTGTTTGAAAAAGCCCTGCAAACCTTCACAGCTTCGTAGCTCTTCATCACACGTTAACTCTCCAAGGAGCACTGTTGCTCTATTTCAGACACTTCTGCCTTGCCTCAATGCTGGCCATAGGTCTCCTCCCCTTCCAATAATTAAAAATATAGTACCAAAGGACGAGAGAAGGGGTCTTTTTCTTGTAAATTAAGACAGTAATTTGTAAGACCCCTATTTAATTCCTTATAGAGGCAGGATTTTCAGAGAGATCAGAACCTTATTAATATATGGATAGTTTTTGTTGGGATATTTTGACCTTCAGATGGGATTCAGAAGCAAGATTAAGAATCAGATAACAAAATTCTGGCAGGAATGTAGAGATTTTCCTGCTCCTCCTCCTCTAAAGGGAATAAAGCAAATTGGAGAGGCAGAAATTACTGTGTCTTATGTGCCTGGACAGTGAAATTTTCATAATATTATATTCTAATTTGACCTAGCTGGAACTAAATTTACACTTTCCCCTTTGGCATATTTGTGTGTTTGCTTGCTTTCCCAGTCCTCACTGCTCCAGGACTCCTTAAACTGGATATATTAAAACCTTTCAGAACCTGTAACCTGTCTATAAGAAAATCTTATATTATTTGATCTCCTCTCGCACTGGGTCAAATGTCACTTTTTTTTTTTCCTGAAAAAAAGCTAGTATCAAATTTAGATTTTTATTCTTCTTTTAAGTGATAAGAAGCATCTCCACAAGGTTCCCCTGCCCTGAAAAGCAGGTGGACAATATCAAGCTTGTTGCTTAAGATACCTCAATTGTTAAGCGTGTTTGCTATCTGAGGGCTGGCAAGTGAACACCAGGCTCTTCTGAGTTCCAAAAGCTAACAACTTTAAAAAGCTATTTTTGATCTCTAATGCACCAGATCCTTGCTATCTGAAACAAACTTTCTGTGTTTAGGTGATGAGTGGACTGAAGGAAGGATTGCAAGATCTCTGCCTTGACCCAGTTTTATTGGCCCCTCTTAGTTTTACAGCAGCTCTGTGCTACTGAGACCCAGAGTTAAGGGCATGGTGGTCCATGGTTAACAGCACTGCATGTATGGAGCAGCCATGAAGAGATACCTCTCAGGCATCAAAGAAAAGATTGAAGTGGCATCTTGCAGCTACCTGTGTTGGGGACAACCAATAAAAGAGCCATCAATATCCCAGAATGAAAATGTGTCTGCAGCAATTTTAGATGTGGGGAACGTTAAGAGATGTCATCCATCATATCTGACTGGCAGTATGTTTGGGGAGGGAAGAACAAAGCATAGAGTATTGCCAAAACACTCTAAAAATGTGGCAAGTTTAAGAGAACAAGATTGTCTTCCCTGTAAGATAGAAAACTAAGTCTGAAATTAATTTAACTCCTAGTACTTCTGAAATTGTTGCTTATTCCTATTAGCTATTCCTTAGCAGGATACTGTGAATATTTTACAAGAGCATTTAAAGTTTATTTACAGAAACATCCAAAATTCTTCATTTTAGATGTATATGGAGAGCTGATTGCTTTTTCATTAATTGGGATTACAACTGTAATAATTTAAAAACACATTATTAGTCCCAGTATTATCACAGGTGTAGCTTCCAGGATTCATTGAATTTAGAAAAGACTCTGTTTCTTTTTAAGGCTGAGGTTTTTATTTTAGCAGATTTCAACACAGTTAACCTGTCCAGGCTTTAGGACTAGTTATGGCCTCTGTTCTGTACATTCAAAAATGGATTGGCTATACATTTCTTCACTACCTGCCAGTCCTTGAAATATTCAAGGCAGTTTTACATTTCCTTGGAAGCTTGTGTATAATTGTATTCAAAGAAAGCAAGTTGTAAATTATTTGGGCTATCAGCGTTCACTGAAATTGAGCATTAGTGTGTGAGGCTGAACAACTGTATTCTATTTTTGTATGTTTGTTTGCTTTTTAAAAAGACCACATACTTATGTAAGGCTAGACTGAAGTGTTGTGTAAGTGGGGAGAAAGCATAAATGCAAAGAAGACCAGATATGTGCAAAGCTATAAAGTGTGTAAACCCAGGTGTCCGCTGCTTGCTCAGATGCAGTGGTCTCTCTAGTCTCTGTGTTTCAGTGCAAAGCCAAAGGAACCACTTTAATGGATGGTGTTTTAGTCCTGTTTTTCCAAGAGTTATGAGCCAAGTCCAAGACCTGTAGGGCTGACCACTCTTTCTGCTAACAGTGCAACTTGTTTGTAATGAGGTTTTACCATGAAACAACTTCTGAATGACTCAAAAACTGTAGAATGTTTTCTAAGCTTTGGTCTGAGAATGGTGGTGAAAAGTGGAGTATAGCACTATAGAAGGAGATAGGAAGCAATTGGTGAAATTATTCAAGGATTTAAAATCAAACGTTTGACGATCAATAGTATTCTGCTATTCCATATATTGTCCTTCATGTATACATATATACTTGAACAATTGAACAAAAGGCAGTCTGCTGTGAACAGAGGTGTTTTGTTCACAGAGCCACAGGGAGAGCAGAACAATTAGAAACAGCTTGAGACTAAATATTTCAACTTTTGGAAATGATTTTAGCAACTGTATCTGGAGTGTTTTGTGAGGGCTGTTTTACGACCTCTCGGCTCATTCTGAATAGCTCATCTATATCTGTGTCAAACAGCTCCATTAGGATGATAAATGTGCCTAGAATTTAAAATACAACTTTGAATGTCTCTCACCGATATTTCTTTTCCTTACAGAATTATTTTTTCCGTGTTTGTTTGCTTTTTAAAAAGGAGCCACATCCTCGCCTGTGGCCAGACTGAAGGGTAGAGTAAGTGGCGTGAATGCATAAATGCAAAGATGATCAGAAAATCATCTTTGCAATGCCTTGACGTTGCTGCTTCTCTGTGCAGGTCTGTTTCCTCCCACTGCACAGAAGGTGCTCTGCAGAGTGCAGTTTGTGCTAGCTATGGCAATGATTTGAGGCTACGGAAGCCTGGTGCTCCCACAAGGAGCCTGCCTTGTTCCTGCACCCAGGCCTTACCATCCCAAACAGCCACACCAAGTGCCTGTAGGACTCCCTCGTTGCTGGTGCAAAAGATCTGCAGATCTAAGTCATAAAGGGCTATTTTAATTCCAGCTTTTCTTTTTTTGCCCAAGCCTGTAAAGTAGTAATGAGAGCATGGGGTGGCTCCTTGGTATTATTCTTGGCGACCCACCAGGCACCAAATCTGGGATTCTCCACTGTGTTACACTAATGTGCTGCAATTTTCACCAGTTTGAAATGGGAGTAAACCATCTTCATTCCCATCTGCTAATTTTGAATGTTAGTGATGCTCTAATATTGCATGAATTCAAATGACTGCTCAAGTTTTGTGGCAGCAAAGAATAATGTTCATAAATGTCCCAACTTGGAGCAGAGCTTCAGCCTAGCTATTTGGTTTTTGGAAATAGATTTATACATGAGTAGAATTTTTTATTTTAAATAAACCTTTTTATTTCCATACCTATATCTTCCTACCTCTCCTCACACTGCCACAGCCCATACTGCCAATGCCAGTGTTCCTTTTTCATGTACACAGGGGAAGGTGGTTGCAGTGATATATTTCTGGCAAAGATGATAATGGTAGCTGCATTTTTAGGAGATTTCCCACAGTGGGGAGTAGGAGGATCGGGAAAGTAAGTGGGAGAGTGGAGAAAAAAAAGAGAAATGGTTGCTTGCCTTTCATTCTTAGTCAATGAGAAAACTGAGTGTAGACCCTTGCCTTCACAAGGTAAGTAACCTGCTGATGTTAGACAGTAAATGTTCAGGCACCTGTGAAGTGATGTGACAGCTGCCATGTTGAGACTGAGCAAGCACAAGGGTCATTTACATACTCAGAAAGAAGTGCTCTTTGTATGCTTTTATTCTGAGTTATTTGTTCAGGTTTTAATATATTTCAGATTAGGACAGATGCAAGTGAGGAGAAAAAGAATCCCCAGCTTAGTTTGTTCTGCGTTTTCATATTCCCTTTATTGCATAGTTGAGAGCTGGCCCCCATAAGTTGCGTGTTACTGAATTCTGGGATGTTGAACCCTCAGGAGCTGGGAAGCTGGAATGCTTGTTTGAATTTTATGGCTCTGAATTTTATGGCTCGTCTCTGCCAGTACTCAGAACAGTCAACATCATGTTGTTCTAATCTCTGTTCTCTCTTTTACTTTGTGTCAAGAGTAACCAATTCTTTCTTCTTTTTCTTTTTCCCAAGGATGATACCAGCTACAAACAAGGCCTTTGTTGTAACCAACCTTGTTTCTGGAACAGGCTATGACCTCTGCGTCCTGGCAATGTGGGATGACACGGCCACAACCCTTACTGCCACCAATATTGTGGGATGTGCCCAGTTCTTCACCAAAGAAGACTACCCCCAGTGCCAGTCGATGCACAGTCAGTTCCTGGGTGGGACCATGATTCTGATCATTGGAGGAATCATTGTGGCGACTCTGTTGGTATTCATTGTAATCCTCATGGTCCGCTATAAGGTCTGCAACAATTCCCAGGGGAAGATGTCTAACGTCAGCAATGTCTATTCGCAGACGAATGGAGCACAACCAGTTCAGAACGGAGTCTTGCCCCAAGTCAATCCCAAAGTGGTGGTGAGAAATGAACTCATGGAGTTTAATTGTCAGTCTGCACGGAGCAGCATCTCCTCTTCCTCCAGTTCTGCAAATAGCCGTGACTGTGACAACTACAGCCTCCAAAGTGAACAGGGCACATTGTCCAGTAAATGGAGGCCTCCTTCCCGGTCAAAACACAATATTGACCGGCTAATGGGAGCTTTTGCCTCCCTGGAACTGAAATGTCAGAAAAAGGAGGAAATGACAGACTCCAGAACTTCCACGGTGGCCCGCCACTCGGACAAAGAGCCACTACTGGGCCAGACAGAGTCCAAATTCCGCAGCTTCCTCATGTTGCCTCTGGAGGGCAAAACTAAACGTAGCCATTCTTTTGACATGGGGGACTTTGCAACATCTCAGTGTTGCACCTACCCAAAAAAGATAACAAACATTTGGACAAAGAGGAGCCTCTCAGTCAATGGCATGCTTTTGCAGTATGATGACAATGAGCTAACAGGGGCAAAAGGGACTTTCGGGAGCTCAGAGTGGGTAATGGAAAGCACGGTGTAAATATCAGTGTCTCCCCCTTCTCTTCTCCCCTCATATGTTATAAAGCGTGGTTTTCTTCAGGGCCATGCAATTGGAAAAAGAGGGGAGGAAATGTTTTCTGTTGTGCTGGCTGAAAAGATAGGCAAGCAAGTAAGTTACAGGAATAGTAAAAGAGAAAAGGTCATGAAATGTGAATAGGCACATATGGTACCATCCCTGTCTGGCCCCAACTAAACCATGCGTGAATGTTTCAAGGAATTTGCTAGTTGTATTTAGCATTGCTTTCCAAAAGTTACTCAGACTCTTGGTGAACCTTCACACAAGATTAAACAAGGAGGATGAAAAGGGATTTAAGAGCAGAAATTTAATTTTACAGGGTTTCTTTTTACTTTCTTTCTTTCCTTCCTTTCTTTCTTTCTTTCTTTTTTTTTTTTAATGGCACCTTTTTTTTTTTTTTTTAACCACAGAAATAAACTTCTGTGGATATAACTGGTGCTAGGATATATCTGGTCGTCATTGCAAGGGATTTTCTCAAAAGTGCAGGCAGGGCAGGGCCCCTACAGGGGCAGATCAGAGTAAATTGTTCAGCATAACCTCATGGTCTTAACTGTGACATCTGGGCAAACAATATTTGTTGTTGAATGGACATTTGGTTGGTGTTTAGTTATTTCTGTTCTGTTTTGATTTGTTACTGCTTTTGAGTTGCTTTTTTCCCACAACACAAGGTATGTTTTCATGTATATTTTGGTTTTGTTTTCAGCCTCATCATCAAATCTCCCAGATGGAAAGGAGGATATGTACAAAGATCAAATATCTGATGTACTGTATAACCAACTTCTAATACCATCCCTTTCTGTCCTAGGAAAAGTTAAATCTAGGGACAAATTAAAAAAAAAAAAACATCCTCTTTCTTCCATCTCCTTTATAACCTCTTCTTGTCAATGCTCAAGGCAGATTGCAGATATCTGTAGGGATGTTGCTATCAAAGATGGGGAAAATAGTTATCAGGATATTTAGTAAAGGATAAAGAAAGGGAAAATAAAAGTAGCTCCTGGGAACTCTCCACATTATGAATAGCAGTGGCTTCTGGCAGAGGTCATGCTCTCCCTCAGCTAAAATGACAGACTTGCACCCTACTGTGACAAAAGCTCCTTGTCTGTCCAGTCACCATGACATGTCTTGACTGTATCAGTAACATCAGGAAAACTAAGTTTTTGTATATTACTGGGGACTGGTTATGTTCCAAATTAGCCACAGAAGCTGAGTAAAATTTGGGTATCTCAGAGCAGAGGGAGTCCCATGTATCCCCTGCATTACTATAACCTTTCCCCAGTCTGGTGCACTCCTACTCTACCCTGTCTTTCATCCTCAGGAAGATACTTATAACAGGAGCTCTTCAGGGTTTGTAAACAGATTCTCAAATTGTTTTTTGGTGAGCATTGCTGTGGTTGTAGAAATACACATGGCCCATCCAGCAGAATTTATTTTCTCTACCAATTTTACTGCAATTTCTAGCATTCTGCTGTCTACTGCAACTGTCCTGTCATTTGTTTATTTATTTGTTTGATCAGCTGTTGGGAACCATTCTGAAATTGCACATTGTTACTATGATTTTGTAAAAGAGGTAGAGAAAATGTGCAAGGCACAGAGAAAATAACACATGAAAAAACTCTATGTATATTTTTTTTTAAAAGGTTCAGAGATATATTGTGACATGGCTGTGTACTTGATCTTGTATTCGTCATGTTTCCTACTTGGAGTTTTAGATAAAGACATCTCTGTGATCAGAATATTTTTTCCTTTATTTTCCTTCCTTTTTTTTTTTTTTTTTTTTGCTACAAAATGTACAGTAAAAATCCTTGGGGAAAAAATGTACCTGCTTTTCATTTATTTGTTATTCTGTGGTCTGCTTTGAAACAGAAGTAATTCTTTCTAAATTATCTTTAAAATTTAGACATTTGCTTTTTCTTTCCCACAAACCATCTTTGATTTCAGTATTTTAGGTATAAAGCAGAAATCAAGAAATATATACCCTTCTGGAACGCCAGAGAAAAGATCTTGTAAAAGGCATTTCAACTCTTTTTTCTGTTGTTATGTTTATACAGATCTATCTTACTGGAGTGCTCTAAACCCTGATCTAAAATCTGCAGACAGAAGAGGTAGCATTTTTACATACAGGACAAACTTTCGGTAGGTCTTTGCTCAGATTGTTGCTCAACAACAGCATTAGTAGAGTCAAGAGAGATCCAGTCAAACTTTGTTTGCAACATTTTCCAAACTCTCTGTTTTTCTCACACTTTCTGAGATAAATGACACCTCCAGTACCAGAATCTACATAATCCAGATGTCCAGATGGCAGTTCATATTAACCATTAATGACATGTACATTTATGTTGCAGTGAAAACTCTTACAGATGTTCATGTAGTGAGTTAGTAATTTTCTTTTCTTTGTTCCACTGAGGTGCAGTTGGACTTTTTTATTATGCTACTTCATTCTGAACATGACATCTGGGTTGTTTTTAATTTAGACATTGAGTTCATCTTCAATATTAGTAGCATATGCAGCCATAAACTTTCAAAGTATGTCACTTACTGTTCTCTCCCTTAAACAGGAATACGTGTTCACATTCTCATATAAAATTAAAGGAAGTAAGCCAACAGATGCGGTTTTAAAATAATGGATTGTTGCCAAAGACTCAAGGTAATAAATTCCACACCCCAGCAGCAGCATTTATTACTGTTAATCATAATATTAATTCATTTAGCTTTAATGAATGAGACTCAATCCACATCAGCTGATTTGCAAATACTGAGTAAAATGAAACAGGTGCCAAGTAACTACCTTTGGTGCTCACAGTACTTGGGAAGAAGAGGATTCGGGGACTCAGAGGTGAGGCAGGGAGCCTCATGTTGAGCCAGCAAGTGGCCAGACCTCAGAAAGGGTTGGAGCTACATATGCACTGTGATCATCCTTTAGGTTCCACCAGTCGCTGCCCTACTTCCACTACCAACAAAGCAGGCCTTTAGAATTCTTCTGTGGCTCCCTCTTTACCCCTCTGAGAGATGCTGAAAGCAGCTCTGTAGTTTGGGTTACATTCTGAATCCATCCCCTAATTACTAAGGTGCAATTAAGGCCCCAGGGTCCTCCACACACAATCTGACCGATCTCTACCTTGTCTCTGTTTGCCTGTGTGTACCTCACTCAGCACCTCTGGATTTGATTATTCTTCTGTAGTGCTGCTGTGTGATAAGGGTTCTTTCTTGCCTCACTTCTGAGCACAACTGCACACCAGTGGTTCCTGAAATGACACACAAATGCCCACTTGGTGCAATAAATATTTTCACTCATCAATGAGGAGCTGAGCTAGCTCTAAAGGCCTAGTCCTCTCATCTCAGAAGAGAGAAGTTCTACATTGCTAAGTTTCTATCGTGTCTCACTAGTTAATATGATGTGCAGCTGCACCAACCGTGTTTTAAGGGCAAGGGTCAGGTAGTGCAGATAGTAAGGAAAACAACAGAGATCAACAGGAGCCTTCCGAAAAGATAAGCCTGAGAAATTAAGGGTCCTAGAGAATTTAAAGTGAAGCCTATGGGAATAATTAAAGACATCTGCATATATAACTCCTGTAAGTTAATTTTTTGACATGTTTTATAATCGTGGAACTAGCTTTTTTCCTAAAAATATATGCCATTGGCTTGAAAGAAGAAGATATATTTCCACTGTTAAATTCCACACAGTTAGTCCTGCTAAAAATTCAACCCAAATCTCCAAAATATCTTCCTATCATCCTGGAGAATATTAAAAAGATGACAAAATTTCTGAAAGTAGTGATTATGTGGATTTCATTTGATATCTGCTAAGAACCAAATGGTTGTACGAAATGAAAATAAAAGTATGTGTGTGTGTGTGTGTGTGTGTGTGTGTGTACATATGCATAGCAAAGCAGACCAGACTATTTCCTTAGATTTACACGGTTACAGATTTCATGATTTGGAATATATTTCTGGTTTCTAATGTTTCTCAGTTTGCCAGCTCTAGAGATCAGCAAACTTTCCCACTTTCCTTAGAGGAAGATAACCCATTTGATATGTCTACAAACTACGCACTGTGCTTGGTTATAATTGGGATTAATTTACTTGTAATGCAATGCATAACGAAGAAATGAGAGCTGTCTCTGCCCGGCATGATGTGAGATTGAAAACATTGTAGATTTTCCTTCACTAAACTTGTTTCTACTCCAAATCATGGGACTGATCTGCTCTGGCAAGAGAAAAAAATTATATTCCAAATGCCTTCTTGTTTCATTTCTCACCCTTCACCCAGCAAAGGGCTGCAAAGACAGATGACCAAAGACAGTCCTTGGAGGTTTCTGAATGTGTACAATAAATGCAGCAAATTTAATATAGCAAATTTAAGCACTTTCTAACCTGGAGAGCAATGAGTAATTCCACCTGATAGGTAAGAGAACATTTTAGTCTTTGAACAGCTTGAACATCACATCTGCTTGCAATGTTTTGCACCTATTAACCTGCAGGTAACCCACAGTACACCATATGGTGCTCACAGCGCACCCTTCTACCCTATTGCAGCCTATTTCTCTGGAACCTTTTCTCAGTGACTCTCTGTGTTCAGTGTTTGTAATTGGGCAATTCTGGATGTGTAATAATATTCTAGATGTGGAATTATCAAGAAACTTTTTTAATATCTTGCATGTTTCACCTTTAAATTCCCCTAAACATAACGACGTGATCCCTCTGAAAACATTAAATTAGGATTGGTTTTAGGCTGTGGGCCAGATGAAAACCAAATCAGAGTGCCTTGAAACTCTTGCTTTCAGTATAGGAATTTTATGTTCTGCAGTATGTTTTCCTTGTCCTAATTAACTACTTCTTAATCCCCAAAGGTACAGCATTCCTTAGCATCAGCTGTCAAAAGGCCCTACTATAACGAAACAGTGCCAGATGCTTATTCCCGGTATTACACTTTCAACAGATGGCAAATGTCAGAGATATAAATACACATCCAGATACAGATATATCAGCAAGTGCAGGCATTTGTATTCATTCATATATATTCCCTTCCACATGTGTACATGTTGCACTCTTTAGCTGTATGATGGTTTATGATGCACAGGCTTCCCTGCTTGGTAATAAAGGAATATTTACATTTTTCATGAAATATTAATGGAAGAAAGGGGGAGAAAGAACAAAAACCACTTCTTTATAAGAAACAGATTGGTTGATAAGCTGCATCTCATCCCAGCTTGGAGACATCAGTGCTTCAAACGAACTTAATTGGTGGTGAAAGGGTTCATTCATTTCCTACGACCACAGGCTTACTCCTCCATTAGGCCATTTATTCAGCTGATGCTGCCATGCTGCAAATGAGGGAGCAAGCAGCCAGGGAGAGTTACTGTTCTCCATTCACTGTCCCTATTTGGGAAATCAATAAATCTTTGCAAATAGGAGACAAAAATCCTCCATTGGTTACCTGTACAGTTGCAGA
The DNA here is from genome assembly GCA_013400315.1 of Bombycilla garrulus. NCBI lineage: Eukaryota > Metazoa > Chordata > Aves > Passeriformes > Bombycillidae > Bombycilla > Bombycilla garrulus. The sequence goes on from VXBU01014508.1 coordinate 3,231,574, forward strand.
GGTTGGCATCAGCTTACAGTGAAAGTTTGCCCATAACAGTTTTCATGCAATGAGCAATTGAATGGAGGTCTTTGGAGAACTGGAGATCACTTTTCAAGTTCTTCTGTAGGACTACTGTATTTTAAAAGTATTAATACACCTATGGTCTTCTCTGCAATGAATAATGCAGACTAGTTTGATGCTGGGCTGTTAAACATCACCTGTACCATTTATGAGTCAAATCACAAGATAGGTGTCTGAATAGGAAAAAATAGACTGGTGTTTCAGGGAAGCTGTTCCTCTTTGACAAAGTTGTTGGTTCATAGACATCAAATGCAGGATCTGAGAAGGCACAGGCATGATGAAATGCCTACTTTATACCCTAAGTCTTGGTGAGATTTAAAGTAAAATCAAAAGAGTGGTTGTGTTAATTTTCCTTCCTTTGAACATGATTCAGAGATGGAACTTCAAATAATTAGGCTCATAAATGTGATGTGCCGTAGACAGAATAATGGTGCTCATCAGACGGATGTGATCCAAGTGCTGCTGCAGCAGGGAGTTGCATGCTGACTGCTGGTGGAACCTTCATGCACAAAGGCTGCTGAAGCAGGATCCCCAGGAGAGCGTCACTGCACAGGTCACAGCTGAGACGGGAGGCATGGAGATATAGGAACAGGTTATACTCAGCTATTCCATGTCTAATAAATCATTCTATCCTAGTATCCTGTGGCAGAATATTAGTTATTTCAGAGAAAGTACCTTTAGGAAAACTTCAGAGAACTCTGTCCCAAAGTCTGACGGGCTGCACATCCTTATCCCCTTCTCCATAAAGAAGCAAAGAATTCCTTCCAAACCTCACACCCAGAAAAATAAATCACTGCAGAAGTAAAACTAGGACAAAAAAAAAAAAAAAAAGCTCTGAATGCTTCCTCTTCTTTTAGAGTTCCTGCCTTTGAGTCTGTCAAGCCTGACTTTAAAACAAGATAGTTCTTGTCATCTGAGACTGGGTTGCCTGAGGCACTTGGAAATGGACAGGTGTGTATTTGCAGAGATGATGAGAATATTCCACATTTGCAAGAAGGATAGAGTGCACCTTCTGTGTGCTTCACTGTCACTAAATGCAGACCAAAGTATATAGCATCAGAAACAGCAGCAACATTGAAACACAAAGCAACTTTATAAAATATGAAAGTTTGGGCCATAATGAAAAAAAACAAACCAAACCAAACAAACAAACAAACAAAAACTTGTCACCTCAAACAGGGGCTTCTTTACACAGCTGTGAGGGAAAAAAGACCAGATTTTCGTTCTTGTTTTTAAATGCACCTCTGGATGTGCATGTAATTAAAAAAAACCTCTGTAGAAAAAAAGATTAATCTTCTAAGAGATCATTGCATTCTACCAGGTTGTGTAATAATACCTGGAGATAAGAAACACTCAAATAGCACCAATTTGATCCTAAGAAGTTGATGCTCCTGAATTTAGGGCCAGAAGATGCTGTCTTTTTTTTTTCTTTCTTGTTTAATACAAGGCCATAAATGATAGCTTTCTACTGAAGAAACCCCAGTGGGATTGTGGACTTTTAAAATCAAGTTGTGAGGCCAATTCCAAGCTCAGCAGGTGCATGAAAATGCAAACAGGCCTAAGGCCATTAGTACAAATGCTTTTAAGAGCTGCCAGAGAGCCTCAGCTTGCTGTATGGCTGGGCTGCTACACAAACACATCCAAAATAACTGCACAGACCCAAATGATTGAAGTGTAGCTGCCCATGATACACTGAGTGTTGACTAATGGTAGAAATCATGAATGCAGATGAGACCAATACAGTTTTGGCTGCAACTTCTGGGCTACAGTTTTCTGTTCCTGCTGGGTGCCCAAATCAGAGCATTACTGCTGGCCTGGGCCACAAGGATGTAGGGGACAAAGCCACCTGGATTGTATTTCCTTTACAGACACCATTGAGCACAATTTTGAGTAAGGTTGAGGAACAGTTCCCTCCTTGGGGAATTTAGGTTACAGAGCCCTGCAGAACCTCAGTCCAGAAGGGCAACCCCACTTCTGCCGTTTAGATCAGCCTGTAAGAACTTGAGTTTATTTGAGATGGAAGGAACTTACATCTCTAACCTGGCCTTCAAGGACTCATCACCTTCCCCCCTCTACTTCTCTCCTGCTCCTCCATCCCCCTTTGCCATCCCCCCATGAGATTTCATTCCTTCTCTGTTTCCCTTCTTTGCTATTTTATCATTTGATTTCAGGCAAGAGGCTATTTTTCATCTGCTATACACACCAGCCTAGCCAGTGCCATGAAGTAGCTGCACATGACAGGAGAATGAACATGGCTGATGTGCTTTCTGGTGGTCCTTTCTCAGTTACTCTGCTGCAACTTTGCTGCTCACTGCACTGACTGATGATCACAGTTACAGCTGTTTGAATTATTCAGTGTAACAAGACAATCAACTGAGATCTTTCATCACTCACAAACTGAGGACCCAAATTTCTGGATATGTTGTCTGTCATCATCCTTTAGTGTTCTCTTAGTGGTTGCATGAACTCAGTTCAATACTGGTGACCTTGCTATATTGTCACTACTAATTAGTAATTTGGGGGTGGTCATTTCAAGATGATTTTTCCAGAACAATCATAGAACAAACAATTGACCATAAATACAATGACTAAACAGACCCCCTAAGGTTATCATTGTTCCAGCATGATACAAAGCATAGACATAAGAATATCAAAGTGGTGACCCAGTTTTTAAAGAGCTAAAAGGTATTACTATGTCAGATATGTTAGATTTGCCATTATGTCACCATGTTTAAATTGCATCTGGCATTAATATGGATGATACCAGGTGAAGAGCTTCAGAATTAATCTCTAGAACAGGTGACCTGGATCTCATTTTAGTGAGGAGAGGATCTCCTACCCTTCAGGTGCCTTATCCTCTCCTAATATTTTTTGAGTATCTGCTCTATATATTTAGTAAGCTAATTCCTGTAAATATTTATTTTATGTAGTTATATAACTTAATTCCCATAACTGTACAATGCAGTGTGGCATATTCCCATTATCTATATTTGTGAGGTATATAAATGGGCCACACTGTTGTTCAGAATGAAATCCCCTACAGCTACCACATATTTTTCAAAATCCACCAAAATAAATATCCAGTCTTTCAAGAATTTATATCCTTAGAACAAACCAGAGTGAGAAAATAAGAGCTAAATATGAAATAACTATTGATAGAATTATCCATATATGCTTTCTACCCAAAACTTCAACCCCAAATATTCTGAACAGAAGTAGATCTGAATTCTTCTGGTCTTAAACTTCCTCACAGCCCCCAGTATAACCTAACCAGTGCTAGAAACCTGTACAAATTACAGCAGTTCTACAGGTCTACATTTTTGTCTCCTTTGCTGTCATCTCTACCTCTCAAAGCAGGATTTTCCCACAATCGTAATATTTTCCCTTGGATGTTTTGTTCCTTGTTATTTTTTACCTGATACAAAGCAGTTGATGAAAGAATGATGCTCTCTTTAATACCTCTGTTGGTGACAGCCCAGACAGAGTCAAAATGTGTGTGGTATTGGTGTGGTTGCTCACCCCATGTTATCTCCCACTCTTAAATGTCTTTGTCAGTTACTTCTCATGCATATGACTGCATGAGGAATGCTCTTTCTACCACTGCCTGTATTAGGGTAGGGTAGTCCCACAAGTGTACAGGTATTCTCCACTCATTATTTGCTGTTGGTCATGTCCTCTTCATCACGTGGCCATAGGCAAAGTTATTCTGGTACAGTAAGGGACTAGAAGTACTAACATTAGTTTTACCACAAGTAGCTGTATAGGAAATGTAACAGCTGAAAATACCAATATAATCACAAATTCTAGAATAAAACCTCCTTCTGCAAAAATATGTGCAAATGAGACTAAGATTTGCTAACATTAGGGTAGATCAGAAGCAATTCACAAATGAAAACACAAGAGAAACAAAAGAAAATTCATTAGATGATTTACCTGGAAAATGTAACTCTAAGAGCTTTAAGGGTAAGTTAAAATGGAAATTGTAATGTTTCCTGAACGGTGCTGCATCTACTCCATGTACACTCAGAGCAAGAAAATGAGTTGAGAGGCTAACATGGGGTTATAGCATGTAGTTTGCAACCCAAGACTGTACAATTTCTAAAAGGGTTGTGAAATTCCTGAAGGAGAAATGCAATTACCAGAACTGGGATTAACTAATATTAATTAATCAAAATTGAATCCTAATTTGAAAGGAATTTTCTAAACGTCCTTTACGGAAGGGAAAAGGAAGGCAATGTATTAAAATGAGTTTTGAAATAAATAAATTATTTTTAAAGAGGTTGAAAGTGGATTTGCAATCCAGACCTAATACTCAGTTTGCTCCTAGTATCTAGATTATAGGAGATTATCACAGATCAAACCCCTTTAACAGAAAAGAGCCTTTTAAATCCACTTCAGCATTGCCCTTATTAAGAATGAAGGAGAGAGGCTCCTTCCACTGGGAGGAAAGAAGCCCTTAATTCATGGCTTGTCAAAAGAAAGGCACTTGCTTCAGCGCTGAACGAGGTTAGTTATGGCCCTAATTTACACAGCAGCATGTCTTCCTGGAGGAAGGGACGACACCTTTAAGTAATAATGAACAAGTGTGCATTGACAGAATAATAATCACAGATTGAAAAGGTTACAGCAGAGAAGGTGGTAAAGCTAAGTGCCTGCTTTAATTCCACTGGGTGCCATAATATCAGGACTCGGGAGCTGCACTTACAATATAAAATAACATTAGTGTGGCAATTAGGACTTAATGGTTTGTGGAGAGAAGTCTGCAAGACTTTATAAAAACATCTAAATTAGTCTGTATTCAAGTTTTATTTCACTCACACTTTTCTTCTGGCTGTATAGCCCTCTCCCTCAAAGGCAGAGTTCTTTTAAAACATTGAGAAGAAATGCTAGAGGAACTGGGGACACTTCTCAGTACATATATAGGGGTATAATTTAAATTTCAATTATTCAAATTGAATAATTCTTTAAATTTATTAAAATTAAAGAATCTGGCCTAGAGTCCCTCTGAATAAAATTGATGGCATTCATTTGCTCCAGTAAGCTGACAAAAAAACCCCATATCAGTTGATGTACTGACCTGATCTCCTAATCACTAAATTTTGACCTATCTTAAGGTGCAGACATCCTACAGCACTTAGAGAAATATTATTCAAATGGGAGCTTTTTGCATGAATTCATACTCCACATATTTTGCTACGACCTTCTACTTGTCTCAGAAAGAAGAAGTCACTCAGATTTGCAGGAGATAATCTACAATTTTCAAAGTTCTGCTGAATTCTGGGGCATCCCTGTCACCATGATATCACGGTGACAATGACTTGGCAGTGCTGGGCTTGCAAAAAACCTTGAAGAGCATGTAGAAATTTCTTCATGTATGGGGCATAAGAAGCAGGCAAAACCAGAGCTTGTTTTTTTTCAGTCCACTACATGGCACGAGATTTTAAACTTCTATGAAAATACGTTTCTTCAATAATTTTCATATATGACTTCCCTTCAGCATATCAGTCAATGGCTGACTGACTGCAGAAATCTCAGGCACTGAAAGTGCACAGCACCATTGTCTCCATTCCTGTCTGACCATTGCACAGTTCTGAATCTGCCTGAAAATTGAATTTACACATATTTCTCTGATCACTGGTGGCAAGAGCTGATTTCCTCAAATTTACTGTAAGGACTGACAGAAATGAAGCATGATCTCTCTTCCCTCTTCCTTCACACATGTAAAAATTTTCTGTTTCAATTTATTTTGTGTCTTATCTCTGGTAGATATGTTTATATGACTATATATTCTCTGTCTGAAACTGAAAGCTCAGACACCACATAGGTCTGCATTGATCCATGTACTGACTGTGCAACTATTCTATTACTTCCAGGGAAGATTTCAAATTGCTCCTTTTCTTTTAGGATACACCTTTTGTAGGTTTGGTGTGGGAAAAAAAAATACATGCAGGGTTTTGATTGCTGTCTTTCACTAAGCCTCTAAAAATGTACAGGCAATTTGGAAATGTCAGGAAAAAAAAAAACAGTCCCAAAAAATTATTTATTGTGAAGTAAAGACACAAAAATAGGTTGCCCAGAGAAGCTTGTACATGTGTACATCCATGCACACATCTATATAATAATACTGTCAGAATTTACACAGACATGGAATTTTCATTTTCCTCACCAAAGAAAAGTAAAATGGCCAAGCTTACGAGAAGGGATGGTGTCTAAGCAGAAAGGTGGGATGCAAAGACACTGTACAATCAGCTGTCCGTCTCTAGTGTTAATCACACTATTAATTCCTTCCTAAAATCCGCTACTCTATTCACCACACTTCATTCCCCCCTGATGAATACCTCTTTTGAAAAGAGAAGAACTTCAGACACTGCCCTTTTAGGTATTCCCCTTCTTCATTTCTGTGATGACTGAGTGCACAAAAAGCATCAGGGATTAAGATTGAAGTTTTGCTGCAAAACCGGCGTGAATCAGGTCAACATGACACAAGAAAATCAGAATACAGCAAGATGAGGCAGGATAAGCAAACTTATCGACTCATAGGTGCAGGATTGGTTTACATGACCTTCCCACAATTTTCTTCCCTTCCACACTGTGGAGCAGAAGAATAAAATTAAACACAATAGCAATAAGTGTATTGCTTCGCTGCTGGGTTTCTAAGCTTATCCCCATGGCGTGCACTGGGATTTGAATACTTAATTACTGAGTTTATCCTTTTGTCAGATATACCTTTTAAGGTGATATTCTGCTCTTCTTTCTGCCTGTTGTGTGGGAAATGTGTATATACTCAAGCCTATATACTACCAATGTGTTCTTTTAAGTAGATACTTCTGAAGCGGGAAGGATTTATGTATTAAATACTGGAGAATTGTACTCCCAACTTTGATCTCTGAATCAAGGGAAACAAAGCAGATTTGCAAAACACAATCACTTGCAAATTGCCTCCCAGGGTATTGGTGGGGATTGAATCCTGGAATAGAGAAAGATGGATTTGCTCAATGTCCAAGAATTTGAATGTGTTTTCTTGTTAACACATTAGGCACAAATTACCTGTGCCATTGCTGGGTCAGCAGTTGAATACAATGAGATCTGGGTTACTCACAGGGAGTGGAATCTGGTAGAGGGGACAGAAGATGCAGTTAGTTTCTCTGCTTCAGTCTACAGCAACATCAGAGTGGTTATCTCATGGAGGAAAGAGAGCAAAGACAATCTGATGGCCCATGCCCCGTGCTAAAGCATGCTGGTGACAGAAGATATACATTTACAGCTTGTATTTAATGCAGCAGTGGCCTTTCACACACAAATATGAAGATTTATTTTTCCAGAATATCACAAAACACTTATTACCTGGAAAACTGTCCCCTGTCCTTTGGATTAATGACTATGTTATCATGTCATATTTGTTTTCCAATGCTACTTAATCCTGCCTATTTAGACATACCTGAAAAGCTGGATCTGGTGTAAGAATCAAGAATAGTCCCTCCAGATAGGGGAGACTCTCTAATCAAGCCTTGTTAATGTTTTTTTAGAACTTTGCATTATGTTCATGTTCTTGTTAAGCAGAGAGGGCCTACAAAGATATCTAGCCACCTAATAACAAATAATACTAACAAAAGCATTGCGATTATTGAGTCTGATTGCTTTTCAATCTCCAAACCCAGGAGGTGACCCATGAAGTATTTATTTAACACTTAAGACCTCTCATCATTCATGTGTGTCTGTCTCTTGATCTCATCTGCAATGTCTCCAACACTGGAGCAGTAGGAGACTTAAAACCCTGGCTTGCATCCCTAGTCTTTGGCCACTGATAGCATTCCTGTTCTATTGGAGCAAGAGATTTTTTTTTTCCCTCCAAGACAGAGATCATAAACACACTTAAATTTTTTGTAATAGCTGACCTTACACCGATTCACGACCAAAACCACAAACTACCCTGATTTCAGGTTCAAATCTTATCTCTGTTGAACACAATCATCCCATAATCTTGTGGCACTAACAGATCACATGCAAAATCAAGTGCAGAATCATATGTTAAAAAAAAAAAGTGGCAAATAGTTCTTCATAGAAAAGAGAGACTACTTTAATTACTGTCAGCAGACAGTGACCTTGAAATTATTTGTATCTTTTAATTTTATAAGCCATTCAGATACTGGATTGATGGGGATAGAATAAGTATCCAGTCTGAATCCTCTAAATTATTAGGCTGATTTCTAGCTGAAGACATTTCAGTAAAAGGGTTATATGTTTCATTTAGGTAAATATTGATAGGATCTTTAACTACTCTTCCTAGCATAAAAATTCTGAAGTCTGTCACTCTCTGTGCTTCAAGGCAAAAAAATGGATCCAAAGTCAGTGATTTTTGTCATGACACTGCCATATTTGGTGTCTTTCATAAAGGTCCTATACTTAAATTATTTTGACAGATTGTCAGCTTCCATTAAAAAAAAAAAATTAGCCCTTCAGACTATGGCAAAAAATCTCTTGACTAAATTTGAAGATCAGAAGGTAATTCAAATGCCAAATTTATTATTTTAATGCCATAATATCTTTTGATTGGGTTGTGGCAAGGCTTGCCTATGATTTTTGAAAACTTAAGACCATCCATCCTGTGTGTCAGACTGGATCAGAAGGAAACCACATCCTTTTTCTCTTCAGAATAAAGCCTGTTGACTTTGTCTTTTACAGCACCTGGCAGAGTTGACATCCAGCTTTAGGACACTTAATCTGGAGATTTCATGAGACCCACTAGAGAAGTCAGCCCTTTTCAGGCCTAACTGGGGAAACCCATTGTCAGATATTCCATGGGTCTGTTCAACACAACTCTTCCAGAGGAAAATAGCAAGTTAACTTCTCACTGTCAATTTGATGTTGTCTCAGCTGAGCATCACACACTGCACCTGCAGCTCCCTGCGCCTCCCTGCACACGCTAAGCCACTAACCGGATAGCAGCCCTCCTCCACATCCTCCAGGTCACAGGAGTTCTAGGGACAGAATGAGGTTTAAGGTTAACTACCTTCTTCCAGAAGATTATAAATAATTAAGTAAGGCAGGCATGTGCAAAGATGGTGTGGACTCCTGCGGGGGAATGCAGCATGGGAGCCTCCTGCCCCTCCAGTATCACAGGTGGGTGGGGATTGCCAGGTCAATGGGGAGCAAAGGCTGGCATGGAGACAGTGGGGCCAGGACTGTAGGTGCCCACATGCACAACTCCCTGAGCCATCTGCTCTGAATTAGACTGGATTAGACTAGACAAATCCCTTCTCGCTGCTTATGTGAGATCGATTTTTCCTATGCAAAATATGGCTTAGAGGAAGGGGCTGCCTCTCTCACTTGCTAGGGAAAGGCTATCAACAAGGAGAGCATCTGCAGCCAGATAAAATAAACAGCACCCCTAAATGAGAGATGATGCTTTGTCAGGCAGTTTGTTGTTGCTTTTTTTTCTCCTACCTGTGTCTCTTAGACACAGGTAAGCAAAGAAGTCAGTACGAATAGCACTGGATTCATAATCATTTTACAGAGAGGAGGAGTACACAAGAGGAATGGACGAATCTGAGGCAAAATGTCCTTAAGCACCATTTACATCACGGTTCCAAAGAAGACAAAATCCATTTCATTCTTGACTTTCCTAGGTGGTTGTCTTGTCATGGAAGCAACAAAACAAAAAAGAAAAAAAAAAGTGCTGGAGAGCAAGACTTTCGTTAGTATTTCAGGAGTCTGTGCTTTTTATTGTGTTCATCATTGTTTTGCTTACTTGCTGCAGTCCTGAACCCAGCTGTAATGACCCACCATGGCTGTGTAGCCCTCAGGTTTGTGAGACACTAATTGTGATTACTTGTGCTTTTTCCACCTATATAATGGCCCTTTGGCAGGGTTAATCTTTGCTTCTTTCTTTTCCAAACAGCTGCTGCTTCTGCCTTACAAATGCCCACTTTTCCTTGTGAAGGAAGAATGCTGGGAAACATAAGGGAACAATGGAGCAAAGGTGCTGGTCTCTAGTTTCAAGATACCTAAAAAAATACCAGTTCCAAAAGAAGGCAGGCCCTGTACCTGCCTCCCTAAATCAAATACAGGGTAGGGTGCACTTTTCCATGTTACTAGCACCCACAGTTCAACTCTTTTAAAATGAAAGCTCTCCTTACCTTTATAATGTTTGGGAGCAAAGGTGGAAGGGTGAACCCAGAGCCATGCAGGAGACTGAAGCAAGGTTGGAACAAAAGTGAATAAAAAGGGAGAAGAGAAACAATATAGTAAATGCGGAGACTAAAGATTCGGAAAATGTCATCAGAAGATATAATGCCTTCTCTTTCCAGATCCTGTGCAAAAATAGACCTTCATCAGAGAGTTTACATCACTTATATCAGGAAACTGGAAGGATTTACACTGTTTCAAATTTTGAGACATGATACCGAACTATTTTACAATAGTAAAAATTAGAATCATCTAAAACCAATGGAATTATCCCAGGCCTGTATGCATTATATTGTCTAGAAAGAAGGTGGTTTTTTTTGTCATTTCTAGTCAGAAATTACTGATAAATAAAATAAAAAATATTTTTCTGAGTAGACCATTCCTCATGAGGTGTATTTTTTTTGCACAATACTTCAGGAAAATATAGCCGAACTGTCATGAAAGGATATTTCAGCTCCTTTTCACAAATAAAAAGCATCGTTTTCCATTGAAAAGGTTTTTTCTTCTATTATGAAATGAAAAAGAATACAACTCAACAATGCAAAATAAATTAAAGAATGGTTTTCTTTTGTATTCCAGTAGGAAATGAATGCTTTTTTTCAGTATTAAATTTTCATAGAACAAAAAATCTATTTCCTATGAAGTACTAGTAAAGACATCCATATGACTAATCAATCTTATTTGTTTCAACGCCATATCTTTGACATAAAGAAATGCTGTACTTCCAAAAGCTCTAATTTTTTATGGCACTTAACACTATATCAGCGACATGACAGTTTTGGCAGTGTACTGTGCTATGTGGTTTGATCATGCTGCAAAACTTAATAGAAATTTCATATTTATCATATGTTTTGGTTGGTCCAAGCATTGATTGAACAGCTCTATATATAATATAATTAAACTAGTAACAAGTTCTTCAGGCAAATCCTTTAGGTATCATATTCAGATTTTATGATCCTTTTGATAAGCGTAATCTTTTCTCTTACATCTGAATGGGATCCAGTAGTAGTACAACACAGGTTTCCTTGCACATTGCTGCAATATAACTTAATTAACCATATTGCTTGATGAAGTTTGGAGAAAATGCTGTCGCCAAATTCTAGACAAATTCTCAGAATAATCCTGAAAAGGTGATCAAAATATTCCTGGATTGTGTTCACACTTGACCACTTCTAAACCAAGCCACAATTTTTCTCAGAAAATTTCCCATGTTTTCCAGAAGAAGTGAACAATTTGCCTGTTGTGATACTTTAATTGCCAAATGGCCCCAAAATCAAATGATATGTGGCACAAGTAAGGTCAAATGAGATTGCTTACAGAATACAGCAGACATCACACTGGATTAAAGAAATGTCAGCCTATCTTGCTGCATCATCTCTGACAATTTTAGCAGCAGCTTCACAGGTGTTCTGTGATTGTAAGTTAAATATAGCCCCCTTCTTTGGTTTGACAATAAATTTTATCCAACAGGTCTTACAAGCCCGGCTGTAGTCTCCGTGTACAGGGTTCTTGTGACAAGGTTTTGGCAGGAGGGAGCTTCATGGACAACTTCTGTGAGAAGCTCCCAGAAGATTTTCCTATCTCTGACAGAGCCAATGCCAGCCAGCTCCAAGAAGGAATCACCGCTGGCCATGGCCAAGCCCATCAGCATCAGCAGTAGCACCTCTGGGATAACAGAATAAAGAGGGTGGGGGGAAAACTGTACAGTTGCAACTAGACCCTGTAGGAAGTCCACACTGGAGCAGGTTCCTGGCAGAACCTGTGGAAGAGGAGCTCACACTAGAGAAGGTTTGCTAACAGAACTTGTGACGCCATGAGGGACCCACACTTGAGAAGGTTGCTCCCAAAGAGTGAACCATGTGAAAAGGACATACTCTGGGGCAGTTCATGAAGAACTGTAGCCAGAAGGACTGATATTTGGATACGTTTGTGGAGGATTGTCTCCAATGGGTGCTATCATACACTGGGACAGGGGAAGAGTGTGAGTTCTCTCCCTGAGGAGGAAGGAGCATCAGAGAAAATGTGTGATGAACTGACTGCAGCCCCCACTCCCTGTCCCCCTGGGTAACTGCAGGAGTAGGTATAGAAAATCATGAGTAAAATTAAGACCTGGAAGAAGAGAGGGGTGGGAAGAAGGTGTTTTAAGATTCAGTTTTATTTTTCATTACCCTTCTCTGATTTGGGTGGTAATAAATTTTCCCCCACTCATATCTCATTTACCTGTGACAGTAACTGCATGGTCTTTCTCCCTTCCTGTCTTTCAACCCACAAGCGCAAAATTTGTATTTTCTCTCCTCTGTCCAGCTGAGGAGGGGAGTGAGAGAGCAGCTTTAGTGGGCATGTGGCATCCAGCCAGGGTGACCCGTTCACACACCAGTGTACACCTCACTGAAGTTTATTTACAACATTTAAAAAAAAGTCCACCCATGCAGGTTTTCTGGTAGATATACAGAAGAAAATTAAAGGAAAGATCATTTGTCTCTTCCATTTATCTCTATTTACCATTGGAAATTTCTGTAGTCTTTTGCTAATTCTTTTAACTGGCATTTCATAACTACATGCTCAGACATCTGTTATTTAAGATGGATGATCGTCCTCAACAGCTCTTAATAAAATTAAGACACACCCTTCTGGAGGTCTTACTTATTTAGTAATCCCATTACATCTCTGTAATCTTTTTGATTCACTCCCCCTGTGTGTCCCTCTGAACCAACTGCTCCTGCCAATGCTGACTGCTATGTGGCAAAACAGTACCATTGTCACTTCCAATTGCCCTGGCTGGAGCTCAGCCAAAGGCTGTGGGGACCTAATGAGGCGTACCCACTCAGGAGCAAAATGCAGCTCCATTTTTATTCCCTGGGTGACAAGTATTTTGTAAGAGCAATCCATACCTGGTTACCTTAGGAAGTGGGAATAAACATGCGTGCATAATTGCAGTGTGATCTCCAGCACAGCCAGGGTGTGGAGAGAATTGGGCAGCCTCGAGAAGCAGGGGAAGATCCACAGGCCGAGTCATTGAACATGTTCTGCTGCTGTGATAGCAGCATCTGTCTTTGCTAGTTAATACTCTCGTTTGTAGCAAACAAGAAGGGGCATTAGGCTTGTTTCTGCAGGTGTGAAAAGCAATCAAAACCTCCCACTGACTTCAGGGAGAGCACAAGCAGGTGTTTTGCAAGGACACAGTGCTGCTGCACACTCTTTGGATAAGGCTAGAGCAAGAGCACTGTTAAGAAAAACAGACAATAAAGAGGAGTAGAGCACTTAGGCTGGGATTAATTTTACCTGCTTTTAGCCATCTAAAACTTTAGTACCTAACATAGATTAGTCATTTAAGCTCCCTCTGTACAGGGAGGGATGCACTTCAAGAGGCTGATCAATCCTTTCTGCCACACCAGCAGTATATAGGGGTGTCTTTTACAGAATTAACATGATGTAGTCTCCCATAAACAGGTCACATAAACTCTCTGGCTGGTTACCAGCAACAAAGATAGTTAAATCCTTTGGCAATGACCTAAAATCTGACTCTAGTTAACAGGCGCAATACGCTTTCCATTGCCTTTATACTGGATATATATTAGCCCATAGTAGCCAAGGAATAAATTAATTCCCGAAGGACTTGTGTTGACTATTTTATGCAAAAAAATGTTTAAATTTGAGGTACTGTAGAAATGTATGGGGGCAAGCAAGCAACGATGAGAGTAAGAAATATCTTGCTTTTTTGGCTTTCCATTTCAGGTTTGATCTTTCCTGACAATCTACCTCTTGGCAGTTGATGCTGTGACAGTACAGGTTTGCCCAGTCTTCCTCTCAAGCTGAAAGTCTCTCTGTGTAGGGAGAAAAGAACAGGAATTAATGACACAGAGTACACATAAGACACAGAAATTCTTGGGTGCCTATTATATCTTGGGAGATGAAAACTCTGATCAAGCCTGGAAGAATTTGACAAGGATATGTTTGACATGTTCCAAGTAAGTCAACCTTGCAATTAATCACATTTACCATGCTAGCCTTTACTGAGTAGCACTGAGTTTGAATAAGTGTTGCATGAAGGGTATTAAGACAGGCTTAATGCACAAAGTTTTATGAGTGGGGTCTAGAGGTGAAGATATATACACCAACTTCAAAGTTACTGAAGGTATTAAAAACAACGGGGTAAGGGAAAAGTCAAAGGAAAGCTTCTCCCTGTGACCAGCTGGGAGTTATTGCCAGGCAAGCGTTCCCCTCCTCAGTCTCCCTCATAACAGCAGGTTATAACAGTGATGGCAGCCATCCTCATCCCCATCCCCTTCATACCTACATCAGGACCTCTAGCAGATCTTATGGGCTGTTCCCAGTTGTGATGCTCTGCATGCTGACTCTGGCACACTTAGCTGGACACAGGCATTGCACACAGATTGGCACAAAGCTTTGGTGCATGTGTTTCACCAAATAATCCTGACCAGGCATGTAGGCGACCACTGCCTACAATGCTATGCACTAAGCTTTGTGTTTCTGTCATAAAAACTGAAAGTTATAAGATGAGCTGTAGCAAAGGGTTAGGAAGGACAATTTTCCATGCCAGTGGCAATTACATCCTGTAAGAACTGTCTGTATGATCAGTATATGGGCTTGAAGGTATAAGAACATGAGGCCAACCCTATGAGACCAACAGAATAAAACAAGAGAAAATTCTGCCCTCACAGCTCAGACCAAGCCCTGCCACAGGAGCCCTGGTGAACAGTTACAGTGAGCATTGAGAAAAGGTAGCAAATAGAAAGTGTTCAGCTTCACAGTGATTGCAGCACCTAAGGCACTGTGCAAGAAGATAATGTGTTTTGGTTGTAGATTTCTATATTCCAGAGTTACTTTTCCTTAAAACATAAAACCCAATCCCACTATACCAAATACATTGTGTTGCACATTTATGAAAATGCTGTAATCTAGTGTACAAAGTTTCCAAAAAACAAATGTTTATATTTTTTATTAAATTGACACAAGTGTCATATTTTCTTTCCCTTACTATCAATTTTTAAGTCTATTTTTACAAGACTTCTGACTTGTTTAAAGTAAAATTAAGCCTGGAAAAATATTTGCCACTTTCACTTTAGCACTTAAATATCAAATTGACCTGCAATCAGCTTTAATGAAATAATTTTTTTTCTGTAAAAAATATTAGTATAATATGAAAATATTAAAGCATCTGTTTGAAACATATTCTACACAGTTTTTTGTCTTTCCCACTTGTATGTTTTTTACTCCATGCTTCCCTTTAACCACCTGCATTAAACTTTCACCTTTACACATACAGATCTAGGTTTTTACTATAATACTATTTCTCTTCTGATAATGTCCTCTTCCTTTCATTCCCTACCTTCTTGTCAAGTTCCCTTCCCCCTTCTTTGCTGCACTCTCACTGTCTTACTCTCTTTTTTGCAACATGTCCAAGGGAAAACCTGGAATAAAAAATTCAAAAAAGGGTGTCTACATGTGTCATGGATAAAGGGATCTTTCAAGACTTTTTAATTTTCATGAGAAATCTGAACAGGTTGTATACTCCCTTTGAGGACTTATGCTCCTCAGTGTAATCCTTTCGCCCACAAGAATAAAGTTCTTCCTTCTCACTCAGTAGAGATTCAAGGTCATCAGGTCCATTGTGTTCCTTTAGAAAATAAGTGGCAAAGCTGTGCTCTTCTTCCCTTGAACATTTCAGTTCTCCCTCGAATGTCCTAGACAGAGGAGAGGTGGCCATTGGTAAGCAGGTAAGAAAATCATGACTGAATTAAATTATTCTGACCTTGAATTGATAATTAAGTTCTTGGACATGTCACAGAATGAGAAATTCCACTTTGTCCAGTGAAGGAGCCTGAAGTCAACGGCACAGGTTAGTCCTCTGGTGTTTGCACAGATTACATGATGTGTATACTGTGACAGTCAAATCCTGTTCACTGAGAATCGAAAACTGACCCCCGCCTCAGACCCAAGATCACACATTTCTGGAACATCTTTCCTTCCATCTTTCTTCACATGGAATATTTTGGCCTTTCAACCATGTATTTCTAATTTCTTTTGCTGAGCCCTACGTATGAGGAGAAGACCTTAACTGTGTTTCTACTTCTACATAAAACAGTCATTATCAGTCAGCTTAACTGGCCATTATCCACTGTGAAGATACAATGCAAGTAAAATCTGCTTTCTTTTCAGTCATATGTTTAAAAAAAAAAAAAAAGGAAAAAAGAGAGAGAGAGAGATTTGGCAATTTCCAGTTAACAGCCTCTGTATTCCTCTGCACTCAGTGTTTAAAAAAAGTTGATTGAGATTGTAAACTGTGCACACAGTGATAATTTTGCCAATGCTGACTTTGCAAAGTACAGCTGTGTCCTTTATGAATCAATCATCCTTGCCAGGGGGAAGAGGCAAAATATAACTGTGGAGAAGCCATCAAGAGAGAAGGTTAGCAACAAGGGGCCTGAAAATATACAAGTACCAAACTATGCAGAATTTACCTCTCCACCCACAGTATGGCAACAGAGAAGCCCCATTCATCTGTAAGGTTGCTGTTTTATGCTGACAGTACACAGGTGTGTTACATCCCAGAAAATGCAGTACAAAATGCTGCCTCTTAGTGGATGCTTGGCATGCTGCAGAGTCTGGTATTATCGTGTGGCCTCATGCTGAGGGCTCAGTATCAGTTTCTATGACGAGTCTCTGCCCCTTGGCAGCAGCTTGCTCAGTCTTTCTCCTCACTCACAGGTATACTAGGTGAGCAGCCCTCATCCCAGGGATCATTGCCAGCTGTGCTAGCTCATCTATTTCTGTAAGGCGAAACCATGAAGATCAGCAAAGGCCAGCCACAGAAACAGTCACTCTGACTAGAAGAGGTTAGAAATTAGCAACCGGTAACTCATGTGACAGTTGCAAGAGATGCTGGGGAGAATGAAAGGTTCTACTATGCAGAAAGGATGTCTCCAGCTGATCCGGTCCAGCCAAAAGGGCAGATGTGCTCTTGCCTTCCACTTCACCCCTGAGCAGCCAAACGATCCTGTGAGCCCTTTGCTCAGCCACTGTCACTGTGCTATGCATGCATGTAGCCCTTCTGCTGGAGATGCCAGCGTTCCAAATGTATTATTGCAATGTATCATTCCACATGGCTAGTGCGGGAAACCTTTCTGCCTGTTTATGCTTGCAAATTTTCCTACTCCACTGGGTGTTCAGACAAAAGTAGCTGTAAATGAATTAGCAGGCAAATTGCTCTGCACACTGGAAGATCAGAAAGAAAATGCAAAGAGAAAGATGCACATTAATGCTGTATTTGCTGTAAACAAGAATTGTGTTTCTTTTCATATCCTGAATGACTCTAATAGCACAAAGTAAAAAAAAAAAAATTTAAAAAAAAGTAAAAGAGGAGACAAGAAAACAATTCTCCTTTGAAAAGGAATAGCACATGCCTCTCCTCTGGACCACCCTCTCAAAATCAACATAAAATGTCACCTCCTCCAATGAATAAAAAGCTCCTTGAAATGCAAAAGTGCAGACTACAGAAAAGTAGTCACATGGATGACATCCCAATAACATGAGATTTATTTGCACCTAAACAATTGAGGAACTATTTGTATTCATAAAGCATTCACATACCAGACCCTTTATGTTCAGGAAGTTTAGAGAAAAGTAGGAAAACTCACAGGAACAAGAACATCCAAACCTGAAGGATTCCTTCACTATAAATAATGATTTTGATAGTATAAAACTTTTCAATTTTAAGTGTTCTGATTATGAAATTTCATGAAGCTTTTGAAATATTAATAAATGTTTAATTTTCCAATAGACATGTAAAATAGTTAAATACTGGTTACTTTTCAGGTAGAGGAAACAGGTACAATTGATTCACTGAGTCCTGCTAAGACTGAAAGCTTCTCAGACCTTAATTTATTTACAAGGTAACCCTTTGGTTCTTTCCTTTTGTCAGTCCCCTTAAACTATGAAGATAAGAAGAAATACTAGAAAACAGTAGAACACATGCTTATTCCTTAGTTCTTTCTAAAAAAAACCCAAAACAAAACAGCATAAATTCCATCAGATTTCATTAAAAATCAATTATTTTAATGGTCCAGTGCTCATTTCTGCAGAAGAGTGATAAAGTAAATATCCTTGGTATCTGCCCAAAGGGAATATTTTGATTATCTAAGATGTTACATTAGCAAGGGTTCTATTAGGCAGTCAAACAAGTGGTTTATAATCATAGTACTCCATACTTATTACCTTGCAGGGTGGTGGTAAACTTTTATGTAGTCATTGTTCCACAAGCATAAATGTACAGTCACAACATTTCACAACACTGCACTTTTCACCTGCAGAGCATCAAATGCATTAGAAGCTGTGCAAGTACTGCTTCCATCTCACAGATGGGAAAACAGAGCAGCCAGAGACACAGCAGCTGAGAAGAGAACACAGCCCTGATTACTTCCCATGATGACACAAGTCTGGACTTGCTGGATTTAATATTCAAATTTAACTAAGAAAGCTAAGTGAAAACAGTCAGTGAAGGAAGGGGAAGGAGATGGGGGGAGAAAGATACATCCAGAACACTACTGAGGCTGGCTCCTCTAAGATAAGTTTTATCTCATCCATGATATGTGTAAAATGGGATGTGTTGAATGCCAGCCAGTTTCTTGCTTTGGACCATGCTGTTGCCTAGTTGACTGATTCATATTTTCAGCATACTGAGAAAACATGTGGTCACATCAGTGTATTTTAACCTAGCAACACTGGACAGCTTTCCCCCAGATAGCTAAAATCTATCTCCTTCATTTTAAGTAAACCTCATCACAGGTCCTGGGCTAAAGAGCCAGTGTTTCCCTAAGTAGTCCTCTCCAATGCACACCTCCATACCTCTTTAAGCCAGACTGGGGTTTGCTGTGGACAATGAACCCCATAAAGTGCATTGATACCAGTTCTGTGAGATTTGCAAGCCACACAACCCTTCAATTTTTTTAACTCAAATATTAATATATGGTTAATGTTAACATCCATTTACTGAGTTTTACATCCTTAGAAAGCACTGCCATTTCAACCACAGGTCCTCACAAAATATAAAGACATTCAACATCCATTCAACATCTGTAAATGGAAGCATCCAATCACATACCCTTGCCACTCTGACAGGAATTCTTCTCTTTGCTTTGTTGCTCATAAACATCATTAGAGTGCTGAAGGCGCTGGCACTGCAAGGTCACTCTCCATCATCTTTAAAGAATTGTGGCAGTTGAGGGAAGTGTCTAATTACTGGAAAAAATGCAAATATTACAAATTTCTTCCAAAAAGACAAGAAAGAAGATTTTTTAAGGACAAACATAACATCAGAGTTTATAGACTATAATTTGCTGAAAAACCTTACAATGCCACAAAGCAAAACAAAGCTAAAAAAAAAAAGATAAAAAAAAGACACAAACTCTTTACACAGACACTTAAACCTGTCACAGGTTTCAGTTTCATGGATCCTACATCCAATCTTTCTGTTTGAGAAACCAATCTAGTCAACCAGATGGAATCCCAGCATCACCACCTGAGTTAGCACACTAATGCCTTTTGGACTAAGCTGGTGGAAGTGTTATATTCCATGCACTGAAAATTCAGTGCATGACAGAAATATTTCCTTTAAAGAAGTTTGACAGAAGATTTGTATACATCTTTGCACATTTCCTGGTCCACATCACAGGCCTCTTACTCACAACAAGAGGTTTCTGTCCACAGATGCTTCCAGAAAATGAAACCAATGGCTGTCCATGATTGTGTCACCATAGTTTTCAAGTATATTGATACTCTTAAGGCTGTTGCAAAGAAAATATCTGAGGACTGAAAATAAGAAATCTTTTTATGACCAAATACATCTCAGTTTTTAAACACAAGACTATGTCTTATAAAGTTATGCAAGCAAAATCAGATTTTGCTACAGACATTAATTATCATATATTTTGCAAACACAAATCTCCTGTTGGACATTTTCAGATTGTTTGTCCTCTTACCATTTTCAATTCAAGGGTAATCCTAGAGATTGAGCACTGCAATAAGATGCTGATTAATGTTTTACATATAGGAACTGAATATCTCTAGTCCTATGTGGGCCACTATTGTTTGGTTTACATAGTCAATATCAGATATTCTCATTAAAAGCAATACTGAAGTCATACAATTTATTGCCTCAGCCATTAGCTATTGGCAGCTAAAACCTCAAATATTGCAGAGATAACTGCAATATAATTTCACAGACAGACCAAAATATATTGACCTATGTACCATTTGGAAAAGAAATCCAGCTACCTCAGAGACCCTAACATGGAACTTTGAGATCAGATGAGAACCCAGTTAAGAATCTGAGGAGAGCCTGTATTGTCAAAGTTCTTGAACCTTTGACATAGTTCCCATTCAGGACTGTCTAGAAATGGGAAGTGAAAAGAACAATTGTAATCCACTGAAATTCATGAAGAAATAATGAGCAAGATGCTAAAAATAATTCCTTCTCTCAGGATAGGTGCATTGCAGGATACAGAAATCTGGTCTGAGCTTTAGAGTCAGCTGCACTTAAGACGATGTTTTGACTTCCAAATCCTTGCCCTGTGACTTGTAGATATTGTTGTGGAGTCTAAGGAAATTAAAATTGATTTATAAGAAATATGTCAACAAATACAAAATGAAGTGAGCCATAACCCAATCATGAGTATATATGTGAACAATGTTAAATAGCTTTCTCTCTTTTCTCTTTATATACACAATGTGTGCAATTTATTTATAGATACACCCTGAATATATAAAATCATTGAATATACACCATAGGTACATAACATACATATATGTTCACTATATAATTCAATAATATTTCAACAACCATGAAACTGGGACTGGAATAGTTAAAAAGCTAGAAATATTTTAGAGCTCATGTTGAAGCAGATGTCTGGCTTTCCTCCACATATGGCAATGATGCTGTCTTTAGGGTAGGTGGAGAACATCAGGTATCTCAGGGATTAAGAATCCCTCTGTAGATAACAACAGAGAAGCTCTGAGAAAATATTTACATTCCAGTATTTCCCTGACCTTCAGCATCTGACACAAAGTGTTCGGAAAGTAATGCTCCACTTTTAGGCAATAAGTTATTCTGAATTGGCAAGTATTATTCACATCACCTCTTCCCTTCCCTCCCCCCATTAAAGATTTAACATTTATTATTCTCTGTTCATGGGATCCAAAAGAAAAGGAATGATCCAAGGAACATTGTTAGAGTTGGTATTAAAAGTGTTTTTCTTTTCTTTCTTGTGCAGCAATAGCATTTTCCAAAATCTGTAGTTAGAAAACAGAGGTGTCAAATTCTGTTCTGAATGCCCAGCTGCTCATCAAGTGTTTGAATGGGGCTGGCAGAACGTGAGACCTGTGGGATGACATGTCTTCATGAAGTGGCGACTGGCAGGCAAAGTAAGCCCATTTTACCTCCCATACCCTTCAGTTGTGCAGTTAATTTGAATACAGATGTGTATTTAAAACAATAGCAGACATCCCTTTTTAGGGACCGAAATCCCACTGGTGGTGATGGGAATTGGGTATTGGTCTTTTCTCAGCTGACAAAGCATTGAATGAGCCCATCTGGCTTTGTGACATGGCCCAGCATCCACAGATTTGATGGGTCAGTTTACTTGAATATTCTTAGTTTTAAAGGTACTTTATTTTCCTGTTCATCAGTGCATTTTCTGCACCAAACAAGGCTCATACATTTATTAGCTTATGGCTTGGTACAAATGGGAGCGTAAGGAATAATTGCTGAGTAAGAGAGAGTGTCTTAACAGGAGACATCTCTGAATGTAGGAGGGAGTTATGCTCAGAAACCTGCACATCCTTCATTTGCCACAGGGTGGAAACAATCTCAGGAATGCACCTCCATAACACTGCTGCAACAGTTCAAATGCAGTAGTTAGGTGCCATATGCTGTACATACAGGTGCAGATGTAGCTGATAGCTTCAAACAGCTCTGCACTGAGCACATGATATGGCTTTAAGTAGCTGAATGTTTCTTTATACCCAAGAAAACAGCTCTTCTGGTGCTTTTCTAATCCAGTATTTAAATAGTATACTGGTTTCATAAAATTCCATGTAAAATGTTGTTTCATAACAAACTCGATAACTGTAAAGAGTTAGTGTACTAAAAAAAGGAAGAAGAGCTCAGATCCACAAATGCATTTAAGTACTTAATGTCCCTAGGTATTTGTCTCCCATTAGATTCTGAATGGGTGAATTAGGACATAAACTGCTCTTATGAGCTCAGGCCAGAGGATTTCTCTTCTACATCACTAATTTGGGAAGATTTTCTAATGATCAAAGACAGATATATCTCTAAAGAGAGACTTTTGATGATAGAGAGAGGAGATGGCATAACACACATCCCTTTTTTTCCTCTACTGACTTGAATAACTAATTTGAAGAGATGCACCGAATGCTCCTGTTCCACCCAAGTAAAGGACTAGTTAAGCTCCTTTGACTTCAGGCAGTGGTGTGTCTTGGAGTGCAGCAGCTTACTCCTAGTGAGTCAAGCAAGCAATCTCTGCACTCTCCATTCTCCCCACTTGCCACAAAAAGAGAAGATTTCTGACCCCTCGAGATGCCAATCCAGCAATCTTGAAATCTCTTAATTTTCATATTGGACTAAGAGAATGTTTAGGTTTGTCTGCCACAACTGGTACATTCCCACTCCAGCTCAGTCTTTTTATCCACAGCTGTCTGTGGGTTCTTCCTGCTTTTCCTTTCACACAACATAGGTGTAAAGGACTTTTATTTTGAGAATTATATTCAGTTTGTATTCTAAAACAGATGGCATTTCCAGGGCAACATCAGGGAGCTTAGTATGGTCAGGAGCTCTCTCTGAGAAAACAGCAGCTTACTACCAAATGAGCTGATCTGAAGCCTGTGTGAAAAAAACCTGTGGTTTCACAACTCCTCTGTTTTTGGGGCTGTCTGCTTCAGGGGCATTTTGAAGCATTTACCCCCAGGGTAATCATGAGCCCAAGCCTTGCAGCAACTGCAGTACAAGGGAGCCCTTTGAGCCAGTGTGCTGCCACTAGCATTTTGAGGGCTGCACATAACTGACAAGAGAGATGTTTGCTGGCAAACCTTTCTGCCACTTTACCATTCCCCTCTGGATATGTCACATCTCTTACTCAGTAGATCTCCACGTGCCCCCGCAGTGCAAGCGCGCTCTGTGCAGTTTCAGTTTTAGGCACCCTGGTTAATCACTGTCATTTCAGCATCTGGATGCTGGAAAAGGCTGCCGGGCCCTTCTGCACAGACCCGTGAAGCTGTTTGCTTTCCCCTGACCCATAAAGCAAAGAAGAAAAATGGTGACAAGTCATTAACAAGATACTCTGTGTTTCATTTTATGAGTGCCAGCTGTTCCCCAGCAATCACTCATATAAAACCAGCACTAAAACCTGACTGCTGTGGGATGTGAGTGCAGACCACATGAGCACTGAGCAGCTTTCCAGCTAGGGATAAAGTGGATGGTGCCATGGCACTCGGTGGGCCAGCAGCTCCCCAGGACCAGGAGTGCTGGGAACTGCAGGGGATCCCTGGGCTGGCAGGGACAGAGCGTGACAGACTGAGGGGCACTGGGGCAGCTCCAGCCCAGGACATTTTGGGCATGCCCCCTGAGGATAGGAGAGGTCAAGGCAAAGCTGGGACAAGGGCTGGTGGGTCTGGGCAGGGCAGGGCCTTGGGGAACTGCAGCCCAGCCCTGTTGGGTGTTGCTGGGGCAGAGGTTGGTGGCCCTGGGACACTGCCATGTAATCCTGGGCCATGGACAGGGTGGGAGCAGCCCTGGAGGACTGGGAAAAGGCAGGCAGGGCTGGCGGTGCCCCCTCAGGCTTGGCAGAGAGACAGAAACTGTGTGGAAGGATTTTATAATGAGGAAGACCCTGACTTTAAGCAACTTAGGTAAATATCTCAGTGCTGCCACGAAACTGTGACAAGTCCATGATATCTGGTAGAGGCTTGGCCAAAGTCTGTGTTTCCTTCATAATGAAAATTAATGAAAGCATCCTGAGTTGAGCCAAGAGGGGCCAACCAAATAACAGCTACAATGACAGCAATCATGGAGTCAAAGCTGGCTCCATTCATTTATCTGGGGACTCCCCCTTGAAATCCAATGCTATTATCAAACTAAACCCCCAGAAACTCTTTCTGCTAATGCTTGAAAAAAAATCCCTTACCTGGAAGACTGAGTGTCAGACAAACAGTACTCAATGCATTGCTTGAAGAGATATCAAGGGCCGGTTAGCAATTTAGATCAGAATTTTCTAAGTTTGTACCTCCAAAATGGGAAGGAGCTTTAGTGTTTGCTATTGATTCTTATGAATCTAGCCTATTTCAAGCCAAAAACAAAGCTTGGGAGTCTCCATAGACATTCTCATTACATGTCCAAAGATCAATTCCTGCTTCATCCCATCAAAAACTTAATTTGCATGAAGGAAAAGCCAAAGAAAAAGGAAGAACAAAAGCCCTCATGGTAGAGAGCAGAGGACCTTCTGCAATATATGCTGTCTGAAATGAACACAAAATGGCAGCAGCCTCCAGCAAACATTTGGAAATTTAAAGATGCAATACACAGAAAATTAAGTCATAATTGCTTCCAACAATAGCAGCATAAGCCATAGCTAGTTATCACCTGAACCATCTGCTCCCCCAAGCAGCAGCTCTTAACACAGGCATGAGATTGAAAGATCCTCTCACTTCAGGCACATGCTCAGTTCACATCAGAAAAATGGCAACAAAAATCAAGTGTTTTCCTGTGCACTTCAACATGCAGGAGATGCAACTGCAGGATTAGCCACAGAAAATGCAAAAATAGAAATTGTAGCAGTCATAAAAGTTTTTGCAGTACAAGCCCAGTCCTGTTTCACACAAATGCTGACAAAACTGATAAGCACATTTTCTCCTTACAGTCAGAATTTATAACCTGAAGTGGCTGTTATAATGGAAAAGTAAATGATCCCCTGATACTCAAATCAATCTTGTGAGAAATAACCTGAATAATGAGTTACAATTGCATGAGATGAAATTAAGACAAGAACAGTTAAATAAGGATCTAAAGGAACAGATAACATTTAGTATGGTATTGGAAACTTAAATTAGACTTTAAAATGTATGCAGAGACAGAGGAAGAAGGGGGGAAAATAAGGAACTAGAGCAGAGGCCTCAGATAAAGATGAGCCTTTGATGAGAAGTAATCAGAAGCAATGTCAGATTCACATTATTTGAGGAAAAATCCCCACTTCAAATAGAATTTTTTATGCAACTAGGTTTTAGAGCTTGGCAGTATAGGAGGATTTCCATTTACAGTATGAAATACTCCAAAATGCTTACAGCTCAAATCAATTTGTTGCAGATGTGATCAGAAATTGTCTTTAAGACCATGCTGCAAGCACAAGACGTGGAACCAAGCTAATAACATATCTTTCATAGTTTGGTGCCTCACACTGATGGATGATCTTCATCCGACAACAGTACAACAATAGGAAAGTATTATCCCTAGTATTATCCCTATTTTAAAGGAAGAGACTGGAGTAGATGGCACCTCAAAATCACCTAGAACACTAATGACTAACTGAAGACATTTATTATATAGGAAGGGGATATAGGATCCTGCCACAGGTTCTTGACTACAAAATCAGATTTGAAAAACAAAGAACCAGGAATAACACATCTTAGTGTTTGCCATTATTGGATTAGGTACTATGACCCTTGTTTTCCATACGGGTTCGGTAAAACTGTTTTCCTCAGAGTTCTACCTAAAGCTGGTACATATGAGGATGGAATTTATCTCATCTGACTGCGTATGTCTACAGTGTGAACATTTCACTGATTGCTCTTGTACTCCAGCTTTATAAGAGATGGGGGGAAATAGTCACTCATAGGATGTGATTCAACTTGTGCTAAAGCAAATGTTTAACTCAGGTGAGAAAACTGATTTTCTCTCCTTGCTCACAAAATTATCCTGGTAGGATTAGTTCAGATGTAAGCTCAGACATTTATTCTGCAGATATCCATGAGATGAGTCCCTCAGGCACTGGAAAATGACAACTAAACTCTGAACAAAGTGCTCTGGTCTATATATGTGCTATGATAACATCACTCTATCCGCTTCCCAAGTTCTCCACATGTCTGTTTAGGTAATTTTTATTGAATCTAATAAAAATACAACTGAGCCAAATGCTGAGGAAATACAACAGAAAAAAAACCCCATGCTAATTTAGACTTTTTAAGATAGGGAGGAAATGAGAAGGAGAATTTTTGTAACCGTTGATGGTAATACATACTGTTTGATGACTACTGTCATCCATATTCTTCTGCAGGGCACTTTCAATCAATAAAGTCAGAAACACTAGCAAGAATCTTAAGTAGGAGCTATTTTTTATTGTCAGGGAATTAAGGATGGAATAATAGATCTTTCCTACTATTTGCCTATTTATGTATTCATCCACTGTCAAGTTATTTATCTATTTCTCTACTATTTGCTGGCTGAAATATTTCCCTATGAAGAGAATTTTTAAGGAATGTCTCAGGTTATCAGTCATCTTGAGTCTGAGTACCTGTGCTAACTCCTGTGATTCTGTCCTGCAGACCACACAATAACTGAACTGCAAGGAGACAAGGTCATTATTGAGAGGCTAAAAAATGGAAATGAGATAAGGGGAAGTTTCAATAGATGGTTTCTGTCATGATACCAGTTAAATCTAAATTTTCCAAATAGGTCATTGCAACAAAAAAAAAAAAAGGTGAAGAAATTATTCTTTACAACATAATGGAAAACATCAGAGGAAAACTATGACAGAGGCCCACTGCTGTCCAATTTGGAGCTGCACAGCTCCCCTTCAGGAAACACCGGCTTAGAAGACCTACAATATTTCCTGTAATATTTAGTGCTGGGTTTGGCTTTAACATCAGCTGGGATTAGATCAGCTCCTTCTAACACAGCCTTGGTTATCATGCAGAACCTGAACAAAGTTGGAGTAATCAAACTTTCATATAATCAAGGGCATATTAAAAGTATTAAATGCGTACCTAGAGACACAACAGTGTAGCAGCTAACAGGCAGTTACAGATCATTGGCTTTCAAAAATCACAAAGAGAAACAAATCTTTTATTTCATGTTATTATTTCAGTGGCATTCTGTAATCCAACCAAAGCCCCATTAAAAATAATTAAAGGAGTTTTTATCTTTATTGTATTGTGCTATTTAACTAGGGTCCTGGCACTGGAAAGAATTTCCTAAGTGAAGATAATTATTAAAAAGAAAATACATTGTAAATAATAATCCTTAATAACCATCTTTTCAGAAATGTTGATTCTCTAAGTACACTTAGAGGAAAACCTGGTGTATTGCAGAAAGGAAACTGAAGATTGAGAAAGTTTTCTGACCCCTCCCCAACAAGTTAGTGCTAATAGCATCACTGTAACCTAGACCATCTGCTTCATAGTGTAATTTTTCTCTTATTAGGATTTGTGAAGTCAGTCTATTCCCATTATCAATTACAGTGTTAATTCACAGCCTGATTATTTAAGATACTACCTAATATAAGGAAGTAATCTAAATGTGCAACCAAAAGTTTTTGTAGCACTGGATGAAAAGACATGCATCATTGGACAGCAGTGAGGTACAAAACACGGCTTAGATTGCAGATTAAAAAAAACAAGGCTTGTTAGATACCATATGCTTATAGTCAAAATCATATCAAAGTTGACTAACAATCAGTACCTGATGACTGTGGTGCTTGACTCAGAAATGCGCCAACAGATGAAAGCATCTCTTTGCTGTGGAGGCTAAATAGCATTTCATGACAGGTAAAAGATTTTGGGAAGGAAAAAAGAAATCTCTGTAATGTAAATGATATTACACATACAGTTTGTAAACATGAAAGGCATGAAATGTACCTGCTTTGCAAATAAATACCCTGCCTCAGAAGAAATAAAACATCAATGCACATGAATCAAGGCCAATCTGTATGACTTGGGCACAGTGGCATTAAGTTTCTGGGTTTTTTTCACAAACCTCATTTTAAATAATTTTTTTTTACTTTTCCTACAACTTTTAGCACTGGGGTGCATAGCAGGAAGTAGCATTACACTTGCAGGACAGGGTTCAGAACCCTGTCCTTGATGTCACTAAATATTTTTCTGTGACCTTGTGTATTTTTCAGTCTCTTCCTTTCTTTAATTCCTAACTAGACATCCTGGTAATAGCTAAGAATTACATACTGGGAAAACATCCAGGCTTTTCTCTGAAGATTTGATATTTCAGTAAAGCAGTGTGGACAAAGGCCACACATGGGAAGGTGCCAGACCAAAGTCACCGTGGAGGTAGAAGTGGGGAGATTTTGAATCACAAAGCAGATTTTTTTCCTAAACTAAACTAGCTGTCTCGAAGTGCAATGATAACTTGATTTATTTGTTTTTGACAGGAATTATATTTACCATTGATTCTCCTTTTTTTTTCTTTTTTCCTTTTGTTTTTTAAATTTCTCATTAATCCCTCCTTGAAACTTCAGTTCCAATGACAGAAATTCATAAAACTATTTGGGACACATGAGCTGTGAAAGGTTTTAATCAAGTGATGAATGCAATTTTAGTTTTACTCCAGTCTTGTTTATTTTTACAAGAAAAGTTGAGGAACAATTTTGCAGGACATTGCATCATAAATCCTAATTTGCGTATTTTATTTCTATTGCAAACCCACAGACTGTAGTGAACTTGACAGAATTCTTTAGGCTCCCTTCCGAGAAAGTCACAATACACATCTGGATTGGGACAGCTCTTGTTCAGTGTACACTTGACTAAAAGGTATGTAAAGCTTGAGTTCTGAAATAAACTCCCTTAAATATTCTGAAAAGGACAAAAATAGCATGAAAATAAAATTCAAAGTTTGTGAAAGGAAAAACAAAGCAAAACATACAGTTGAATTTTAAAACCGAAGGAAAAGCAATTCCAAATAACCTTTAGTAGAAGGTAGGAAGGATACCTTCCTTTCATTCCTTCCCATGGTGGGAGGACCACCAAGCATGTCTGGACAGTACATAACATTTCAGAAATGACTGAATTTAATCATAGGTAAAATGATTCCTTGGGTGTGTGGGATTTTCAGAGTGAAAGATATCTCTTGGACTGTACTCCCATATATAACTAAGAACTAGCAAAACAATCAAAATTCCTACTGAAACAATAAAAAAAAGATGACGAACAACAAAAATTTTTGAGAATTCACAGGGGAAACAAGCAGGTGACCTGAATGGGATAATTATTTTTTGCTGCCATGATTGAAGAATAAACCAGAAGGGGAGAAAGAAAAAGCCACTGGAAAAGGTCAACCAGAGAAAGAAATATGCCCAAAGTTTGGTTGAAATGAACCATATGTCCCTATACAGCAATTACAGCAATGGTTTTCTATTCAGTTTATTCACTCTGTTGTATCACTCAAGAAAAGGGAAATAAATCAGGCTGGTGTCTGACCTTTGAAAAACAGTGGATCCCAGTGAATCATCCTGTCATTCACATAATAATTTGATTTCTTTTTAAGCCTTTCTCTACACATCCAGCAGCTGGCAATAATAGAGTTATTGCCTGTGTTTTCATGAGGCAGCCTTTTTCCCTTGCTTCTTAAGGTAAATAAAGTATAGCAGTTGGAAGCAACTGAAAGATAAATTTATCACCATGTCCACTATGCCTATAGAGAGAAAATCAGTGCCAGGGATGAGGTCTGCATGAAATTATATCTGAAAACCCAATATGCCACCAAAACTTTTCATTTTAAAGTATTGAAAAATTTGTGTTTTTCTCTCCACACTTATTTTTAATGTGTTGTTCTGGGTTTCTCAAAGATAAAGTGCTCAAACACTAGAAGAAAAATTTCTATTTATACTTTGAGCTTACTCACAAGGGCCTAGAAATCTCGGAAAAAGACAATATAAGGAATATTTTCTGAGAGATCCAATAAATTAACAGAAACACTCTGCTTTTGTAGATCTATCCAATTTCAACATTGAATTCTTTGCCAGATTAGAATTGATATGAAAAGTTCCTGCCATGCAAATATGACCACAATGTAAAAGAGAGACTCATAGTTCTTTGTGAATTTTTAGAAGTTCATAATTAGACTGTGGATATTATGCCAGTATCAAAAACTAAGAATCTGTTACTTTTATTGCATCATTTTGCATCATAAACCATTGGAAGAGCAGAAAGTTGCAAAATATAAGCTGGTTTTTTTTACTTATCCTCCTTTCTTCCCTGTTCTAACAATTTTTATAATCAAAGTAGATGATACAGAGAAAGCATTAGAAGTGACCTAATATTTATTGCTGCCTCTGAAGTTAGAAAAGTAGGGAAAGACATTGCTTTGGACCTTCAAAGTGGTCTCTAATAGATATGATGGGACTGTGAAGTTTGTGTAAGACCTACATACTCATCCTGTGCACAAAACCATTATTGGCTCTGCATCTGAGCCGGGACACTCCTGATTCTTTATAGACTGCATAAGGAATAAAAATTAAATAGGAACTTAGGGCAAGTGAACATCAAGGAAATGTAATGACAGAATATCAAATGGATGCCACTTTCTTCTCCTAGACATCTGTGTCCGAACCTATTGAAAATTTATTGATCTAAGTCATCCATTTAGACCACCAAAGTCACTGATTCCGTGCTATTAGAAATAGCAATCTCTTGTAACTACCAAACAGCATTAATTTTTGTGTCTCCCAGTAATCTCACTACAATTCACTAATAAATTCACTCATTTTGCTGTTCTTATCACTGCTATTCCAATTTTTAGGAACCCTTTTCTCATTTCAAGATTAAAGTTATTCATAGACAGTTCATATCTATTTATTTTCATACCATTTTTTCTTTTAGCTTAAAATGGCTCTTCTTCCCTGATTTTTATTCCCTTAGCATATTTCAGTAATATTCCCTCTCCATTTTTATTTTGCTGGGCTAGGTAAGGCAAGTTTCTTCTAGTGTCTCTTGAGCAATAAATTAATCATTCCACTATTCATCGGGTAATTCCTTCCTGCACCTACTTCAGGTTGATTTAATCTTTCTTGACTATGGCTTTACAGAATTGTCAGTGTTGTAAAATATTTTTACTGGCATAATATGAAAGTTTCCCACATCTGGCATATATTTAATTGTGGGAAATTAATACCCATTTTAACCTTTTGTCAACAGTGTCCTATAGTTTAAATAGCTCTCTTCCTCCTGTGGTGTTTGTTTTATTCCTTGGTATCAATCATCTGACTCCTCAGCTTGTATTTTGCTAGGCTGGGCAGCCTAGACTCTCATAAGTAGATAACCACATTCTTAATAATTTTAGCAGTCTTCCCTTTTCTTTGCTCTCATCTTTGTCTTTCTTGCAGGTGGTGAGACTCACAGTATTCCAAACAACACCTCCCCACGGCTGTGCTATTAAAATTCCCATATGTCTCCTGATATATCCAAAGAGAACATTTGACTTTTCGATGATGGCATCATATCAGTGGCTCACAGTCACTTGGGGAGTGACAGATATATCCAAACAGTTTGTCTTCTCTTTCTACTCTGGACAGTAAGATGCCAGGACACTGTAGAAATTATTTGCAGTTATTCCTGGTGCAAGATGTTACACTTAGTAAGTAACTAATTTTGCCATTTTTATGTTATCTTGAACTCTTCTGATACTTCATTCTTCATGTGTAATATTCCTAAGCTGATTTCTATAAATCAACTGCTGTCTCTTGTGTTTGCATCATCATGTCATCAGCTCCTCTTTCTCTGTTCCAGGATCAGGATCATTCACAATAACAACAAACGATATTGCTCCTAACTTTAATTTTCGTAAAATCCGCCACTAATTATTTTAAAGTGCAAAAATTCTTGTTCTAACATTTCTAACATTTCCATTTTTTTTTTTGAAGTCTGACTTTAACTTCCTTCTCAACTATGTTATGCTTTTTGCTGATCTATGTCTTCCTACACAGAGCTAGTAATTCCTCAATTCTTCACACAGCTTCATGAGTGAAATCATATAATTCTAGCTAGATAATATCAGATGCACTTCCTTTGCATAATGAAAAACAAACAAAAAAAAAACCAATCAAACAAACAAAAAGCAGCCAAACAAACAAAAACACAGAAAGAAATCAGGTTACCCTGGCAGCATCTACATTCAATAAACCCCTGTAATATCCTATTCCTCAGTCTCTCCGAATCTTATTTTCTTATGAATTCTTAACATATTTCCAAGGTTGGATCCATGGATTTCTTATTTTCCATTGCACTTCTCTTTCTACGTAAACACATTGCATTTTCCTCTTTCCAGTTTCTTGCCAATGCAAACTTCAAATAGAGACTTTCCTTTCTGTATGAAGATTTCATTTGCCAGTTCTTTCAGGGTTCTGGGCTGGATATATGATCTACTCACTTCCACTTGAGACCTTTCCATATTTTGATTTTACTGAATTGATTTTAGTTTCTAATTCCCATCAACTATCTTCTCTTTGTCTTCATATATATCATGAGTAATACTTCAAATTTTTTCTCCAATGACCCTCTGCCATTTCATACACAAATTAGGAGAGTCCTGAAGTTTCAGCCATTCTTTTTTTCATGTGACAATTTTTCTCCATTTACACACTGATCGCAATTTTTAGAATGTATTTTTTTAGAGTGCACAGACTACTAAACAGTACTTTAAAATATGCATCAAATACTACTTAAAGAATTTGAGGGAAGGTTGCCTTTTGAAATTTTTCTCTCTGTCTGAATTTCCCTGGATTCTATCTTTGCAAGACTAGAACATGTTTCTTGTCACTCAAACTCAGCCTTGGAAGTAGTAATTCATAAGGTTTATGCTTTAGGAAAAAATAATGCCAGGAATTCAATGTTAATGCCAGTTTTTCCAGCTTCAGAAAAAGACTTATGGTATGTAAATAATGGAAGTCTTGATTCACTGCCATGGTAAGAAAATAAATGAATAAATGGTTTATTAAAATATTTAATTGTTGTGCTTTTCTCATTTACTCCAGTAATGCTTAAATGGCATCTGCAAAGTGCGTCATTTTGTGTTTCAGTCTGTAAAGCATACAAGGAATGCCAATGTCTGTCCTCAGAGGGCTAATCCTGTGCTATGGTAGGATTCATTCAGTGGCTTATGCAGGACGTGGAAATTCTTCCATGCTTTCTGCAATCCAAAGGACCAACATAGCCAAGGACCGATGGGGCTGTCAAGAATTTTTCCATGCAGGGGCTTTTTGGAGGAGGAAAGCTGTTGAAGAGAGGCAAATCAAGTATATACATGTGTGTGAGAGAAAAAAGTTAACCTTTCTGTAGCTGTTATACAGAATATTGTAGTGAATATGACTTCTCTACTTTTTAAACTCTAATTTTAATTTCCTGCCTCTACTCATGGGTAACCTGATTAAACCTGTGGTAGGTCTGCAGAATTCTGATCACCACCTGGGGCACAAAAGTCTGGTTCCATCAACACATCCCTTTCCACTGACAACATGGGAACAGTTTAGGAAACAGCTTTAGTTTTCAAGAATTAAAGCATTGTCGTATAAAACCCTTTATTTCCTTGAATATCTGAGTAGGCTGGATATTCATTTACAAGGAAGAAAATAATCACAATGACCTATCAGCCTCTGCAATCTCCTTATTTTTGTTGATGACTTCCAGGGGTTGGAATAATTTATTAGGTTCTTGAGGGCATAGTATTTAATTTTCATCAGCGTTGCACATATAAAGATAGTTATTTGAGAATGATTTCTGGAGATAGAGATAAAAACAAATTACTTTTGCAGTGGCCACTGAACACATGTAAATGAAACTAATTATGAAGTGTATTGCTCCTCATGGACCAAATAACATCCTGTGTGTCTCTGCTGGACTTTTATGTTCATTTGTTGAAAATCTATCAATATGAGCATATTGTAACTTGTAAATCATTATCTCCACAGCTCGTCTAGCACAGAAAGAATGGAGGTAGCCAGAACGATTCTATGCAATCTAAAACATTGCAGCTCTGAATAAAACTTCTCACTGGCTTAGGCCTTATTTTAGAAAAGAGAAATGCATCCCCAAGGCATTTTGACACACCAGTGTTCATTTCTCTTCTGCTACAAATGGCAAGCAGAGACTCCTATCATGTCACAACACAATACCTAGATGCCAGTGTTCCACAATTACTTCCTTACACAAGCAATTCCTTACTGTTTTGCTCTCCTAGTCTTTACAAAAACCTTAATTTATAGCTTATGAAGTGAGCTTCGCCTGCTAATCACAGATGTGACAGGAAGCAGGATACAACCTGGTACAAGGGAGCAGCTGAATGGTTTGTCAGATGGTGGATGTTTTAAGGCACTGGCCACTGTCAAGTAGTACTGCCATTTCTGCCACTAACACAGTAAATCTGTCTAACACATGAAACCATGTGACAAAAAATGGGTTGAAAACAGGCTTGCAAACACATTTGTGCAATTCTAGCTGTGGTAGTCACCAGTAAAGAGGACATGATGTGGATCTCAGTGTCTACATTTATGAACTCTGTCATCAGCTTTCATTTTAATTTTGAGCCTCTGACAATTGCCCAAGACAGCTTATTCTTTCTCTAATTATAGACTTGGAGTAACAATTAGTTATAAAAATATCTGAGGACTTGTTTTGTTTCCTGTAAAAGAGCCAGGTGAGGCACTTTCAAAAGGCTAATTTTGAAAAGGCACGCTCAAACCCTTTGAGATGCAGTAAGGCCAAGTGCTGGGTCCTGCACTTTGGTCACAGCAACCCCAGACAATGTTTCAGTCTGGGGGCAGAGTGGCTGGCAAGCTGCTGGGAACAGAAGGACATGGGAGTGCTGGTCAACAGCAACTGAGCATGAGCCAGTGTGCCCAGGTGGCCAAGAAGGCCAATGACATCCTGGTCTATATCAGCAATAGCATGGCCAGCAGGACCAGGGCAGTGATTGTCCCCCTGTACACAGCACTGAGGGGGCCACACCTCAAGTGCTGTGTCCAGTTCTGACTCCTCACTACAAGAAAGACATTGAGACACCAGAGTGTGTCCAGGTAAGGGCAATGAACTGACAGAAGGCCTGGAGAGTAAGTCAGACAAGGAGCAGCTGAGGGAGTTGGGGATGCTTTGGCCTGGGAAAAAGGAGGCTCAGGGGGGACCTTATCAGTCTCTATGGCTCCCTGAAAGGCAGGTGTAGCCAGGTGGGGACTGCCCTCTTCTCCTCAGCAACAAGATGAGAGAACATATCCTCAAGCTGCCTCAGAGGATATCCAGGTCAGAGATCAGGAAGAATTTCTTAATTGAAAGGCTTGTCAAGCATTGAAATGAGCTACCCAGGGAAGCTGTGGGGTCACCATCTCTGGAGATGCTCAAGAAATGACAGGACATGGGACTCACTGCTATGGTTTAGTTGACAAGGTGGTGTGCAGTGAAATGTTGTACTCTATGATCTTGGAGGTTTATTCCAACTTTAATGATTCTATGAATCTTACGGCAAATTAGTTCTCTTTATTACTTTTCAAGCTGGACATTCTAAACTTTAAGCATCCAAAACTTAATGTCCCTTTAAAAATATTCAGACACATAATTGATGTTTATCTCAAAAGAACATGCCTCTTGTTTGCTTTTTGAAAGAGCACCCATGCTCAGCCATGGCAAAAAGTATGAGATAGAATTTTCCTTGTAATGAGTCACTATAATAGGATTTGTGTTTGGATGAGGACCATGAAAGCAACTTAAATTAAATACGGACAGAAACACGGGATAGTACAGTCAGTAATTTTTACAGGCCTCCCCAACTTCAAGCATCAGAGTTCCCATTTAGCAAGTTAATTAAACATCTTAAATTATGTATCTTTGTGTTTTGGCATACTTACAAAGAACCTCCCAGAAGCACCACAGCCAGACTTTATTTGTCTACCAACAATTAATAAATTATTACAGTCCCCACAATATGTGGATTGAGATATTTTATCAATCTCTTGGAAAGAAATGTACATGGTATATACATACATAATTGTGTTTGTCTATGTAGATATACTTACCCCTGTCTAAAATTACCATGGAACAAGCAGCACAAGAATGGATATTTGATGCTGTCCAGGCAAGGAGCAGCATACGTACCACATAGGAGGTATTTCCTTCATCAGCTAGTGAATGGTTCCACCTTTCAGGAACCCAAATTTTACTTTGGGGCCAGGGAACAAATTAACTCACCCTCCTCCAAGCTACCTCTCCCTCTCTCTCTTTCTCTCTCTCTCTCCCTCTGTTCTCTCTCCTTGCCCACCTATAAGTTTTAAATATCATTGACATGATACTTTGTGCTTTCTTCCTTAATCACTACCTTGCCACATCTCCTTATTTTTCCAAAGTCTAAAGGAAAGTTGTCATTTGGCCAAATTCACTGAACAGGCTCCTCCACGAAATGACAGTTTATAACAATTAGTTGAATGTTAGGATTAGTCTCCCTGACAGATGATGCCACTGGCTAATGATGCACCTCTATGTCAGTGACAAATGATGAGATATCAGCAATAAAGCTGCTTGGAGTGAAGAACTTACATGTCATCCATTTATTCGTCCACACTTATCCCAAATCACTGAACTTCTTGAAAATACCCACTGAGTAGCTGATATGATTCAAGCTGATGTAGTGATAATGACATATTGTATATATTATAATGATGACATTATAAGTTATTCAGCATAAAGGGAACTGAAGAATATTCAAGACTTTATCTTACCCTCTCTGTATAGGGCTATAGTACCCCCTAGCCCTACAACAAGGACTCCAAGATCACCTGGTCATTTGGGATCAGCTCTCCTGTTCCTAACTTGGGCTATGGATGGTCTGCTATGATTTTCCCCAAGAATGACAAGGTGTTAATGAAATTATGTATAAATCTCCCCCAGCTTTATGAGGGGAATACTTCCCAGTGCATGGGCTGCGATTAAGTGAACAGCTTTTGTGAAGGATGAGTACAAACAAAAGGAGCACATAAAATATTTGCTAATGAAAATAACCCAGTGGTACAATACAGAAGAAGGAAGTATTGAATGAAGTGTTTCTGCCACCCACATGCTAGTTGAGGAGTAGCACCATGAAAAGAAAAAAAAAAGAAAAAAGTATCTGTAACAAATTACTTTGACACCTGGGCTGAAATCCAAGAAAAACTTTCAGGCAATAAATAAAATGTCTAAGTAACTGAATTTCTTACACTTATGGTAGCTGTGTGTTGGCTGTCATCATGGTAAAGCATGGGTTAAATACAGAATTCAAAAATTTTAGTCTGTTTGCAGCTCCTCACTAGTAATATATTCTGCCTTTTACCTCAGCTTCATAACATTTCCTTTTCATTGTGATTACTGCTGTGTTGCATATGCAAGTGATAGCTGGGAAAAGAGCAGTGGAAGAGCAATGCAACAGCGGTCCAAAGCAGTCAGAGATGCACTGCACACTGATATGTTTATGGGTAGAATTTCATGATCCTCTCTCTCAAAGTTACATTCTGTAGTGCTCCCCTAGAAAGTACACAGAACACTAAATTTGGGACAAATCAGGGAAATTATGGTGGTTGTGTTTAGTCCTATCAAAGCTCCACTTTATTTTATCCAAAACATTGTTTCAGAGATGACGGCCCTGTCCTTCACATGGCTGCTGCCTGCAGCCAGGACCATTTAGTTCTAAGATCCTATTTAATGCAAGAAACACCTAAAGCTTATTATCCATCACTGGCTGCATAAAATTACAGGCTGTCAGTATGTGTTAGAAGAATCCATCTGGAGAAGATAAAAGAACCATGAATGAAACTGGGTTCAACATTCCAGATAAACTATCTTTTAACATTAAAAAAACATAACTGAAAAAAAAGAAAAAAAAAAAAGACCAAAGACTGCTTATTCTCTTTCTCTTCATGTAAACTAGAGAAGAGGGCACAGAGCTATTAGATAATTCAGGCAGCTTCCTAACTGTTTCAGAATTATATTTATGAGGCTTTTTCATTTGAGGTAGTTCTTTCTTTCTCAAAGGGTGGTCCCTCTCATATCATTGACTGCAGTATTCTGAGCCCTGTCTTTTAGCAGGAAAAAAGAGATGGATAAACTGAAAAATAACAATGAACTTGGTCTGGCTGAAAACAAAGTCCACTAATGTTCCAAGGGGTGGGAGTATTAAATCCTTTTCACATATTTCACAGAAATAGGGAAAAGACATTTTCATGAAAAGGATCCTCAGACTTTCTCCTATTAATGACAGTAGGTTTGAATGCAATGGTTAAAAAATATTAATAACCCTTAGTACATCTTTGGGAGCAATATAGGCAATGAAATTGTCTTAAGTCCTGCTCAGGCCCATATCAAGAGCCTTTCACTAGGGAAAAAATGTAAAGATGCTGCACAGTGATTAACAGTCGAGCCCTGTAAGAATTTTCCTATTTACTTCTGGGAAGAAGAAGACGCTTGAATTAGGCCTTCTGGGAAATTCAGTGAAACTATCAGCTACATGATGTTCACTATAGAGTTCATCATAAAACAATCTGGGTGCCAATGTATTTGCCAAACACTCAGCTTTGTTTCATATAGATGTGAAACTATGCTCCTTGTTTTTCCACTTCCAAATGAAGTGGGAGGAAACACTTTTGACTCACAGAGTCTTGGAGAGACGCAAAAAATGTAGTTCTAATTCTTGGAAGTAGATATCATTTTTCCACCCTGTAATCCTTTTTTTCTCACCCACTCACTCGTGCCTTGCCTGCCTCATCCCTTTTCTACTCCAATTCCCCCCTTTCATATGCCACAGGTAAGGATACAAAGCCATAATAGCATCCTAGAAAATCATATACATAAGACCTGTGCTAAATACATGGATCACATTAAATTGAGGTGGAAAAAAGAAATAAAAATAAAGGCACACAATTCCTCATCCGATGACATGCGAAGCTGATATACATATGTTTTGTGGAAGTGGTTTTAATATAGGAGCCTTGGGTCAGGTCTAATATGAGTAAAAAACAGCAGCAGATTAAGAACAAGCCTAAGCAGAGAAAAGCTCTTGCAGTCCTTCTGGCAGGAGA
Organism: Bombycilla garrulus; assembly: GCA_013400315.1. Lineage (NCBI taxonomy): Eukaryota > Metazoa > Chordata > Aves > Passeriformes > Bombycillidae > Bombycilla > Bombycilla garrulus. The sequence goes on from VXBU01014508.1 coordinate 3,270,939, forward strand.
TTAAAATAATTGCTAGTGGGAAAGCTTTTGGAAAGTATGAACATTTTAACTCCATTACATATGATAAAGGAGCCATGTAGAACTGAGAAGACCTCCTTTCTAAAGAAATGCTGTAGAACAAGATTTCTTTTTATTTTTTTTTTTACAATTAAGCAATATTGTCTCCAACTGAGAGGCAATGTGGGATGACAGGAAGGGGCTTATGCACCATCCAGACAAAAGAGTGTGAACAGGGTGAGGACGAGGAGGAGGAAGAGTGTGTGGGTATGAATGTGAGGGATGGTGCACACAGCATTTAATGGGTCTGAGACACACCCCAGTGCAGAGAATATCACGTAGACAAGAAGTAAAAGTGTTTAAAGTAAACTCCTGGGTAAACTTCTGGCTCTGACCTTGACTTCCAGTGTGTTCCAGGTTTCCACATAAAGGTAACAACTCTACCTGGCACAGTGTTGGCATTCTTTTGGAAAAATCTTTGAAATTCATAAAATGAGAATATTCAAAATCACTTTTTTTGTTTGTTTGTTTTGGTTTGTTTGTTTTGGTTTTGGTTTTGTT